>OX638300.1:14358310-14826282 GCA_951812265.1 Taphrorychus bicolor
TGTCGGTGCTCAGTCTAATAGAAAAAACCACGTAATTTTTCAATACCATTACTCTTCATTTTTTAGCAAATTAGCGTTTCAAATTTTGAGGGGTCGAGGGGATCCCTGGTTAAGAATGGGAAGGACGTGTCAAGGTAGGTACCTTAATTTTAAACAAATACAAACATGTAAGTACGTGTTTGAGAATATTTCTCTAGATACTAAACTTATCCTTTTAATAAAAATATAAATTTATTTTCTTAGCAAGTGAGAAAATTTCCTTCAACAAATCATTTTTTCACGATTGATTACAAGTATGGTGTTTGATATTTGCCCTAAGCAATTACTAAATTAGGGTAAATTGGCGGGTAGTTCTATATGTCATCGATTAAGCGTAACCATACGAAATCAGTATTATTGTTGAGATATGGAATATATTTCCGTGATTTATTGCATGATCATATGATTCATCTGTCCAGACGAATAAAATTCGGGTATATACTGACAGTGTAAAGATATAACATTGGTAATTATTTTAACAAGCTCCAATGATTTCGGCTTTTTACCGAGAATAACCACCAAATATTTCCTTTAATAAACAGTATAATAAATCACTTGGAAAATTAAGCAAGAGTGGTGATTTTGAAAACGAGAGCATTACGTGCTGTTTTTTAACCTACATATCATGATTATATAGCAATTTTTTTATTAAAATAGTCCATTTTTAAAAGCCGTTAGAACAATGAAGATGTTTCTACAAGCAGTGTGTCTATTGCTGGTCAAAATAGTAGATACTTTTTAAAAAAATCTTTATCAAACTTTTACCAAGTAAACAGTTGTGTAAATTTACTAAATAAATGATAGGAAACTTTGAATTTTCCATTCAAAAACGACAGATGTGAAACAAACCTGCCCTTTTAAAATAAACCTATTATTTTACCATTGCTTTAAACAAATTTGAATAATTGTTCGTCGCGCCGCCATTGCTAAATATCTAGAATATTAATTTTACCATTAAACATGTTTTTTCCTTTATTAGGTCCAAAATTTATTATACCGGCCATCATTAATCATTCCTTAACTAACACGAAGCCCGGCTTGTACACCCGTATGGTATACAAGACGTCTAATTACATTCCATCAGAGAAAAAAGTACTTTAATGATGAAATAACATAGTATAAATAATACAGATCTGTAATTTATGGATTCAGCTAAAAAAGGTTAAGGTAAGAGACACCAGGCCATAAATTACTATTCGAATTATTTATTGACATTTGCTAAATTACCTACTGATATACTTTGAACATGGTTTGCCCTATCAATCATGTTTGGTAAGTTGAATTGGTATATTTTTCTTTTTTTTTTCATCTAAAAATAGTCGTAAAACATGTCAACTTGGGGTACAAACCGGGTTTGGTAGACCTTTGGTGTACCGATTGACAACTGAAACCTACAGTAAACTCCCCTCTATTTATTAGAAGAAAATTGTTTTTCTTAACTATTGTCTTCCTTCAATTTTAATTTTTTTTTAAGACTTTCATAATCTTCTCATTCTTTTCTATAACGAATAAAATATGCTTTTTTATCAAACAAATTTTCTGTTTTGTAGAATTATTATTTTATATGATGTACTTACGGGTAAGACAAATACATTTTTTTAGACAAAATAATTAGATTTCTATTGTCTTACCTAGATATCGCTTACAATTCAAATGAAGACAAATTTCGAATAAAAATTATTTTGAGGAAAATACTAATATATTCGCTTTCTTGACGTAAATAACCAATTGTATAAAACTGTTTTGTTTTTCTTAAAAATATTTTAGTTAAGTATGTCTTGGTCCCAAACGGCAACCATTATGTTTTATTTAAGCCATTTATAATTATTTGCACTAGCTCAGTCTGTTTGAGCCGGCAAGTTTTGAAACCGAACTATTCTCGAGATATTTACATAATTTTTAATTTTCCAAAATCGATCACCAATTTTCTGTTTCTGCGTAACTATTTTTTTTCCAACAAACGTGGTAGTCTAATGCATTTTTTGGACTCTCAAGCCGTTCCCAAGATAATTAATAATTTTCCAATTTTCCAAAATAAATCCATAAAGCTATTACTATTCATTTTCAGCTAATTACTTCCAATTAAAAGAAAGGTTCAGTCCAAATTTCGAAGATATTTACATTTTCTTTTTATTTTCCAAAATCGATCACGAAGTTTCTGTTTCTACGTAGCTCATTTTTAGTTAGATTTTGAATTTCAACGGACTAACACGACCATCTAATGAATTTCGTGGAGCCTCACACCGTTTCCAAGATATCTATTAACGTCTTTATTTTCCAAAACAAATCCATAAAGTTGGTCCCCGTTTCGAAGTACGTAGCACCGTACACACACAGTATATATGCGTATGCACACTGTATATATAAAAAAAATATTTATTCTTAAAAAAAAAAAATTTCGAAAATATTCAAATTAAAATTATGGCCAATATCAATTAAATATTACTAAAAACGTCAAAAATGCAAATTTGAAGCTTTGGAAAATTTTAAATTAGAATTAGAAGTAAAATTCAAAAAAAAAAATTATTTTACCTAAAAATAACAATTCTTATGTTTTTTGAAAAAGGCGGGCTAAGATTAATGCCATACGTGAAACATTACGTAAAGTATGTAAGAATACAAATTTGGAGTGTTTGGCAAAATTCAAATTAACAATATTTCAACACAATTAATATTAAGTTAGAAATAAAAATTAAGATTAAGATAAGAAAAGTAGAAAATCACAAAAAAAATCAAACGTTTTCAGGTAAAGGAATAAATTTAAAATGTTTCAATTTATCAGTCCTGTAAAAAATTAAATTTTGTGTCAAAATTCTCTCAAAAGAATGAAACCTAAGGCAAAGCCCAATTTAGATTAAAGAAAAAAATTTAAACAAAAATTTAGATCGAAGGTAGAACTAAAATTGTTTGAAAAGAACTCATTATACCTAAAAATGACAACTTTTGGTGTTTTTTGAAAAAGTCAGACTAGGATTGAGTGCAGAATACGCGAAAAATGATTCAAAGAGATAAAGATAGTTAATATAAAAACTTGGAGGCTTTGGAAAAACTCGAATTAGGACTATGACCAAAACCAAATAAAAATCACTAAAAGTGTTAAAAATGCACAAGTCTTGGAGAATGTTAGATTAGAATTAGAACTGAAATTTATTGAAAAAAACTCATTTTACCTAAAAATAACAATTAATGTTTTTTTGAGAAAGTCAGGCTAAAATTAATGCCATACGTGAAAAACTACTTAAAGTGTGTAGGAATACAAATTTAGAGTATTTCGCAGAACTCAAGTTAACAATGTTTCAACAAAATTAATATTAAGTTAGAAATAAAAATTAAGTTAAGAAAAGTAGAAAAAAGCTAAAAAAATATATATAAAATTTGCAGGTAAAGGAATAAATTTAAAATATTTCAATTGGTCATTCCTTTAAAAAAATTAATTTTGCGTCAAAATTCTCTGAAAAGAATGAAAACCTAAGACAAAACCCAATTTAGAACAAAGAAGAAAATTAAAACAACAAAAATTTAGATCAAGTGGAACTAAAATTGTTTGAAAAGAACTCATTATAACTAAAAATGATAATTTTTCATGTTTTTTTAACAAGTCAGGCCAGGATTAAGGCCAAAATACGTGAAAAATAATTTTAAGAGTCAAAAAGGGTTAATATAAAAACTTGGAGGCTTTGGAAAAACTGGAATTAAGATTATGGCCAAAATCAAATAAAAGTTGTATTACTAAAAGCGTCAAAAATGCAAATTTGAAGTCTTGGGTTAGATTAGAATTAGAACTGAAATTTTTCGAAAAAAACTAATTTTACCAAAAAATAAAAATTTTTATGTTTTTTTTTTTAAAAGTCAGGCTAAAATTAAATGCCATACGTGAAACATTACTTAAAGTGTGTAAGAATATAAATTTGGAGTGTTTGGCAAAATTCAAATTAACAATATTTCGACAAAATTAATATTAAGTTAGAAATAAAATTTAAGTTAAGAAAAGTAGAAAAAAACTAAAAAAAAATATCCGAAATTTGCAGGTAAAGAAATAAATTTATAATATTTCAATTGGTCAGACCTTTAAAATAATAATTTTTTTTTTGTCAAAATTCTCCCAAGAGAATAAAAATCTACGGCAAAACCCAATTTAGATTAAAGAAAAAAATTTAAATAACAAAAATTTAGATCGGAGGTGGAAGTTTAAATTAACAATATTTCAACAAAATTTATATTAAGGTAGAAATAAAAATTAAGTTAAGAAAAGTAGAAAACGTTTTTTTTTTAAAAGCCAAAATACGTGAAAAATGATCCAGAAAGTTAAATAAAGTTAATATAAAAACTTGGAGGCTTTGTGCAAATTTGCAAACATTCAAATTTAAAGTCTTGGAGAAAACAAGATTAGAATTGGAAGTAAAATTTTCGAAAAAAACTTATTTGTTCCTAAAAATAATAATTTTTATGTTTTTTTTTTAAAGTCAGGCTCGGATTGAAGCCAAAATAACTGAAAAATGACTCAAGGAGGGTAAACATACAAATTTGGAGGCTTTGAAAAAATTCAAATTAAGATTTGAAATTTTCAGCGCTAAAATCAGTTAAAAATGAATCAAACTGTCAAAAAAATTTCATTTAACGTCTCCGCCCAAATTCATGTTAGGTTTAACATTTTGGTTTAACGAATTTGGAAATTTCGAAAAAATTCAAATAAAGATTTTGGCAAAAATCAATTACAAATTACTAAAAGCGTCAAAAATGCAGAATAAGAGTTTCAAAGCAAATTCAGATTAGCATTAGGATTCATAAATTAAACAGAGCGTCTAAAAGTTTTCGGAGAAATTCTGATTAGAATTAGAACTAAAATTGTTTGAAAAGAACTCAATTTACTAAAACGTCAAGCTATGATTAAGGACAAATTACGTGAAAAATTACTTAAAGTGTGTAAGAACACAAATTTAGAGTGTTTGGCAAAATTTAAATTAACATTATTTTACCAAAATTAATATTAAGTTAAAAATAAAAATTAGAAGAAGAAAAGTGAGAAAACTAAAAATATATCCAAAAATTTGCAGGTAAAGGAATAAAATTAAAATATTTCTATTTTTTACCAAATTTTTCTTATTACAATATGTATTAAAAATTAGCATACATTCCAATTGGTCAGGAATAAAAAAAAGTCAATTTGTGTAAAAATTCTCGCAAAACAATGCAAACCGATATCTTCTCTTCGATATAAAAGAATCTTAGATCGAGGACAAAAAAATTAAAATAACAAAACATTTGTACAAAACATAATAAGGAATATTTGAAAAAATGAAGAAATGAGTAACACAGAAAAACTTGGACAAAGGAAGATCATCTACGACAAGGAAGAGAAGACAGAAATGTTTATAGTAGAACGCAACAGTTCCAAACAGCAGTAAATTTTGTTTCGGTATTTTGTTGGTGACTTAGAGGAGAAACATATAACTAAATTTCCGGAATCTTTATTGCAAAACTGCCACAGCAAGCAGGAGAGACAATAATTGCAATAGAAAAATGAGTAAACAAAAAGTAAGTTGTCAGAAAAACTAAATAAATAAAATAGAAAAAACATAAATGAATAAAATAGAAAAACCACGAATGAAATCCAATAAAAAGTCGAATTTAGCTCAAATAAAACAAATATATGAGAAAAAAAAATGGAGAAAACGTGACAAAGAATAATAGCAAGAAAGAATATTATTACTAAAATGTGCATTAAAAACCTTTGCTAGAACAGAGGAAATGTTAAGTTCCATTAAAGAAAAGTTTTGTTTTTTGTTCCAACTAAGAGAACGATATAGTAAATTCAAGACATTATTTGTTTAAAAATAATTATATTGTTTTTTCCTTAAATGAATTTCTATTTGACATTTTCTTGCGAAGTGGGAGAAAAATTAAATAATTTTGTGGATCCCCGAGGAGCAAGGCGAATTAGAGGGTACTTTAGAAAGGCGTTAATGTTATTTATGATAAGAAATATTTTGTTACGTTATGTTAACTTTTGGGACTCTCGTAGAGGATCCCAATTTATACAAATTTCGCTTACTCTATCTGCGTTTTTGATGTACAGGATCGCAAAACATATTTTTTATAAGTTTTTTGGTTATATATCAGGACCTAATTGCAATAGAAAATTGAACCTTCGCTCACGTTTTACCATTACATAGACTTTATGAGTAGTATAGAGACCATTTTTTCTATATGTCAGAGGCGTTGCTTTCGCGTCGCACGGGGTTGATTTGCCTCTACGCCACTGAGAAAAAATGGCAATTTCGAAGCACGCTGTGAAAGTTTCGTTTTCTGAAGAGAAAACCCTTTCGGTGAAAATTAAACAAGTGATAAAAATTGCCTATAATTTTGGGAAAAAGCGTGGTGTCTAAACACCTACTGCCTGAGTTTATTTTCATGTTGTGATCAAAAAGTCCGACTCCGTCCGAAGATGGAGAGTTTTTTTTGACAGAGTACAGTATCCAACGAGCATATAATGCAGGCTATAATTACCGAATGTGGCGGTTCTGCCCACGAGCGCAGCGATTGGCGTGATTCACCTGAGGGAATGATACCTATTGTATGCAAGGTGGATACCTACATTACTTACCACGACTTAATTAAAAAAAAATGCTAATGAACTCGCTAGTAGCTAGATAGATAATAATACCTATTACCTCCCGCGAGTAATAAGAATTACTCACGGGTTCAACTAATCCAATGTCACATGATTTGTGATATTGTATATTACCACTAAAGCTTTTTAAAATTTATAATCGGTATGGCTAGTTAAATATATATAGAACAAAAAAAATATGTAAACTTTTAAATATATTTATCCACGACCATACTATAGTAATCATATTATTCTTGTACATTCTCAAGATTAATGCTAATCTTGTTCTCTAGCCACTATGAATAATGAACATTATTTACATGTGAATTGGCTTGTGAATAATGAACATTATTCACAAGTGAATAGTTGTCATGGAAACGAAATATGTCGTAGGCAACTGGCAACACAAAAGTAAATTGCGCTAAAGATGAAATCGGTAGTTACCACTAGTTCATTAAAATAATTATAATTCTATTAGGATATATTCAGACAAATGTAGGTTACAGTGTCCCCCTTTTTCACTAAAAAATGTACATTTCAGTGAAAAATACATAAAATAGTAATTGAAATTGAAGTAATTTACCGTCCACCCTCATAGTATTGAAATGAACATGCACGAACGACTAGACCGTCATCTGTCTGACGCATCAAACGTCGCGCCCTCGATTAGCGAAACCAGTTGTGGTTTTAAAATTGTGAATTATATTTGTGGCACCTATAACCTATCATATTTGAGAAAACCCGAAATCTTGGTCGTGGATAAAGTATAGTATTCAACTTCCATTTAATGAGCTTTATTCTCTCGGGCAACTTTAGCCTCGAGAATAACGACTGTCATTAAATGCTTGTTGTATAATATACGATAATACACTAGGGTCTTAGAAGGCCTTTAATCCACGTCAAACATACGTATTAAACCTTTATAATATAATGCTCGTGGATAAATAACGTTTACTACTATTATGGCCGCCATGAGTTTTCACCTTCGAATTGTCAGTTTGTAATTTTCAACATGGCGGTGTTGGAATAAAAATACAAAAGTTGATGTAGCGTGCAAACGAGTGGCAATAGGGCACCAGTTTTAATTCAAAGTTGTGTCTTCATGACTTCATATTATTGTGACTTTATGTAGACAAAATCTTTTTTCTATTTCGGTTTCAATATGACGGCTTTGCGGTTTTGCGGCACTGTTATGACGTAAAAACAGTGTCAAATCGAATATCTTTTCGATAGCCGTTTTGGTTTTAGCTTTGCAATGTTGGTGTCCATGACCAATCAAATCATCTTTATAGTCGTTTTCAGGAAGATATTCATCTAGCCAGCCATGGAAATATCGGTTTTGTAGTGGCAGCCCTTCTTCCAAAAATTTTTCAACTGAAATCTGGGGAAATTCTTATTTTCTATTGGTATCAATCACATTATGTCAAAATTTAAGAAATGGCATGACCCTTACTTTCTATCCTTGTTTCCTGCATGTATTTTGAGAAAGAGAGCGCAATATTACGTCCGTCAATTCCTTGGATGCAATATGCATCTTTGTAAATATTGTGAATTTAATTCTCATATTTGTTTTTTTCTTATTCCGATTTTTGTGCGTAATTTTCAAATAACTACACTGCACATATCATCAAACAGTCCTTTATATGACTACTTTAAACTCAACAACTTATATAGTGAAAGCAAAAAGTGAAATAAACCTACGACCTACCACGGATTTGATTCCTTACAGAATGAAACTATTTTTTAACAATTTCCTTAACTCCAGTAGCAGAGCTGCAGCTGCATGCATGGACTGCTTTTTGACTTTGTATGAAGACTGTAAGCAAAGTGCTCAATGCTTGAGAAAGAAAGAAAAAAATAATTGCCGTTTCCAGTATTCAAGTGACATCTTCAAGGTGCTACTGAATGATTTTGTATTATCCAAATGAAGAATGATCATTTGACCATCTCAATTATCTGTGAATGTACCAAAGGAAGGATGAACTAACCTGAACAAAAAATGTGTATTTCCGTTTATAAATTAGGTGTTCTGTTAAGTGATAGTGTGGGAACCAATTTGAGGGTGACCATTGTGATCTCAGTTATACAGAGTGCTTAATTATGTAAGTGTTAATCTCTCCGAAGGATGCATATAACATTTGTCAAAATTGTTAAAAAGTTGGTAGTCACCAATTTATCGATCAACCCATCTGCATACTAGTTTCAGGGTCTGCTCCTCATCAGTACACCTTTGGCTTCTCAACAAATTGGAGACCATGTGTTTGCGGCTTAAAGCCAAAAATCTATGGATGCTCTGTGCAACATTTCACCATTTGTCAAAATAACACTAAGTTTTTATATATTATCATACTGCTATTGTGATTTCTAAGGACTGGACCTCAAAAGGGGCCTCTTGAAGTTTACAATCCTGGGTTCTAATATTTAAATCACCATACATTTTAAGTGTTTTGTATAATGTATTACTACAAAGACCCTTAATGTGCCTTGGAAGTGGATCTTCCATTCTTAGAAAAAAGCCAGCGGCATGTGTATGGAATTATTTTCTTCTGCAAATATAATTTTTAGTTATACTTGACATTTTAACAGAAATCAAGCAGAAACCTTTTATTTTATGTCATATCATGGTTCTTTCTCATAACTCATTTCATTAAAAATTCCAAAATAATACACGAGTGAGTTTGAAAGTTTGTATCCAACTCACAAACTCTCAAGTGCATCTTTTGAGCCCAAGGTATGTCCTAGAGCCCACATTGAGAAAAAAATGTTTACAAACAACCAAACAACTCGGTGACTTTGACCTGCTCTATATACTTCCAAAATCATGTTAAGGTAGACATCCTGTAGTGGAAAGTAAAGTCCTAATATCCAATATAAAATATTTATACTATATTGTAATCAATAAAAACTACCAATATGTGTTATAATTTTTTAAATATTTTCCAAAATGTGTATAGGTTGGTTGTGAAGTTTTCATAGAATAGGATAGAACAATGAAAGTAGCTGGTACTTTATTACTCCAGCATTCTTGTCTCCTGATAATTGACAGCCAATTTAATGAGTTTTTCCATTAAACACACTATACTTGTTTTGCTTTGTATATAAAATAAAAAAGTTCTTGAAACTTCAACAGCATTTTTATTCCAGGTATAATAATAATAATAATAATAATAATAATAATAATAATAATAATAATTTGAATTTATTACTTCCCACAAAAAAAACAAGAATATTCTAATATTGTTACATCTAGAAAATGTGGAAAGTAAAGGCCATGTCACTGCAGACTTCTGTGAGAAACAGATACTGTTTAGGCCTACAAGTAACATAAGATTATAATTCTAACACAATCTTAAATTCAAACAATAATATTCAATAAAAAAGATGAAAACATGATACAAAATTTGAAAACATTCTTTAAATGAAAAAAGTGACGATATAAAAAATATAGTAAGTTAGTTGCAAAGGGGGTTCTTAATTTCAAACTAATAAATAGCCTTTACTTGTTTCTAAAAGTTACTTCAAATTCTATGCATATAAGTCGAAACATTTTCAACTGAGTTTATAAGAAATGGCCCCAGCTTATATGCCATTTAGTTTTAAAGAACTGTAGCTCTCTTAGTTGAAAAGTGGTCCATTCCACCAAGAAACCATTCCAGAATGATCCATCATTCTTGACAACTCACTAATATGATTTTAATACAAAAGCACTCTGCTTGTCCAGAGTGGTTCTTCAAACGTCAAGATGGTTCCTCATTTCAATTTGAAATGTTTGCTAGTGAGTTGGCCAAAATGATTTTTTTAAAGGTTCTGCTATGGTTCTCTAGCATTTGTTAAAAGGTGGTAGACAATGATGTATTATTAAATGAAACATCTTGGACTTCCATTGTCTTTATTGAGTTTTTTCACGACGTTTCGAGCAGTGGAATTTCTGCTCGTTTTCAAGTTCATTTAATGGTTCTCTGGCATGTTGGAACAAACCTCATATTAAATCACTACACAAATGTTTTAGTTTCTTGATATTTAGGTAGTTTAAGAAATTAAATGCTCAATTAGGCAAGACATCTATTTGTGTAAGTAATTTATAACTTAAAATCAATAATCATATATAGTTAACAAACAAAAATACACTTCTCTAAATACCGACACATACAACTGAAAAGGTCAACTTTTATAAGTTGACCTCCAATAATGGAGCTATACCCAAATGACAACTGAAATGATATAACAGTAAATTCATCTGGTGGAAATATTCTTTTCTTTATAATGGGGGAATAATCTCGACTAATATTAACTCGATCTATAGTGATCATCGAGGAACATTATGGATGGTGTATGGATGGCATATGGCATATAGGTAACCTATATGAAAAGGCCACTGGGACTTTCACCACGGATCCTAATCACACAATCCAAATCATATGGCAGTACCAGTACTTAAATTCAGTCTGGTAGAAACATAATCTTTTCTCAGGTGATGTTGCTGTGTTTGGAACAATTTTTACTTGACTGCAATCTGCATTCAATTTTAAGCTTGGAAAGTGGTAAACTATACAGGGTTACTGGTAATTCGATACATTCCTTTGGAGATGTGATAGGGGAGGAGGTAAGGAGTAAATTTAACCCTAATATGCATTATGCAAAACCCGATAGTTTTTGAGATATTTCAATTTTTCTTTTTTTCTCAAAAACGTAGACCTTAATGTCTTAAAAGCTAGTTATCAAAAAATGTATTGTACTTTATTAAAACTTTTCAACTGGATTACTTGCCCAACACTATGATCTTATGTTTGGAATGAAAAAAGTCCGGAAACATTTGGATTATAGGAAAATTTTAAATAAAAAAGCGCGAAAAATATTTTTCAAAAATAAAGTATCACAATTTCTTATCGGTTATTTTTACAAAAATCATCAAGCAACATTTGTACAATTTTTTTTAAAACTTCCTTATTGCAATAGCTATCCAAATAAAAGGGAATTTGTCTTTTGAAAATACAAGTAGGCTATGCTTGAGAAACAATAAAGAATCTACTACAACAATTTAATTATTTGCGATGCAATTTGACAGTGACAGTAATCCAAAGTAGTTGCGAAATTTGAGTTTATTTTTCACCGTTTTTGTTGTTATCGTGTTTTGAGTGCTATGGCTGCGTACACCAACGCAGAATACGCAGACATTTTGTTTGTCTACGGATATTGTGACGGCAATGCTGCCGAGGCTCGCCGAGAATACGAACGTCGCTTCCCTAACCTCCGCATACCAAATGTCCGCGTATTCGCTGGGACATACCGAACTATCGCTGAAACTGGATCCGTGAAACGTAGAAGAGGTGACGCCGGTGCTCCTCCCGTATATCAACCAGAGGATGAGGAAGAAATATTGAGGCATTTTGAGGACGACCCAACCACTTCAACTACTACAGTCTCGAGGCAAACCGGAGCATCACAATGGAAAGTTTGGTCAACGATACACGGAGTTGGAAGCCATCCTTACCATTACACCCCTGTTCAGGGCTTGGAGGAAGGTGATCCTGGAAGGAGAGTAGAATTCTGCCGTTTTGTGATAAATTCAGATGCAGAAAATGTAAATTTTTTAACAGACATTTTATGGACGGACGAGTCAAAATTTAATCGCGAGGGCATATCAAATTTCCACAACTTACATTATTGGGCCGAAGAAAACCCCCGTTTAATAAGGGAAACTAGTTTTCAAAGGAAGTTTTCGGTAAATGTGTGGATGGGACTCATTGGCCGCTATTTAATAGGACCACATTTTTTTCAAGACAATTTAAACGGGGAAATGTATGACAATTTTTTAAGGCATGACCTACCGGTGCTTTTAGAAGATGTTCCTCTCGCCGTCAGAGAGCGAATGATATTTCAGAACGACGGTTGTCCAGCACATTATCGGCTGACAGTGCGGCAGTTACTGGATCAATGTTTTCCTAACCGTTGGATTGGAAGGGCAGGTCCAATACTTTGGCCAGCGCGAAGCCCCGACTTAACACCTCTTGATTTCTATGTGTGGGGTCATATGAAAGAGATGGTTTATGCAACCCCAGTGAATACCCGAGAAGACCTTACACAAAGGATAACCGACGCTGCCCAACACATTCGGAATACCCTGACAACCAGGATAACGAAGACGGAAGTAAGAAGACGCTGCCGAGCATGTATACGAAATAGGGGCTCTCATTTTGAACAAGATTTGTAACAAATAGGTAAGTATTAATATGAAAATAATAAAAAATTAAGCACTATTTTCAAGTACGTTTTTCACTGTTCACATAAAAATAAAAACCGTATCAAGGGTTTTTGGTATCGTTTTTACCTTGTTGGATAGCTATTGCAATAAGGAAGTTTAAAACAAAATTGTACAAATGTTGCTTGATGATTTTTGTAAAAATAACCGATAAGAAATTGTGATACTTTATTTTTGAAAAATATTTTTCGCGCTTTTTTATTTAAAATTTTCCTATAATCCAAATGTTTCCGGACTTTTTTCATTCCAAACATAAGATCATAGTGTTGGGCAAGTAATCCAGTTGAAAAGTTTTAATAAAGTACAATACATTTTTTGATAACTAGCTTTTAAGACATTAAGGTCTACGTTTTTGAGAAAAAAAGAAAAATTGAAATATCTCAAAAACTATCGAGTTTTGCATAATGCATATTAGGGTTAAATTTACTCCTTACCTCCTCCCCTATCACATCTCCAAAGGAATGTATCGAATTACCAGTAACCCTGTATAATATTATGTAAGACATAGGCCATAAGCATAGTTAAATGTATGGTCTAATCCCAGGGCATTTGGACACTAAGATAATTTCTGGGTGAGTATATTTGGTACTTTTGGAAATCTTGTTCATGGTTGATGGTCCAGTTCAGTCCTTCTCTCATCAATAACTGCTTGAATGTGGTCTTCCTGTCTCAATTTTTGTAACTCTACTCTGGCATCTTATTTTGCAGAAGTTGGAGGTTGCAGGTTGCCGATGAGTTTTCTGGATCATGCGACGAATTGTGTTAATAGTTATGTGTGGAAGTTAGTGGCTTATTAAACCCGTTTACTTTTTCTACATTACAAACGCAGCATAACAATTGGATTTGAGCAAATTTTGAGAAATAAAGTGTTTATGTTTGAAAATTGCAAAATTTGCGGTTAAAACCCGATAAATTCGTTCGTTAAGCTCGATTCGCACCACTCTACGATCTAGTAACTTTTCTGGTAACTTTTCAATTGTTTTTAAAAGGTGCATTTACAATGTCATGGGTGGCTAGATGAATATCTTCCTGAAAACGACTATAGTTATTGATACTGCATGTCTACCAACCTTACGATATTAGAAGCTGCCTTTGGCAACGCGAGTAAACTCCTCAAAAAATGTTAACTCTTCGTTTCATATTAATCAATTTATAGAAAACTTTTCAAATTTTGATTTATCGAAAAAGTTAACTTTTTGATAAATTGATTGATTTTAGTATGTCATATAAAAGGGAAAAATGTATCATTATTGGAAGTTTATAGAAAAAAATTGTGAAAAGCGACCTTCTTGAACATTTTTCCTTTGATGTAAGAGATTATTGTAACTAACTCTTATTTTGCATTTTTATCTCATAATGTTATAGGACCTCACTTATTGAATCACCACAGTTAACACGAATTGAAATGAGTTGTAGACGTCTGTTTTCAGTCTCACATAAAGTAGAGAAATAAATTAAGTAGATGTTGACAAAAATTAACCGTGAGGAGTAAAATCGAAGCACTGAATCAATATCTCAAAGTAAACACCATCAACAAATTAGAAGCGTTCGAGATGTGGTTGTACCGCAGAATCCTCAAAATACCCTCGACAGCAAGAATAACAAATGAAGATGTGCTAGCATCTGTAAACAAAGAGCGAGAGTTGTTCACCACCATCAAAAAGAGGAAAACTGCATACCTAGGGCACGTCATGAGGAACGAAAAATATAAATACTTGCAATTGATAATTGAGGGTAAGATAGAGGGTCGGAGAGGAGTAGGAAGGAAAAAGATGTCTTGGCTACGGAATATTAGACATTGGACGGGAATGCACAACATACAGACACTGATTCACACCGCTGGGAACAGGGATGAAATGAAGAATGTAGTCGCAAACATCCGTTAACGGATAGCATGAGAAGAAGAAGAATCAATATTATCAAGAAAATGTGAACTGAAGTGTGATTGAGATAGTGATTATCGGGTAACTTCATGTAGTCGTATTTACTCAGTTGATTCTTTATAGTGCTTAACCAAGATTTGGTTCCAATATATTAAATTAATTTATGCCACATAAGACTTCAAATATTAGTTTAAATTGAACTTGTAAACATTTCATGTAGTTGAATTGTTTCTTACCATCCAAGTCAGCTTACGACTCCACTCAGCACTCATCCATCACAAAACATGATACTGAACTGTGCCAGTTTGGCAGTGATTCTCAAAACCACGGTTTGACGGGGTTACATTTTCTCATAGCAACATGGTTTATATTAACTTAATTTTTGTTCAGAATGTCCTGATACACGATATCTATCTATCCTTCTTAGGGAGGGGTATACTTTTAAGCAAATGAGACAGAATCTGATTGTAAATCGTGTAAAGGTGCAATCACACCCGAAACATCAGTTCCTATCGTTGGTTGGTACCAAGATGTCTGCCCCCGTCGAATACATTAATTTTTACCGACCATAATGGATGGGGTATTAAGGGTTTAATAGAGTGAGTCCTCGCCTGTAGCGCTGATTTTTTAATGAAGCGGCACACAACAAATAAAAGATGCCGCTTCACACGTAAAATATAACGGATGGCCTTCTCTTTGGTCTTAACCAACTGGCGTCCTTTTTGTTTCATCTGTTCGCCCTTCGGCCATTTAGGGCCGAAAATATATTTAAATGAGATTTTTATCAATATCTGTTGTGCCCCGTCAAATTGCAAGGGAAGCTCAATAAAAATTAATATTAATATACAATACTAAATTTTATCTGATATATTGAAAATACAAAAAAAGCACTTTACACCTAAAAGGTATCTATTATCGGACTGGCGTCGATGCTATCACCAAAAGAAGTAAACGGTGATATAACAAATGTAATAAAACTAGTTAATTCCCATTAGCACCTGCGTTAATTAGAGAATCAATTTATTCGCGGATGGCTCTTCAATCTTAATTTTTAAATTTACTTTTCTCCACCCTAATTATAGTATTATTAGCGCCAATGTGCCATATAATAATGAGTACACAAGCATGTCTGTTATAATACATAATAAAGTACAATTAAAAATTCGTTAAGCTCACAATACCTTACACGGCTCTTTCTTTTAATGCTCAATTTTATACGGTAATTACTTATTAGGCTTAATTTGTTATTGATATTTCTCATATTATACACTACGTGTTGTGTAATTAGTTTTTATAATTTGAAATGTCATATTGTCGATGGTATCTTGTGCTTAATTACCCACAAGTATCAGACCGTTTGAGCCGGCTTGAAATGTACGTAATTTACATGGTTGTTTTTGTTTTAAGCTTTCATTAATTTTGTTGGGCATGTCTGAAGAAAGGCATGCAACTGCGATAGAAATTACGTATTTTCTCATTTACATAGTTATTGACCATTGCACATCCGAAAAACAAATTACTTATCAAAGCAAGTTTAAAAAAATATGGTTAAAACCATTCCTACTCCAGATTGAAAAGGTTATTATTTTTGAATAAACCACCCCCTTAAGAAAATATCGTTTAGTGCCTTATGGATGTGGTAATTACCATAAAAAATGCAATGTAAAGTTTTATACTATTACCATTTAAGAATTATGTGATTTAGTTGTCAATAAGGGTTTGCGGCTTTCTCTGCCACCAATGTCTCTGCAATATTATCTATAATGATGACATATGAATGATGACTATGTTCGTCACTGGTTGTAGCCGGTATGTCTGCTTTATTGCCTCTCGTTGCAGGAGTATTGGAAGTGGAAGCAGGTTGAGCATGCAGTCCATGGCTGTCGTTGGCGTCGTTCTCATTACTCCCGTGATCCAGAGACATATTTGTCTTTGCAGAGAGGACAGTTTAGCTTTGATGGTGCTCTGTCTGCTCTTTCACACATAGTTTGTTGGAGTCCCATCCCCCATGATTTGCCGCACAGGTTCTTGCACGACCAAAGGGAGAGCTGTGCCCTCCTAACGGTATGATTCACATGTGGGGTACAGCTATGTATAATATCCAGCACCTCTTGCAACTTGCTGGAGATTTGTTGGTGTGGGTGGTCTATTGTAAGGGTAACGATGTCGTTTGGGTATGCTTGGACCTCGACTCATCATAGTTGCAAAGTAGCCAGAAGGTCGCCGACTAGTAGGGACTACAGGAGTGGTGAAAGGACTCCGCCCTGTGGACAACCTCCCGCTGTCGGGTATCTGATAGTGTCATCGTTTAATGATGTAGTGATCAGTCTGGATTCTAACATGTGGCGAATCCAGTCGGTTATTGTTGGTTCGATCCTTCTCGCTTTACTGGCGCTAAGGAGGGAGTCTGTAGGCGCATTCTTAACGGCCCCTTCGATACCAACTGCGACACTCTTTGAATCCAGTGTATTTTGGATTTTCACCACCATGTTGTGGAGTGCTACTTCTGTTGTTTTCTTAGCCTGGTATGCATACTGTTCGGTATTAAGGGGTACGTTGTTAGCGCTCCCTCCCTTATGTATAAGTCTAGCAGCTTTTAAAAGCTTTTCAGCAGAAATGAGGTTAGACTGATTGGCCTAAGCGATTTAAGATCTTTTCCTCTACATCTCATCTTTGGTATCATAGATAACCCTTACCATGCAAAGTTCCATGCAAAGCTAGCTCTGAGGAGCTTTGTTTGAAAAAAAAATGGTTGAAATTTACCTTAAATTTTGAGATTTACCATTATTTTGTTTCTTGCTCGAATGTAGCCATTTTATTTTCTTGGGGTGGGTAAAGAATTTTGTCAGGATTGACACTTTCTATGCTGATTTGAAGAAGTTCGTTAAAGTCAAATCTTCAGGGTTTTTAAAGGTATGTTGCCTGAGCTCTAGATCTCCCTATAGGTCAAACTAGCTATTTTACGTTAGTAAATTAGGAATAATTTTCTGTCAAAAATTCATAGCCACTTCAGAGAAATTCAGGTTAGAATTGGGGATAAAGTCGGTTAAAGGAAAACTCCATTATCTAAATATACAAATGTTAAACTTTTTGATTTCAGTTTCGATTTAGGGTAAATTTCGGTTAAAAAGCGCCCTAAAGCGTCTAAAAATATAAATATGAAGTCGATAAAAATCTCCAAAAACACCAAAATGTAAATGTAAATATAAATTTGGCGTGTTTGGAGGTGTTTGGAGAAATGTCGGTTAAGATTACGGCTAAAATCGTTCAGCAATTTTATATACGACAGAAAATCCAAACCTGGAATCTTTGGAGAATTTTAAGTTATGGCTAAAACATTATCAGAATGCATTGTCTAAAAATGCAATTTTTGATGTTTTAGGAAAAATTCAAGCAAACTTGATTCAAATCTTCTAATTTGTTTTTTTTTCTAATTTGGTAACATTAATTTTTGGATCAAAATATGTAACATTTGACAAAAATACCTTAAAATGAACATTTGGTGGTGTTTTTCGTGAAAGTCAGGCAACGGTTAGCGTGAAAAATTATTAAAAATGACTCAAATCGTCTAAAAACAAAAATTTGAAGTTATTTAAAAAAAAATAAGAGCTAAAATCAGTTAAAAAAAATGACAAAGTATCAGAAATTGGCAAATTTTAAATTTCTTAAGTAATCCAAATTAGGATTAGGGCTGGTTAAAAGTGACGCACATCCTTTAAAAGTGCCAATGTGGGTCTATGGAGAAACTCGATTTTATAACAAAATAGGGCAAAACTGTTTAAAATCTTCTGATTTATTGTTTTTGGTAAATTATACCCCGTGCTCGTTAGAAAACGTCATTAAGACCGCTATGAATTTTTGACAGAAAAGGATGACATAACCGTAGTAAATTGACTTTTGTTATTTGATCCTTTTCTTTTCACATTTCGCAGTCAACTAGATGTTTTCAAATAAACACTCTCTACTTTTGTTTTTTTATTTATACTAAATTTGCTAGTTTTGGCTCGAAATGACTCAAAGCGTTCCAAAATACCAATGTGGAGTTTGCAAGTGTGCAAAAATTTAGGTGAGTATTGGGGGTAGAATCGTTTAAAAATTACTCAAAACTCCTCAAAATGTTTGATGGTATTCGAAAAATTACGCTTAGGTTTAAAGTCAAAATCTATTAGAAATAACAAAACATGCTAAAATTGCACTAAAAATGCTAATTTGTAATTTTTGGAGAAGTCTAGGTCAAAATAGGAATAAAAATTGGTTAAAAAATGGCACAAAGTTTCTAAAAATGCAAATGTAGAGTCTTTGGAAGTTAGAGTTAGGACTAAAACCGATTAAAAATAACTCATCCGGTCTAAATATGCAAATGTTGATGTTTTTGGAGAAATTTAGTTTTAAAACCAAATCAGGCAAAACTGATTCAAATAAATGGTAAAATAACATTTTTAAACCAAAGTGATTGAAATTTGAGTCAAAATCTCTACCAAATTCAAACCTGGTCTTTCAAGGAAGTCAAGGTAGTAGATTAGGGCCAAAAACTTTGAAAAATTACGTAAAGCATGTAAAAATACAACTTTTGAATCTCCGAGTCTTATGAGTGAGAAAATTCAGGTTAAGGTGAGTGTAGAAAGACAAATTTGAAGTTATTGGAAAAATCTATATCTTGATTAGACCACCCAAAATTAGTTAAAAAATGACCTAAAGCGTCAAAAAGTGCAAATTAGAAATTTTTGGAAAAACTTAAATTAGAATTGAGACTAAAACTGATAAAAATGACCCACATCCTCTAAAAATGCAAATTTTTACGTTTCTGGAGATACTCCATTTAGAACCAAATAAGGTAAACTGACTGAAATCTTCTGATTTACTGTTTTTGGCAAATTACACGTTTTAAATGAAATAAGTGAAATTTGGATAAAGAAACGCCTGAAAATATTAATTTTGGTATTTTTGAGAAATACAGATTAAGACTGAAGCCAAAATCGGTCAAAGCATCTAAAGGTGCAAATTTATAGTTCGTGGAAAAATTCAGGTTAGGATGAAGGATAAAACCATAGAAAATCACTCAAGGCATATCTTGACTTGACTCATGTCTTTTGTCTTTTCTTATCAAGAAAACAATGTGGAAGTAGTCTTGAATTAATCTTCTAAAACTGATGAAATTCTTTCCCCATTTAATCTACTTTATAGCTCTGTTAGTTTCTAAGATCTCTTCATTAAACCTCGAAAAAACTCACCCTATGTGTTAGGCCTCACCAAATATGCTAAATATAGTTTATAGGATGGTTTATCTAGCTTAACTTGGTAGACTTGTAATGCGACTTTACGCACAGAGGAACCCTAAACAGTTACAAAGCATGATGTAAAAAATTATTGCATGTTTATAATTTTAATAAAAAAATGGAATTATAAGGCCACACACATGGTTCCTGATCTCTCTTTGTGTTGAAAACGCTTCAATCCCTTTTGTCGCATTGACATAGTTTTGTTTCTTCATTAAAAGCCTTGATAGAAACCGAAATGATGTGTCTCTCGCTGTATCCTGCTAATTCACACAAATTTATTGAAATTGGAATACTTAAAACCTAGAACTTAAGTAACAAAAAACAGCAAGTTTGTATTTAAAAGCTACTCCAATGATTTGATAAGCGATGGCGCAATGGCTACCAACGTGTCTGCATATAAATATCAGTTAAAATGAAAAACCCTTAATTATAATATTATAATATTATAATTATAATAAGGCGTATTATAGGATCTAGCAGGTTGTCATTTTTCAATTAAGTAGCACTCATCAACCTATAAAAGGATGTGAGCACTCTATTCCAGCAGTAGACCAAAAAATAAGTTAAAAATCGAAGTAAAAGATCTTGAGGATCAGATTGAAAAGAGTTCGGCAGAAGGCTCCAAAAAAAGTACAATAAATAATATAATTGCTCATACAAATTGATTCTCATAATCTTAAAAAGATCCCTCTCGAACACAGAAAAGATAAACGTCACGCTGAATGAATTGCAGTGGAAAAACATTGATATAGATATTGAATTTTTTTAATAGTAACTTGGTTTGATAAAGGGTAGAAACTCAGGGTGTAGAAACTCAGGTCTACGGTTTTGTTAAAAAGTTTTTATGATAATCTGCAGAATTGTTTAAGTTATCAGCATATCTGAAAAGTATTTAGATAGATATAGATGCTATATTTTTTTTTTTTGAAAAAATGGTACATCCTGTTAAACAAAAAGTACGGGGTGTTCATTATAAAACTTCATCTAGCAGGCTATGAAATTTTGACAGAAAAGGATGACATATTCAAAATAAATGGACTTTTGTTTCTCCATCCTTTTCTTTTGACATTTCACAGCCAACTAGATGAAGTTTTATAATGAACACCCCGTATTAGCAATCAAAAAAAGCCATACATCATCATTAATGGGTTCAGATTAAGTGTAGGAACAGATAAGCTTCGATTGCAAATAAGGTTTAGGAGTGCGCCACTTAATCTTTCACTCAATTGAGCTTTCCAGTAAACAATCTATTGCAGTCACAAATTAAGCAAATTTAGCAGCAATAAACACCTTATGGGAGGGTTTAAGTGATTAAAAGGGTTATAATGGAGCACAACATGACCCATTCTTCTACAAATGGGGCTTAAAACTAACGTTGAAGCTAAAAAAATTAATTACATATAGTAAATAATTTCAATAAATTTTAATTTTTAATACAAAATAAACACAAACTTGCTAAATATTAATTTGGTATTGAGGAAGCACTGAAAGAACTGCTTGATCATTTTTTTCCAATCAAAGAATGGATTTCAGTAAGATTGAATGAACATAAAGTAATAATATTTGAGTAAAATTGTTTTATCACTTGTGCTTTATTAGAGAAGTGTTTTCTTGCCATCAATTTTACTCTTTAGGAATTTAAACTGTAATGTTTGTCTCTTTTTAACTCTGTAGCATAAAGAGTTTTGACAAAGTATATTTCTCATTAATAGTCATTTTCGAAAATTCTCAAATATGTTGTTTCTCCTATTGTTTTTGTCTCCTGTCTCCTGTCATTTTTTAATATCCCTCTGGAAAATTCTGATAATCAAACTTAATTCTGTCACTGTCAGAATCTGGTAGAATCTCTTCTTGTTAAAGGTCATTGTAAACTGCAAATGTGCAAAACATGCAGTTGCTATAACACACGTAGCAATAAAATTGCCAGTAGAAAATAATTTGAAGCTAAAATCTTTCTGAGCATCAGTCAACATTCCGTTGTCTCGGAAAGAGGCACTAACCATGCTAAGATGAATATGCTGAATGTCCCAAGAGACAGTAGAAAATTTCCAAATAATCCAAATTCCAAATATATATGCGATTTATCCAATCCAATCAAATTTTTTCAAAAAAATTTCTTCTATGGTAAATCTTTTTTTTACACGACGTTTGGAACAGTGAAATATCTGCGCGATTTTAAGTGAAACTTAAAAGAGCGTTAAGTTCGAGGCTACTTGCTTATGTACTAACACAGCTACACACTAACCACGCCCACCATTGCCCACCAACCAGCACTTGTCCTCCGTATCAATAGAAGTCACATCGAAGAGACGTCACAACTTGGTTTACGACGCTCTGTGATGTGAAAGAAAACTGCTTGTTTAAAGTTTCGTTTCTTCCAGTGCTGTTCTCTATCCACAATTTTCGCTTCCGACCACTTAATATTATGATGTTCGGACCAAGCGTGCTCTGCAATTCCTGATTTTGATGTTTCTCCTCTTATCGTATGAGTTCTGTGTTCCTGAACTCTTACATGCAAAGGACGCTTGGTTTCTCCTATGTACGACATGCCACACTCACACGTAATCTGATATAAACAATCTTTTTGCTGATTTGAATTTTCCGGTTTGGTTTTAGAAAGTACGCTTCTTAATGTATTTTCAGTTTTGAAAACCCTTCGTATGTTGTGCTGTTTCGCGATGAGTCGAAGTTTCTCTGAAGTTCCTTTTATGTATGGTATAATAAGAAGCTGAGGTTGGTCCTCGCTGTTTTGCTGAGGCTTTTGCTTTTTACATTCCGCAAGAGCCCTCAATTCAGTCTTTTCCATATAACCATTTTGCATCAAATCCTGTATAATATTCTGAAATTCCAAATTTATGGATTCTTTGTCGCTGCATATTGTTACGGCGCGCCTATATAAAGTTTGAATTATTCCCATTTTTGTTAATACATGATGGTTTGTAAGGAAGTTCAGTTACTGTCCGTGTGCATGGGCTTATGGTAAAGAGAAGTTCTTATGTGATCCTTCGATTTACTCACCAATACATCCAGAAATGGGAGGCAGTAGGTATTTCCAATTTCCATTGTGAATTTTAAAGTTGATCTTATACTCTTTAAATGATTCAGGAACTCTTGCATTTGCCTGTTATTTCCGTCCCATAAAATAAAGGTGAATAAAGATGTTATCGACATACCGAAGCCAGACTTTGGGTTTATGCGTAGCTTTTTCAAACCACTCCATGTAAATATTTGCCATAACCGGTGATAGTGATAAACCCATCGGAAGCCGATCCCTCTGCTCAAAAAACTGATCTTTGATCTGAAAATATAAGCCTTTGAGGCAGCAGCGCAATCTTCAAAATCTTTGAAGCATCTTTGCATCTTTGAAGGAGAGAACACCCCCTCCACAGGCAGCGGTGTTCTCTTCTTCAAAGATGCATCCACCCTCAGCCTGACCTCGACGATATCCAAAGACTCATCCAACGGCGGGTCTACATCGAAACTCACAAATGTGTCCCTATCACCCAATTCTAAGTCCTTAAGAATAATAACAAAGTCTTCAGAATTTTCTACAAAGGAGGTTGTTTTTCCAAACAAAGGTTGGATGATTTGAAGGAGAAATCTACTTAGAGAACTTGTTGAGTCTCTAGATCTTGTGATTGGCTTGTGATTGAAGGCGAGTCTCTGAAGCTTGTGATTAAGGACCCATAGAGATGTGGTGGTTTACTATGTTTTGGAGTGAGAGACCTCCTAGTACCTTCATCAATGTGACTTCATATTTTCTTTATTTTTTTTTCAGGGCTCTATTGATAAACTACCAGCCACTTGATATACTGGTGACGCGGCACACTTAACAGATACAGCATTTGATAAAATGAGCTGAAAATGGTTACCAGTAAACGAAACATCGGATTTAAATTTGAAACAAAGGCCTGTATAAGGTGTGGTGTATCATGAATCATAAAGGATTATTAAAACTGACTTCTGGTGTGATAAAATTATAATGTGGTACTTTTATAACGTTTTGTGTTTACAGCCAATTTTTGCTTAAAAAAGGCAGTCTTGATAATATTTTTATTGCAGACTTCATAAACTCGGTGTAATTTTTAACCACCAGATCACTCACAGATGAAGCAATGAACCGACCTTAACAACCTGTTCACTGATTGAGAGTTGTTGGATACCTTTTTATTGATTTTAATCGATTATACCAAATAATAGTTACTTATTTTTATTATATAAGGGTATTAACAAGCCTTTAATCCAAGAAAATGTACACTCGAAGCCTAACTATATTAGAAATCTTATGGAGGGTAGTACACTTGGTTTATTTTCAGATGACTTCATGAGGTGATTCTAGCTGATGTGTTGAATTTGCCTTATGTCATCAGAGGAAATAGTATACTGTTCAATAAATTTTCATTTTTGATACGTATTTTTTTTTGTTTAAGTATTAACATTTTTCATAAAATGAAAATCGCACTTGTGTCGCGCAGATAGGGTGATTGGCCTATTTGACGCCAGTTGATGAGACAGAAGTGATCACCATGACCATGAACCTTATTAAATAAAACAAACTCTCTTTAGTAATTTGTCTTTATTGTTCATATTTTACTAACCATAGATGCTATATAATAATATACTATACACGGCGTTTTTCAAAAAAGAAATAATAATTTACTATAATAATATAAATTTACATCAACAAAGCTAAGCTCGACTTTATAGAATATTATACAAACGTGTAGCATCGATGAATTATAAATTATAAAGCTTCCGGTGGGCAAGTTATGCAAGAAACCGTGAAACAAAACGGTTGTTTTTTACATTTTAATATTATATTGCATAACAATTAAAAGAAATGTATTTATTATTTCTTGGTTTTTTCTGCACGGAAACGGACAGGGCGCGGTTTGGTAAAATAGATCGTATGATACAATACAAATGTCAATTATTATTTTAGTGGTACTATTATAGTACATAGATGTGAAATATTTATACACGCGAATACTATTTTAACTAAATACTTGTCGGTTTTGTTTCTTTACAAGAGTTTTGGGATTTTATATCTCTTTAAGGACCTGGACCATATTACGTAGGATTGCAATTATACAATTCTTGTTTAAAAATCCAAATATTATTTCATTTTGAATAAGAGAAAAAGCAATATATTAGTAAATTTATTGTGATATACATACATACAAAAAGTAGCGCATATAATACAGATCTTCACCTATTGCACGTCAACAGCTACCTACATTACCATACCTATAATAAAGTGATTAAGTACCTGTCGCTGCAAATAAACATAATTTCATTTTAACTTAAAATATTATCACAATTATTAGTTTAAGTCTCTAGGTATAACATAATATTTCTTACTTATATACACATAGTGTAGTGAGTAATAAAAAATTGCAAAACGTCAATAATGTGAATTTTTCATTACCCGTTTTAATCTCGTGTTGAGGAACTATACCATATCCTATTTACAACCACAATAAAAAGCTTATTAAGCCCATATTATTGGAATAGAGGTAATTTGATCAGAGACGTTATTGTAAAACAACTAAATGTATATGGTAATCATATGGGCTTAAAGGAGATTTGTGCTGTCTTTGTTCATAAGCAATAGTTGCGTATCTATCTTTCTCTATAATTCATATACTATAAGGATGATTAAAATCTAAATTATTGTCAAGTTTTCAATAGTAAAAAAAATACTGCATTAAAATTTCTAATTCTTACTTACTGCTAGAAATCAAATAATTTCATAATTTCTTGTGGAATAAATTAACCACAAAAACTTAGTAAGAAAGTCATAGTTCTAAAGTACATTGAAATGCAAAAATTATGCAAACAACAACCAATTAAAAATTAGTTTTGGTATGAACCGACTTCAGACTTGATTGAACGCAGCAAACTAAATCTCTGAGGTTATACTGAATTTCTGCGAGAAATATTTATGATCCTTTTTAACAGTTCACGCTGCATAGTAATATTTCATTGCTGCTTAATTTTAATAACAATGAGAATTTTATTTGTTTATTAATTAACTTCTTAGTTTTCTTAATTAAACAGGATGTGCTATGAAATGTTGCACAGATCAGTTTGCGGTCGAGTAGTAACCTAAGCACTTTGTGGAAAACCCGTTTATTTTTAAAACAAACAATAAGGCTCAATTTTAGAAAGAAGTATTGGAGTTTCTCAATTTAAATAAATTTAATTTAATATCTTCTCTTTTATGGCACACTGTAATTTTGAAGACCGGTTGAAAAACAAGCCATCCTTTGTCGGTCCGGCTTACCGACCAAAAGATGTGTCCAAAATATTAATAGTTTTTACCGATTTCTTCCACGTCTAACTACCAATTATAGGAGCTGCCGCTGGTATAATTTTAAAAGCAACTAAATCATAACTCGGGGTCTATAGTTGGAGAGATTAGGTTTGGACCGGGCAGCGATTTTTATGTGCTTTTATTTACCTAGCGTTATAATGGAGCGCTGAAAGTGGGTAATCAAAGTTGGATAGAGATTCTTTTAAAAAATGCCTTTATAGATTATTAATAATAGAGTAGCCCAGCATGAGATAAAGTTGCTTCGGGATGTAGAATTTAGAAAGTTTTTTTTATTAAATGCTCTTGCATGTAGAGTTTGCCAAGACAAATATGAGCTTTTTTAGGTATTAATATCTCTAAAACAATTAGAAGGTAAATTATAAACTGCTCATAATAGGTTTAAATATTATCTTCTAATGTGCAATCAACCAACCTACTAAAAAATTTTGGTTACCTGTTATTATTCTTTAATTCTGCAATACAAAAATACTGCTCATTAAGTTGAAAAAGAAATCTTGGCGGAATAGTGATCTCGGACATGACGATCCCCATGTGAGAAGGGTTAGGCCGACAGCGACGGTTCTCCAAACTGGCGTGGCTGGGAAAGATAGCCAGGAAAGTAACTAACCTGACTTACAAATACAGTCATCAAGATATTAAAAATGTCTCTGTTTTTCGATAAATGCTTCAAGATAAACAACAAAAAAAGGATTGGCACATAGAATGTGCAAAGTAGTACAAAGTAGGTACCGGGTTGGAAAAGCATCATACGTGGTGACACAAGTAATGTGTGTCACACCATGTTTGTAACCAATGTAAACCAATGTAAAACGACTGCAGATCAAGGTATCGGGATACAGCGTCACAAGATGGTCAATCTCGAATCACTGCATTATAAAAAACACTACATACAAGGTGTCCCACGACGTGACTACCATAGCTTGAGATTGTGTTGCAGGGGTGATTTTAAGTAAAAAATTTCTAATAAACATACACCCAAAAAAGCACAAGCGCCAGTTGCTGAATATCGTCGATCTCCCACGCGTAGAATACCTTGTAGAACTATTTTTAGCAATATCCATGTTTAAGAGAAACAGGCAGGTTTCCTACGTCTATTTCTGAACGTCCTGTTCGACAGGATCAAGAAGCAGCAAAACTTAATACGATTGATGCTCAACCTTCTACTAGTGTCCGAAGAATAGCCAACACACTTAACGTAGGCCGAATGAGAGTATGGAGAACTTTACACAATTTCGGTTTGTACCTTTACCACATCTTACCTATACAAACTTTAAAACCTGCCGACCACGCTTCAAGACTTGAATTTAGTGGCTGGATATTGAGAAATCAGAGGATTTGTCGGATAAAATTATTTAGTGCTGAGGCCTCATTTACCAGAAATGACATCAATAACACCAGAAATTCACATTGTTAGGCATTTGAAAATCCACGACAAACTTGAGAATACCATTCTCAAAACAGATTTTCGGCGAATGTTTGGTGTGGCAAATTATTGATTGTTCCATTTCTAATTGAAGAACGTCTCACGGCCATTTGTTATTTACGTTTTATTGAAAATGATCTTCCAATATTACTGGATGATGTTCCTCTTAATGTAAGATAACGAATGTGGTTCCAGCACGATGGCACACCTCCACACTTTGGTCGCCAAGTAACAGAATTTCTCAATGAAAATTATACAAACCGGTGGATTGGAAGAGGTTCAGCAGTTCCTTGATCAGCAAAATTTCACCAATCCCTTAGATTACTTTTCGTGGAGAAGGCTGAAAAGTTTATTTTATGCAGAAAATATTGAAAACAGAGACAACTAGTAGCTAAAATTATGGATTTTGTTTAAAACATGGTAGAGAATGATGTACTATTAAGCGAAACATCTTAGACTTCCTTTGTTTTTTACACGACGTTTCGAACAGTGGAATCTCTGCTCGTTTTCAAGTGAAATTGAGCATTAAGCTCGATTTTACTTGCTTACGTACTACTACAGCTAACCATGCCCACCATTCCTAGTATGTGGGTATTAGTATCAGCGCGAAGTTCAGAGGTTACGAGAAAGCAAATATCAAGCTTACCAAGGAGGAAGAACACATCCACTTCCTTTGCACAGCGAGGGACAGCCACATCATTCCAGTGGGTTTTCGTTTAAAATCACCAATCCCTGGTTAACGAGCTCTCCGTATTCTGGACAGTGCCAGCCAAGGACTTATTCGGTCCCAACTCAGCTACCACAGATGGAAAAAATCACAGCTCCTAGACGATATCCTACATAGGTTTGAAGAAATCAAGGAATTTACACTGGAGGAAGACCACACACCCATTTTCCAGACAATATATAATTCATGCATCAAACTGAAAAAGAATCGGGCCAAAAAGCACAATGACAAGCATATGAAGCTTCAAAGAAAATAGCCAACAATCGACCACCACCAGCAAGGCTGGAGGTGCCAATAGTCAACATATCATCGACCATGTTGAGTTCTACTAAAGAGAAACTGCTGAGCAAAGGATTGAACTTTACATTTGCTCCAAAGTCACCTCCAGTACTTGACATAATAAGTGCTGTAAAATCAACGACACTCCAAAGGCCAGAAAGAGAGGAACTCAAGTGGAAAGTCAGAATACTATTGGACAAACCACAATACCCACAGAGAAATATCACGAAAGAAGAGGAGTTAGCCATGAGAAAACTGCAGAGGGACAAATCAATCAAAATAATTCCAGCTGACAAAGGAAATGCAACCGTCGTCATGGATGCCACACAGTATGACGAGAAGATACAATAAATTCTGACGAAAGGTAAATATAAAATAATACCTAATGACCCGACTAAAAGAGTTGAAGGATAAATCTACAGAGCCCTAAAAAAATATGATCTTCACATTTCTGGAGGTACTAGGAGGTCTCGCACTCAACATCATATTAAACACTCTATGGGTTACCTAAAATTCACAAAACAACTATGCCCTTAAGGCCAATCACAAGCTCTAGCGACTCGCCAACAAGTTCTCTAAGTTCATCTGTCCTTCAAATCATCCAACCTTTGGTTGGAAATACAACCTTCTTTATACGGAAGTCTGAACACTCTGTTAGTATTCTTAAGGACTTAGAATTGAATGATAGGGACACATTTGTGAGATACGATGTAGAAAGCCTAGACACCAACGTGACGTTGGAAGAGTCGTTGGGTATCGTCGAGGTCAGATTGAGGGCGGATGCATTTTTGAAGGAGTGAACATCGTGAAGAAAGAATGGTTTGTTTAGCAGGAGGATGGGCTTCCGATAGGTATCACCATCATCATTATCACCGGTTACGGCAAATATTTACATGGAGTAGTTTGAAAAACGCATCGCGAAACAGTACAACATACGAACGGTTTTCAAAACTGAAAATACATTAAGAAGCATACTTTCTAAAACCACACCGGAAAATTCAAATCAGCAAAAAGATTGTATATATCAGATCCCGTGTGAGTGTGGCATGTCGTACATAGGAGAAACCAAGCGTCCTTTGCGTGCAAGAGTTGAGGAACACAGAACTCATACGATAAGAGGAGAAACAACAAAATCAGGAATTGCAGAGCACGCTTGGTCTGAACACCATAATATTAAGTGGTCGGAAGCCAAAATTGTGCATAGGGAACTGCACTGGAATAAACGAAAGCTTAAGGAACCAGTCTTTCATGGCCTCTTTAGTAAACCAAGTTGCGACGTCTCTTCGGTATGGCATCCGTTGATACGGCGGACAAGTGCTGGTTGCTTGACTCGCGACGGTGGCGGCGATCCGGCCAATAGGCATAGTGGGTGTGGTTAGCTGTGTTAGTACATAAGCAAGTAGCCTCGATTTTAATGCTCAGTTTCACTTGAAAACAAGCAGAGATTCCACTGCTCGAAGCGTCGTGTAAAAACTCAATAAAGACAATGGATGCCGCAGAAACTATTCGTGCTTATCCTGAGACTGTTAGCAACGCTACCACTTCAATTCTAAGAAGAGCTAGACTATGTATACAGCAACTGGGTGGACATTTCGAGCAACTAATTCAATAAAGCTGTTTCTTATTGCAGGGTCTTTAAACTAGTAGGGAATTCCTACTACTACTTATTTAAAATTTGAAATGCTTGTAGCTCTGTTGCGCAAGCATTTTGGGTGTATGTTTATTATATATTTTTGACTTGAAATCACCCAGCACCACACTTCCAAGCGATGGCAGTCACTTCGTGGGACACCCTGTATACATAGCTTCGGACTAGACTCCGCCAGAAATAGTAATGAGTGGTTGCTAAAGAAAATCGGAAAAAAGTAATGCCCTACGAAAAGAACGTATCAACAAACTAAGAAGCAATTAAATAATTCATTTAAAAAAATATTGAAAAATAACATGCACGATACAGACACAGAATGAAGACAAAAAACTGATACCAGGGAAAGTGAGAAGAAAACAAGAATGTGTGAAGATTGGAATTCTGGAAGTAATGGAAGAAATGAGAGTATACAGAAACAAGTCCAATAAAGATTACAACAAAAACTACATAAGAGGAAGTGTTAAAAGCAATTAAAGAAGCAAACGAACGCTGCATGCAGAGAAAATATAACCTTAAAAAAAGAGAAAAATCACACAAGAACAAGCGCTAAAATCGATGGCCAGGTGTAATTCTTGACTCGAACAATAACTGATTACCGATACCATTAAAAAACTTGCAAGATGGACTCATTATATTGAAGGACTCTTCGAGGATGATTATCTTAATTGCGCGTCTACAGAGGTCAATGGGTCAGATTCCAAAATATTAGTTCATTTATCCCAATTCATAAAAAAAAGTCAGAAATTGTCCCAATTATAAACCAATCATCGTAGTGAGTCACGTCTTAAAAGCATTTCTTAGCATTATTCAAACATGTATATGCGACATAGATAAAGATATCACTCCTCACTCAGAGTCCAGGTTTGGCTTCAGAAAGAGATTGGGCATCATAAAAAGCTCTGTTCTCCATGCTTCATAGCACACATATGCATCGTTATAGACTTTGGACAGAAGGGAACTGATGCTTTACACAAACCCAAAAATTCATTACTGATGTGAAATTTCTGTCGCATGCTCAAGATACCATTAATGTACCAAGTAAAGAACGAAAGAGTCCTGGAATGCTTAGCCACAGAATTGATGTTCCTGATGATTCAGGTTAAGCAAAATACTTTAGACACATAATGAGAAACAAGAAATATTGCCCTTAGGCTCACTCTGACAGGGAAACATAGGGTCGAATTTGAAGATCCTGCAAACATGAACTGGGATATTGTTAAATATCCCAGTTCATATTTGCTAGTATGTTGTTTTCAGATAAGTGGTCTATAAGGTTGTTTGGGCTAATGTTAGTCATCAACCACTTTAAAATGACAAAGAAATGTGGGCCTTCTGTTACGTCAGCAAATAGCTAATAATGTTTTTCCAATTTGTTTCGTCTACCGTTTTGCGTTTTTTACCTCAAGAGAAAAAATAGTACAGTAAGGGGTAAAAAGAAGAGCATTTCAGTAAAGTTTTTGAAGGAGTAAGGCATGGAAATCGGCCAAATTTTTCACCAGAATAGCACAGTGTCAGTGTTATAAGAACATAAAAGTTAGAAAATGCTGTCCATAGAAACAATGCCGTCCCAGAACTTACCAAAAATAAAAGCTGCAAGGAAAATAAATAAGTCGTTTCACGTATCCGGAGACATACTGACTTTAGTTTGCCTTGTGAAAGCACAATTTCTGTCAAATTTAATTTTAGAAAAATCAGAAAGGCTTTGGAAGCTGACAGAAAACATCTCTTTTATAAAAGTAAAATTTCTTTCACGCATACAACAGAAAATCATGAAAGAACTTGCTTAGAAACATCAGCTCATCCTTCATACCAAATTTAAAAATCGTGGACCTATCGTTTTTTAAATTTTTAATAGTAAAAAAAAAATAAAAATTGATAAAATTGGAAAAATCATAATAGGCCAAGGTTTCTAAAATTTGGTAAATTGGCACAATTTTTGACTCTTAGAAACTTTTCATAACGACTTTTTGTCATATCTCTTTACTCTACCGAAAAATGGGATATCTGAGACTTTTCAAGGCCTCCTTGATTGAGTGATTCAAGACTTAAATGATGCCAGAAATTGATCCTTGACCAAGCAGATCTAAATCTACATAAAACAAAATTTTAAATTTAGCAATTTTTTTTTACTCTTAAAAAACTCGTTTTACCTCTAGGAGATACGCTGTAAGTGCAACATAATTTGTCAAGAAGAAGGTTGTTAGAGTTTCTGCAACAACCTGATTCGTGAAGTAATTCGGAATTTATTTTGAGCTCAACATCTGAGACACAAGTCAAACAATTTCAATAATAATTCCGCAACTTCTCAATGTACCAACTTCTGTAAGTTATGCTGTTGTTCTGCCGAACTCAAAGAAAAATCTTTAAAGAACGTTTGAGCCTGGTTCAGAGCATTACTCATAACAAGAGGCATTGACACTGTTCAAAAATTGTACAGAAGGCAAACTATCAAATTTCCACGGCCTGGCTCCTGGAAAAACTTAATGAAACGCTTTATACGATGATATACACTTTTAACTACCTTATCAAAAATTTCGGTTATATGTTCTACTCTTTAATCTTAATTTCTAGGTAATAGTCGTCGTAATACTTTAACATATGTATTGTTTTGTAAGGTTTTCCTGAAATCTCAAAAAAACTATCTTTTCAATACGGGCTTTAGATATTACAATACAAGAAGAAATGGTGTTTTTAACAGTTAAAATGAATTTCAAGAGCCAACCAATAACTCGAAAATTAGGGCAGTTGAAAAATCCCATGACTGGTAGACTATAAAATGATGGGAAAGATATTTGAGGGTGTGAGCTATCCCCTACCAAATGCATCTACGCCTCGCGCCCTCAAGTCGGATGCACTTTCAATAAGATTTTCTACAGTGCGAAGAAAATAACCGATAATGCCAAAAATGCAAAATTCATGAAAAGATCAGACGTTTTTAAGCCTACAATGAAATAACTTTCAATAGAAAAAGTGACAGAAAATGCTCACAAAATACAGGGTGATGTACTTATTTGGTATTCTTCAGAATCCGTGTAAGATATTTTACTGACACTTGACATGACTTGACTCCGAGTAAGCCTCAAGTCTGACTTAGGCCTTTAGTTTATTTGAAATACATGTAATTAATTTAAACATTTTTGTTGAGCACGTGATCATGCTTAAGTTGCAACTGTAAATATGGGCATGAGTCTACTACAAAGTTTACAAAAATTGGTCGAAATGAAAACCATCAGGTTCAATTCACATTTCACACCTGCCAGTATAAAATATTTTTTTTGCGAAATGTCCAAATAGGCTAGTTTTATACGTCATTACATTTTGGGCACTTAAAACTCAAGACTCCCTGGAGAGCAGTGCAGTGAGTAGGTTATTAGAAATTTGCTGAAACGTGTATATTAATGTAAAATTACATTGGAATACTATACATTGAAATCTCGTAAACAGTACGAGATTCGATTTCTATTAAATTGTTGCAAATGTGCACATTTTTATACGAAATGACAGACCCTCTCCAAATTTAAAAAAATTCTTGTAACTTCATCACGCAGAAGAAATTCCTGCCAAATTCCATCAACAATTTTTTTATCTTGGTGTGAAATTTCAAAATAAGATGTACTTACTTACTTGACCTCCCAAGCATTTGAGTCATACATTTTTAAATATTTTGTATTTTGTAAAATTATTTCCCTACTTTTGACTGATTTCCGAAAATTTTGAGAGATATTCGCGAAAAGATTCAAACCTGTTTAAATTTTAATTAATCGTCTTGTTTTAAGCCTCAAAATTTGCAACTTTGGCCAATTTAATCGAGTTTGCGTGTACAAAAAGCTCTGTGAGTTATAAGAAAGATTGTGCGGACTATAAAAAATTGAAATTTTGTAATTTTTTATTTTTCAAATATTACAAAAAGATTTTCTTTTTAATATTTGCAACTTTTGCAATAAGTGTTTTGCAGAGGTAATTTAAAACTTTTATTAGAATTAATTAATATTTATTTAGACACTTAATTTTGAATTTATTCATAAACTTCATACTGAGATAACAAACTATGATAATATTGTATTAGTGTAGCCAAATAAATGAATGACCCTCACTAACAGCCAAATATACAGGCTGTTATATATTATTATTTATTTTGTCACGGTAAAGAGGAAAACTTACCTTGTTCAGTCAGTGAAGAAAGTCTCCAGCATCTGGACCATCGTGACGTTCTTCCCTGACTGAAAAAGGTAAGCGCTGCTCCTTACCATGACACAATGAATATTAATATAGTTAAAGCGAGTCATTAAATTACTGAATTATGTATGTTTTTTCAGTTAATGTATGCTAAATGTAATTTTTGTTTTTTGAAGTTTTCTGAAGCAATTTACGTAATCCAAAAAAGAAAATGAAATTTAAGCCAATAAAAGATAATTATCCATCACCTTTAACTAGCTTCTTGTATATTGGTGGATTATGAAAAGTGTCTGTAACAATTTTAATAACTTTTTATATTCATAAACTTTATCATGTATCGTTTCATATTGTTTGAGGTACTAATTAGAATAATTAGATAATATGTTTGTCGTTGTTATATCGCCAGGTAACTATGAGTATCATTGCCATACGTATGTTGGTGTTGTTGTAGACCTGAAGAAGAGTACAATAAAAATCGAAACCTTGGCGATTACATCTGCTATGTTTTATAGAAGTTATTGAGAAGTTATGAAAGCATGCAAAGTACATATGATTTTTCAAGTACTAATTTAGAAAATAAAATATTTCAGAATTTTCTTCTTTAAAAATTCGACGAAAAAATGTTTGAATTGAATTTTAGCCGTAAAATTGAGTTTTGTTATAGCAAAGTTTTATATATATTTATATCATACAATATGAGAATCAGTACAATTTTTACTAAGTGGGAATGAATGAATTGAGTAAAATCTAATTTGAATAATTAAAACTAAATAGCCAGAACACAATTTTTACGGAAGTACCTAGTATATCTATAGAAAGCATTTAACCTTCTTGAAAATTTTCAATATATGCTTTATTCAAGCAACTAGCTTAATCGAATCAAGTCAAGTAGCTTTTTGAAATGACTTGTACTGACTTGAAAAGTGCCTTCTCTGAGCTGTTTGAGATTTGATTCAAATATATTGTAAACGGTTTTTAAATTACAGATGACGGTGTAAAGCTGTAAATAATAAAATAATAACAAATAATTAAAATTAATATACCTACTGGGTATCCTAAATTTTTTGGCCGGTCATTATTTACACGAAAAGTTGGATTTAGAGCAAGAGGCTGATAATTTGGTAGCTATAATTTTAGATTTTTAAATATTAAATTATTTTTTTTATCAATTTTTTTATTTTTTAAATATACTAAAATTAAGGCGATCTGATAGACTTTCAGAAGCTAAGGTACAAAATTGCAAACCGTTTCGTTCTATCTTAAATGGTTTCGCACATACAACCCCTCAAATTTGAAAAATGTCGAAGTTTTGACTGTTTAAAAGGAAAACATATCGAAATAGGTAAGTTAATGTTCTACGAAATTATTTAGAAGAGTTATTTATTTTATAAGTCCGGTAAATATAGTTTTACAGTAGGAGTAAGATGTTTCTCGACGAGGCGATAGCCGAGTCTGGAATTTCAAAACGAGTACCGTAACACGTTACCGAACGTATGACGTACAACATTTTACTTCTTACTTATTCAAAAACAGGAAAAGATTAATTTTATGCGCGGCCAATATATTTTTGAGAAATCCGGTATAGTTTCATTACGAAATCCTGTACGGTAATGAAATTTCATTACGGTACTCAATACTGTAAAATTTCTTTACGGTACACAGTCCTGTAAAATGCTATTTACGGAACTAAAATCAAGTATATAAAAGTGTCCTAAATGATACAGTATGAAGTAATAGTTATTTACGTTATAAGTGCGGTAAATACGTTTTTACAGTAACAGTAAGATGTTTCTGGACCAGGCGATAGCCGATTCTGGAAGTTCGAAACGAGTACTGTAAAACGTTACCGGACGTATGACGTACTAGTTATTTACGTTCTACGTCCGCTAAATATAGTTTTACAGTAGGAGTAAAATGTTTGTGGACGAGGCAATAGCCCATTCTGAATCTTCGAAACGATTCTGCTTCGAAGTTCCAGACTGGGATGGTTACCGGACGTATGACGTACAACATTTTACTTCATACTTGTTAAAAAACAGGTAAATATTAATTTTATGCGCGGCGATAATATTTTTGAGAAATCCGGTATAGTTTTATTACGGTATCCTGTACCGTAATGATATTTCATTACTGTACTCAAAACTGTAAAATTTCTTTACGGTATCCAGTCCTGAAGAAGCGAGTTACGGGACTAAAATGAAGTACGTAAAAGTGTCCTATATGATGCAGTATGAAGTAGTAGTTATGTACTTTATAAGTCCCGTAAATAGTTTTTACAGCAACAGTAAGATGTTTCTGAACGAGGCGATAGCCGAGCCTGGAATTTCACAGGAACAGGAAAAAATTAATTTTGTGCGCGGCGAATATAGTTTTGAGAAATCCGGTATAGTTTCATTACGGTATCCTGTACCGGGTCCGGTTCCGGTACAGGATACCGTGGATATAATGGATTCATTGTATCCAATTGCATTGAATCAATACTGTAAAATTTCTTTATTTTATACTGTCCGGTATATGCGTCCTACATGCATCGATTTGAGTCCAGTAAATGAAACTTTACCGGACAAGTCCGATAAAGGTTGCTAGGCAACCGATGTTAGAGAGTTACCGTCTAATGTAAAATATCACGTTATTTAATTTTGATTAAGATTTTGTCAAATGCTCAGTTGGCGACGTCAAAATGTGTGCACAGAAGTTACAACATTTGATATTACTTGTCATTAAATCAAACCATCAATTCAACCATTATTTCCTGATATTCGAAACGAGCCTCTAAGTTATTCAGGGAAATTCAAAAATCGCCCCAATGCCCACCAGAATCTTATTTCAGAGTACTACATATATTTGAAGAAACACAAGCACATTGTTGATGATTTAATGCTAACGCCTCCATCATTTTCCCCATTAGAAAAAGACTCCTCAAAGGAATTTGAGAAACATCTATTACACGTATGTAGTAATAATTTTAATAAAAAATAATTTGTGATAATAAAGTTTTAAAACATAGTGGCTGCATATTTTCAAAAGTTTATTTTGGTACCATAAATAGCGTAATTTTAAATCATTATGCCATAGCTCTCGAATTATGAATTTTGACAGTGACAACAATACAGACACCGCCAAATGTCAATAAATCTAATTCTTACTTGGTCATTTTCTCATTTAATTTCTAAATAATCAAAATAGTATGAAATTAAATATCTGTACGATACACGTCCATTAGGTGTTGTTACAGTACTCGTATAACTTTCCAGACTCGGCTCCTGACGTCGCCTCGTCCGTAAAAACCTCGTACTGTAACAACTCACCTTTTGGACTTGTGACGTAAATTATTATTACGACATCCAGTCCTGTAAAAAGCTATTTACCTGATTAAAATTAAGTAGGTACGTAAAAGTATCCTAAATGATACAGTATGAAGTAAAACTTTTTTACGATATCCAGTCCTATAAAAAGCTATTAACCGGACTAAAATCAAGTACGAAAAATTGTCCTAAATGATATAGTACCAAGTCAAAATATTTATATATATCTTCCACATTTTTTTTACGTCATCCTCTATATTACTCTGAAATTTTAGATTGCGCGGTAATCCGTATCCTGCAACTTTTGTATTTAGCTTCTTGCTCTAAATCCAACCACTCATATAAATAATGGCTGGCCAAGAAAACTTGGGACTCCCTGCACAAAAGCATAAGGAAGATATTCTTACTATAAACATTTCATTTAATTAAAGTTTTAACAAAATATTAAAACCAAAATAATAAAAAATAACAGCTTTTCAAATAATATGTTTTTCTTTTTCAATTTCTGCTCTAAATTTTTCTCTAATAGTAAGGGATCAAAATATTTCTAATAGCAAAAGATCAAAAAACAAGGATTGACCTTGTCTTTTTTTAATTAATTTAACACAAAAATGATGCATCACCAACTAGGATTTTTTAAAATAATTTATAGGAGCCTCTCGAGTTTGGTTGCGATGTTTATGTATTTTATTGTATATTAACTGTAGAAAACAAGTTGAAAAATAGTTTATAAACCTTAGAAACTTGAAAAAGAAACATAGGATACAATCTATGTAGCTTTTTGGGACGTGTCGGGGAAGAAACAGGGTGACCCATCTGTCAAAAATTAAACTAATGATAGAAAGTCACATTTTGGGCAAAACTGATTAAAAAAATACATGTGGAAGGGCTTTGCTATCTAAGTTCATTCATTATCACAATTTGTTTATACTCTTTAGCTAACTTTTTTTTAGATATTTATTTCGATAAGTTTTACTGTTCATTACGCTTCAAAGACTACTCGGTTGTCTAACGAAACCAATCTGGAACCCTGCGGGTAATTTGGACCATCGCAAAATTGGTTTTAGCTCAAATTTCAATTCTGATCTTATTCTAGATCTTTGGTTGCGGTCATTTTCTCATTTAATTTCTAAATAATCAAAATAGTATGAAATTAAATATCTGTACGATACACGTCCATTAGGTGTTGTTACAGTACTCGTATAACTTTCCAGACTCGGCTCCTGACGTCGCCTCGTCCGTAAAAACCTCGTACTGTAACAACTCACCTTTTGGACTTGTGACGTAAATTACTATTACGACATCCAGTCCTGTAAAAAGCTATTTACCTGATTAAAATCAAGTAGGTACGTAAAAGTATCCTAAATGATACAGAATGAAGTAAAACTTTTTTACGATATCCAGTCCTATAAAAAGCTATTAACCGGACTAAAATCAAGTACGAAAAATTGTCCTAAATGATATAGTACCAAGTCAAAATATTTATATATATCTTCCACATTTTTTTACGTCATCCTCTATATTACTCTGAAATTTTAGATTGCGCGGTAATCCGTATCCTGCAACTTTTGTATTTAGCTTCTTGCTCTAAATCCAACCACTCATATAAATAATGGCTGGCCAAGAAAACTTGGGACTCCCTGTACAAAAACATAAGGAAGATATTTTTACTATAAACATTTCATTTAAATAAAGTTTTAACAAAATATTAAAAACAAAATAATAAAAAATAACAGCTTTTCAAGAATAATATGTTTTTCTTTTTCAATTTCTGCTTTAAATTTTTCTCTAATAGTAAGGGATCAAAATATTTCTAATAGCAAAAGATCAAAAAACAAGGATTGACCTTGTCTTTTTTTTAATTAATTTAACACAAAAATGATGCATCACCAACTAGGATTTTTTAAAATAATTTATAGGAGCCACTCGAGTTTGGTTGCGATGTTTATGTATTAGAAAACAAGTTGAAAAATAGTTTATAAACCTTAGAAACTTGAAAAAGAAACATAGGATACAATCTATGTAGCTTTTTGGGACGTGTCGGGGAAGAAACAGGGTGACCCATCTGTCAAAAATTAAACTAATGATAGAAAGTCACATTTTGGGCAAAACTGATTAAGAAAATACATGTGGAAGGGCTTTGCTATCTAAGTTCATTCATTATCACAATTTGTTTTTGCTCTTTAGCTAACTTTTTTTTAGAAATTTATTTCGATAAGTTTTACTGTTCATTACGCTTCAAAGACTACTCGGTTGTCTAACCAAACCAATCTGGAACCCTGCGGGTAATTTGGACCATCGCGAAATTGGTTTTAGCTCAAATTTCAATTCTGATCTTATTCTAGATCTTTGGTTGCGGTCATTTTCTCATTTAATTTCTAAATAATCAAAATAGTATGAAATTAAATATCTGTACGATACACGTCCATTAGGTGTTGTTACAGTACTCGTATAACTTTCCAGACTCGGCTCCTGACGTCGCCTCGTCCGTAAAAACCTCGTACTGTAACAACTCACCTTTTGGACTTGTGACGTAAATTACTATTACGACATCCAGTCCTGTAAAAAGCTATTTACCTGATTAAAATCAAGTAGGTACGTAAAAGTATCCTAAATGATACAGAATGAAGTAAAACTTTTTTACGATATCCAGTCCTATAAAAAGCTATTAACCGGACTAAAATCAAGTACGAAAAATTGTCCTAAATGATATAGTACCAAGTCAAAATATTTATATATATCTTCCACATTTTTTTACGTCATCCTCTATATTACTCTGAAATTTTAGATTGCGCGGTAATCCGTATCCTGCAACTTTTGTATTTAGCTTCTTGCTCTAAATCCAACCACTCATATAAATAATGGCTGGCCAAGAAAACTTGGGACTCCCTGCACAAAAACATAAGGAAGATATTTTTACTATAAACATTTCATTTAATTAAAGTTTTAACAAAATAATAAAAAATAACAGCTTTTCACGAATAATATATTTTTCTTTTTCAATTTCTGCTCTAAATTTTTCTCTAATAGTAAGGGATCAGAATATTTCTAATAGAAAAAGATCAAAAAACAAAGATTGACCTTGTCTTTTTTTAATTAATTTAACACAAAAATGATGCATCACCAACTATTGGATTTTTTAAAATAATTTATAGGAGCGACTCGAGTTTAGTTGCGATGTTTATGTATTTTATAAACTGTAGAAAACAAGTTAAAAAATAGTTTATAAACCGTAGAAACTTGAAAAAGAAGCATAGGATACAACCTATGTAGCTTTTAGGGACGTGTCGGGGAAGAAACAGGGTGACCCATCTGTCAAAAATTAAACTAATAATAGAAAGTCACATTTTGGGCAAAACTGAGTAAGTAAGCACATGTGAAAAGGCTTTGCTATCTAAATTCATTCATTATCACAACTTGTTTTTACTCTTTAACTAACTTTTTTTTAGATATTTATTTCGATAAGTTTTACTGTTCATTACGCTTCAAAGACTACTCGGTTGTCTAACCAAACCAATCTGGAACCCTGCGGGTAATTTGGACCATCGCAAAATTGGTTTTAGCTCAAATTTCAATTCTGATCTTATTCTAGATCTTTGTTATTAATTTAGAAAAAAATATTTTATACCGCATATATTCACATTAATGATACACAAATTAATCTCCATTTAAAAGCAAATAGATAAGATTTTACTACATAAGAATAAAAAATTGGTAATGAAGTGTGTTTGGAGATCTATATTCGTAGTTTTTGTTTGTTTATAAGGAGATCTTGGTGTATATTATAAGTTTAATTTGTAAAATTTACATTAATGCAACTGAAACATCCGGGCCTGTATCAAAACAAAATATCTTCTCCAGACAATACTCAACAGACAATTTTTTTTGGAAAATATTGAAACATTTGTTATTTCAATATTTTCTATGGTTTATTGTTGTTTGGTAATTTTTTTTTTACATTGTGCAGTGCATTTTTCTTTATATTTTTGTCTGTGTTAACTTTATATACAAAGAGTCCATTCGAATTTGCATGTTTTTTTTAAAATTCCACTAATAATATCTATTTTAAAGCTATTTATCATCGAGGAAAGATCAGCAACTACTGCTAAAGACGTACAAATTTCTAATTTTGACAATATAATTAGATAGGTACATAATGATACATACATAATGCCTATTATAGGCAACTTTTATAGGTGTTTGCACAAAACCGTTCAAAGATATCTCAGCTCATATATCATGACAAGCACAAGAAATAGAAATTGTTTAGGAATAAAGCAAAAGCCTTCCTACCTTGCACACCATTAGAATTCCTCTAAAGTTCGTCGCATTCTGCACTCTTGGGGGATCACATTTACTCTCTTCTTTGACTACTTCATCTTCATGCCCAAGCACCGTTTTGACAAGCGACTAATTTGTTTAAGCCTTTCAAATCCAATTTCAAATTCTAGGAACTTTAGAGCTATAACTGCGAGACCCTAAATAATTCTTCGCTAGTATTCGCTAGACCGTAGTCAAAGCTGTGTGGTGGTGCACTTTGAAGTAGCATTGGGGCAGCGTACGCACTCAAGTCGTAGCAAGACGTTAGCATCCAAGGATGTACTTGAGGGATGAAATGGTGGGTCGTACTAGGGGTGATTGGAACTGGTTTGTCGGGTGAGATCAGAGATTCTATCGTAAATGATCGCTTAGGACGAATTAGCGTCGTCTGCTCTGCAGGAGTTTTGGCTAAAGTTGGCGACGGAGGTTCTATAGCTGGTGGTACCATGGCTGATGGAGCCATTGTGCTTGCGGGATTAATCACTTCTCCAGGATTGGCAGGGGGAGTGAAAAATAATCTATTTATATTAGTAAGAGCAGCCAACTCGTTTTCTAGAATTTCCTTGTCGCTTTTTGGCAACTTAAACCGCTTTCTTCTGCGAAGAAGACTCCCGTTGACAAACATGTCAAAGGCCGCTGGGTGCAAGGCCCAGTACGCTCCTTTGCCGGGTCTGTCAGGCTGTCTGGGTATTTTTATAAAACAGTCATTGAAAGATAAATTATGCCTTAACGAATTTTGCCACCTCTGTGTGTTTTTGCGGTAATAAGGAAACCTATCCGTGATGAATTTGTAGATCTCAGACAGAGGTAGCATCTTCTCCGGGGAATTCCATATAGCCATCGCGGTAAGTGAAATATACGAGTAAGGAGGCTTCTGATCACCATAGCTATCCCTGCTCGGCCTTGGCATTGTCACAGCTACAAAAAGCGCACTGTTCAACAACACATGTCACCAATTGCACATCAGATAAACACTCATATCAACCAGATACTGCCAGTGTGAGTTTACAAACGACACTGTTTGAACTGATCCTGTGAAAACATTTACACAAGATTGAAAGGACGAGTTACGCCCAGCGTTTCCATTGGTGATCATTCAACAATGGCACGAACCGAACCGCCCTGGGTCCGTTTTTCCCCTCGCTACTTTGTCCTTTTCCTTCGCACCAATGGGAGGAGGTTGAGCTTCGGATCCGGTCGTCCAATAGTGTTGTGAACGCTGCTTTAGTAATGAATCGCTTATTTAAGCAAAGATTCGGTTTGTTATGGCTGATATACTTGAGCAGGATTTATGTTGTCGATATCGTGGATGTGTCGATGGATAAACGGATGGGCAAATAGCGTAGCAATTTTGCCCGCATTCTATTAAAAAACGGGATAGATAAGTGTCCTATGTTAACTACATGCGTCTCATCAGTATGGCGACTGGGTGCTACGGTTTCTTTTTTATTGCATCTGCAAATATGTATAATACTAGCAGTTAATTATAGTCAGGGAATTTACAAGCAACAGCTGATTGCCTGAAATATTTAATTTCGAATATGCCAGCAATTGCACGCTGCTTAGCTTTTTTTATGTTAAACTGGTTGCTTTGCACTACAAGGGCATATAAGAATTTTGATAAAAGGTTTTATTTACGGAAATTATTGTTCTGAGGTGATATGCCATGAGCCTACATGACCTGAATTAGAGATTTGAATAGGTTAAAGTGGTCAGCTATCAGATTAATCCGTATCAGCTTTTTGATTCGGTTCTTAGGTATATAATAATCTAATTAAAACTTGCCATGGTATATGATTTATATTCGTCATATAAGGTGACAAGATTCGTGCCCCAATTTTGTTTTCAAAAATGAACTAACTAAAGCTCTAAGGAATGGGATTTAGAGTATAAATGTTAACAGTATAAAAAAGAGTTACTGTGAAGTTATCCATAAAATAAAATATCCGAAGATGCATCCCAAGCGACATCGTGGCCTACAGTGTTACAGGCCGCCTTCCGACTTTCTTCTAGCCTATTGAGCAGGCAATATTTAATACAAAATTGTAATATTTCGGCCATTTTGGTCATTCGCAGTTGGAAAATGCTTTACTAAGGAGTGCTACCTTCGTGCAGTTATGAATTAGGTATTAGTTAAATAGTACGTTGTAAACACCTATAATTACTATTAATAATTTAGAGTGGTAGATTTTGGATTAGAGGTACGGTATCATTGGTGTTGATTGCCACCTCTATAGGTTTAAAAAAAAAAGTTTCCAGCTATTACACGTTTTTTCAAAGTATGTCTTATTTCTAACCCTCCTAGGAGTCCAAAGGGATGACGTGCGTATCTCAGAAAAATACTAGTGGTGTTCCGAAATATGTTGGAAATACAGCGGTGCCATTGTGGTTGATTGCACCCCTATTGGTCTCTAAAAAAATAAGGTTTCCACCATTGAACGTTTCTCCAAGGCATGTCTTAACCCTTCTAGGTGTCAAGACGGATGATGTGCGCTCTCAGAAAAATACTACTGGTATTTCCAAATACATTGGGAATACAACGGTGACATTGTGGTTGATTGGCACCCCTATAGGTTTTCCACAAAAAAATTAAAGTTTTTACTTGATGTACGTTTTTTCAAAGAATGTCTTTTTTCCACCACTTCTAGGTGTCAAGAAGGATGATATGCGCTCTCAGAGAAATACTAATAATGTTCCCAAATATGTTGGGAATACAACGGTGCTATTGTGGTTGAGTGCCACCTCTATAAAAATAAAGTTTTCACCTGATGCACGTTTTTTTCAAAACATGTCTTATTTCTAAGGTTTCTAGGTGTCAAGAAGGATGATGTGCGATTGTGGAAAACCTATAGGGGTGGCAATCAACCACAATGGCACTTGTTAGTTATATTTTCAACATATTTAGGAACACCACTAGTATTTTTCTGAGAACGCATATCATCCCCCTTGACACGTAGGAGGGTTGGAAATAAGACATTCTTTGAAAAAACGTGTAACAGCTAAAAACTTCGTTTTTGTGTGAAAACCTATAGAGGTGTCAATCAACATCAATGGTAACTTTAATCCAAAATCTACCTTTCTAAATGATTAATAGTAATTATAGGTGTTTACATGTATCTAACTAATACCTAATTCCTAACTGCACGAAGAAAGCACTACTTGGTAAAGCATTTTGCAATTTCGAATTATCTAAATGGCCGAAATATTATATTTTTTTATTACATATTGCCTGCACAATACGCTAGAAGAAAGTCGGGAGGAAAAGAAATTTTATAATATATATACTACCTATTCGTATATATAGGATAACTTCACACCAACTAAAAAAGAAGTTTCTTTAGATAGACACACTCAAAGGCAAAGTTAGTGGCAATTTCGCAGAAAAATTTTGTATATTTCTACACAGGATTAAAACACATACCTACTGGACACAACTTAGGTATGTACTTAAAAGTATATGCCATATAGCTTATTTTCATTACGTTCTGTAAAGTAGTGGTTTAGTTCATAAAATACAAACGATCAATTTCAAATAATGTGAATCACAACTGAGCATAACTGAAGATACAATCTGAAAATTTAAATCAAAGTGACAATGACGTTTTTAATAATTGGTTGAGTGGTGGTATAGTTGCTAGTGACAGCAAGCGAAAAAATCTTTTTTCTCCAATCGTTATTAAATCGCTACTTTATTTGACACAACAGACGAAAGCAAAACACTTCATTTCCTTACTGTCATCCCGGCGGCAGGTAAAGTTTTTTTCCTGCCGCTCGTCGCCGGCAGGTAAAGTCTTTTAGTTTTTCGCTCAAAAACATTGCGATGTGATATGCGAAATAAATGTATTACATTTATTGGATATACATTAAATATGAAATTAAGCTATTCAAAAATATTAATGATTTTTCGTAAACCTGATTTTTTCTTTGACAAATTAAATAAGCCGGACTATAATGTTGTAATTTGTAATTACCTATATATATTTTTTAAGAAAACAAATTATCAACGTATTTTTTATTAATTTTAATTATAATAATAGGAATAGTAACTCACCTATTAACTATAGAACAACTTACGTACTAGTATTATTAATTATTGTTTGATAAAGATAACATTTACTTTTGTGAGGAAATATTGATATTAAAGGTACAGTGTGAAATTGTTGCACCTTGAAGATTCAGTCCTGAAATTAAATTATAATTTTCAATTTGTCTTGATAATATGGAGGTTTCAGTGGAATTTTTGTTATTGGATATGATGTGTATGAACAGCTAGGCTGGATATTTATTATTGCTACTTATAACACCAAGAACAGAAGAAGTTTTACAGGTTGGTATTTGGCGACTATCAGGAGATCTTAGGGTAGTCTCTGTTTCGACAAAACTATTAGTCGCCTGGTTTGTAGCTAATTTGAAACTAGTGACAACTTCAACTAAACTACCCTCGTTACTCGAAAGTGACTGCTTATTGGCTGCATTGGCTCCGTACGCCTGCATGATGCATCTTTATTAGAATTATTACCAAAAAAGTCCAATAAGGTAACAAATACTTTTATGAAAGTAAGTATTGTAGTAGCAATTTAATATCGAAACGCAATGTATGGTAGTTATGGGTATTATCATACGTTTTCGATGATTGAAAAAGGATTTGACATTGGTGGCTGTCACTTTACCTGCCGGCGACGGGCGGCAGGAAAAGACTTCCGGCCGCGCGTCGCCGGCAGGTAAATTCTTTACCTGCCGCTGAGAAGATTGTCTACATGTCTATTAGTACTAATTACAATATAATTCAAAGGTGTGGAGAAAAAATAATATGTTTTATTCGGAGCTAAAGTGACTGAAAAGTGACACTTTCTCTCCTTATGAAACAATATACTATTTCGCTCGCTGTCCTGGGCAACACGCGGAAAAGTAAATCAAATTCTGATCCTCAAAAAAGGTTAGGTTTTCGTTTGTCGTTAACTTTTTTTTAGATATTTATTTCGATAAGTTTTACTGTTCATTACGCTTCAAAGACTACTCGGTTGTCTAACCAAACCAATCTGGAACCCTGCGGGTAATTTGGACCATCGCAAAATTGGTTTTAGCTCAAATTTCAATTCTGATCTTATTCTAGATCTTTGTTATTAATTTAGAAAAAAATATTTTATACCGCATATATTCACATTAATGATACACAAATTAATCTCCATTTAAAAGCAAATAGATAAGATTTTACTACATAAGAATAAAAAATTGGTAATGAAGTGTGTTTGGAGATCTATATTCGTAGTTTTTGTTTGTAATGCATGGTAGTTATGGGTATTATCATACGTTTTCGATGATTGAAAAAGGATTTGACATTGGTGGCTGTCACTTTACCTGCCGGCGACGGGCGGCAGGAAAAGACTTCCGGCCGCGCGTCGCCGGCAGGTAAATTCTTTACCTGCCGCTGAGAAGATTGTCTACATGTCTATTAGTACTAATTACAATATAATTCAAAGGTGTGGAGAAAAAATAATATGTTTTATTCGGAGCTAAAGTGACTGAAAAGTGACACTTTCTCTCCTTATGAAACAATATACTATTTCGCTCGCTGTCCTGGGCAACACGCGGAAAAGTAAATCAAATTCTGATCCTCAAAAAAGGTTAGGTTTTCGTTTGTCTAATGAAAGCGTAAAATGCGTCATTATTTGACGCTTGTAGAAAAAATATATTCATGGAAGTCGGGATTTAAGGATTCCATTTGTTTTTTTGTTTGAGTACATTTAGGCACAGAAATAATAGCGTTACCAAAAAAGCAAAAAAAAAAAGACAAAAATATGCTTCTCAACCCGCGCCACGTGTTTCCTCGCCTTCTGGCTTCATTAAGAAAAATAATAGCGCCGGCTATATAATACAGGGTGATTCAACATTCAGTATAAAGATTTTACAGGAATATCTGTAGGGTTAAAATAAGACTTTTTTTCCCATAAATATAGGTCCTAAAATGAAACCCCTCTTCCCTGCTGGCGCTCAAAATTGGAAAAAATTTTTTTTTGTGCCCGTATTTATTCATGACAATTCTTGAAAATTTGTACATCCTCGTTTCTCAACGAGCTTTTTTGATTTCTTTTCTCAGAAATGCGAAATTTTAAACATTTGCAGTTTATTGTAAGTAACAGGTTTGCTATTTTCTCCGTTCCTAACAGTCATGAAATGTGAAAAAAGGTTTAAATTAAATTTTTTAAAGTTTATGAACGTCTGTGAATAGTAATAGTTGTCAAATTGCAAGCTCCCAGCCTCCTATGTTTTTCCTTAATTGATGATGATACTGCAGCCAAGCAGTCGTGAAAGGAGTTTTTTCTCGAAAACGGTTAGTTTAATCAAGAAACTTCAAGAAATCTAAATTAAAGATATTTGTTTGGCCTACTAAGATAGTGACGATGAATTTAACAAAACACACGGAAAACATAAAATGTTCGTCATCATAATGAGTAGGTGGTCACCAATTTGTCGATCAACCCATCTGCTTACTGGTTTCGGGGTCTACTCCTCATCAGTACAGCTTTGCCTGGTAGACAAATTGAACACCGTGTGTCGTGGCTTTAAGCCAAAAAGTTATGGAATAGCGGTGAGATGTTGTGCAGAGCAGGCGACATCCACCAGTGTATTAGATCTAATACTGCATGGCAGATGGCCCTCAGTTCGAGAAGCAGCCCATATTGCTCTGTATCTCGCAGGTTATCGGAGCCAAAACGAAAGAGTAGGTGGTCACCAATTGGTCGATCAACCCATATGCATACTATAGTTTCGGGGTCTACCCCTCATCAGTACATCTTTGGCTGGTCGACAAATTGGAGACCGTGTCTCGTGGCTTTAAGCCAAAAAGTTATGGAATAGCGGTGAGATGTTCTGCAGAGCAGGCAAGATCCACCAGCGTATTAGATCTAATACTGCATGGCAGATAAGTTCGAGTAGTAGCCCATATTGCTCTGTATCTCGTAGGTTATCAGAACCAAAACGAACTGTTAAAGAGTAGGTGATCACCAAATGGTCGATCAACCCATCTGCATACTAGTTTCGGGGTCTACCCCTCATCAGTATACAGCTTTAACTGGTCGAAAAAATTGGAGACCGTGTGTCGTAGCTTAAAGCCAAAAAGCTATGGAATAGCGGTGAGACGTTGTGCAGAGCAAACGACATCCTCCAGCGTATTAGACCCGATACTGCATGGCAGATGGCTCTCAGTTCGAGAAGCAGCCCATATTGCTCTGTACCTCGCAGGTTATCGGAACCAAAACGAAGTGTTAAAAAGTAGGTGGTCACCAATTGGTCGTTCAACCCATCTGCATATTAGTTTCGGGGTCTACCATCATCAGTACAGCTTTGGCTGGTCGACAAATTGGAGACCGTGTGTCGTGGCTTAAAACCAAAAAGCTATGAAATAGCGGTGAGATGTTGTGCAGAGCAGGCGGCATCCACCAGCGTATTAGATCTATTACTGCATGGCAGATGGCTCGCAGTTCGATAAGTAGCCCATATTGCTCTGTACCTCGCAGGTTATCGGAACCAAAACGAAGTGCTAAAGAGTAGGTGGTCACCAATTGGTCGTTCAACCCATCTGCATATCAGTTTCGGGGTCTACCATCACCAGTACAGCTTTAGCTGTTCGACAAAGTGGAGACCGTGAGTCGTGGCTTAAAACCAAAAAGCTATGGAATAGCGGCGAGATGTTGTGCAGAGCAAGCGACATCCACCAGCGTATTAGATCCAATACTGCATGGCAGATGGCTCAGTTCGAGAAGCAGCCCATATTGTTCTTACCTCGCAGATTATCGGAACCAGAACGAAGTGCTAAATAGTAGGTGGTCACCAATTTGTCATCATAATGACAGTAGAGTTCTTAAAAACTGCGAAGAATTAAAATTTCGCCATTTCTCAGAAAAGAAATGAAAGAAACTCTTCGAGAAACGGCGATGTACAAATTTTCACGAATTTTCATGAATAAATACGCCTCAATTATAATTTTTTTTTTAATTTGAGAGCCCTTAGGGGGGAGATGGTTCATTTTAGGACCCACGTTTATAGGAATAAGACGTCTTATATTGTCCCGACAAATATGCCGTTAAAATCTTTGTACTGAATTATGAATCACCGACACATGGGCACACGGTGTCGGGTATGGCCTGGAAAGGACAAAAAGATAGTTCTTCCTTACTATTTTGGAGAAATAGTATGATATATTAGATTTTCCACTCAATAGACGAGATAGACAAGAGGCGCAAATCGTCATCAATCGATTGCGTCTAGTAATGATAAACTTTCCAGGTTAAAAACAAAGTTTTGGCTCTTAATTAGCAAAAAAAGCAAAAAAAATATTTTTTCCCAATTGTTTTATATCTTTGGATATATTTTCAAAACGGTAAACCGAATGAAATTTTTCAATAATCGTGCGATGTTTGTTATAGAGAATCGTAGGGAACGTTCATTAAATAAGTCATCAATTGCATGGCTGTGAAATGTCGAAAGGAAAAAACAGAGTAACAAAAGTTAATTGATTATATTATCCTTTTCAATCAAAAATTCTTAGCATTCTAGATGACGTATTCAAATGAACACCCCGTATATGTGTATAGGGTGTAGCATGATTATCGGGTCGGTGTTTGTGGCTAAATCATTAAATAGAAAATATTTATTTTTTCATAGTCTTAAGTCGTTTATACAGGGGTACACAAATTGTGTAGAACTTACTACTTACACCCGGTAGTGTTTTAAAAAATCACAAAATACTAAGTTTGTTTTTTTTTAATAGAACATCTTATACAAGGTGACCGTGTTTCGAATTTAACCACGGGCATCTTGGTTATTTGAAGAGATACGGAGAATGCTGAATTAGAGCAAAGTTGTGCAATTAGAAGTCTATAAAAAGTCGTTTTCCAATTTGGATAAAACGGACTGGTTTCGGAAATATTTGCAAATAATTGAAATTTTGAAAACACGCTTTTACTTTTCTAATTTTAATTTAAAGAAGGAAAAGGAAGGATTGTTCTTGACCGAAAAATGTGACAACTTCTGAAGTTGTTGAGTTGTCGGGCTGGACTGGTCTTAATTTAAAGAGATTGTTAAAAAATTAGCCACTTTTTACTCTCTTTAACGTAATATTTTTAAATTTAAAATCTGGCTGTTTTGTTTTCACGCAAACTTCATCAACTTGGACTCAACAAACAACAAACTCCTGGATATCGGACACTGAATCTCCTTGCAATTCTTCATTCGATGATAGGTATCCAACAACTAATAATTCTATTACTTTTATGATAGGTTTTTCTTATTTTGTGATGTGATGGTTAAGGTTTGTTGATGAATTTGCGTCACAATCTTTCTGATCCCCGCAGACCACAGCCTTTTTCATCGGCCGATAGTTCAGTCGGAATGGAGTGAATCAGCGCACACTACAAAGATTAAACTGTTTCAAATTAAGATAATGGCCAAGATCAGTTAAAAATTACTCAAGACGTCAAAAATGGACTTAAATTTCTGGGTCAATTCAGGTCAAAATTCGAGTCAAAAATGACTCAAAGGGTTTAAAAATAGAAATTTAGAGAGTTTGGGTAAATTCAAATTAAGATAATGGCCAAGATCAATTAAAATTGGGAGCGATAATTCAGGTTATTATTAGAGTCTATAGTTTGCGTCAGAGCGCCTACAAATGTCAGTTTGGAGTCAAGAAAAATTTCAGTCAAAAAAATTCAAATCAAGTTCAAACATTTTTCGACAAACGTGGAAGGAGTTTTGAAATTAGAAATTTAGAAACATGGCTTGAATCTCGCCCCCCCCCCTCTCCTCCCCCTTAGGATACCTTCCTCACATTCTTTTGATATATTTATTATTATAACTGCAAAAAAACTAATTTATTTTAAAGAGTAACTCCTACGGATTGTTCATTATAAAACTTCATCTAGAAGGCTATGAAATTTTGACAGCAAAGGATGACATAATCAACATTTCACATCAACATTTGACATTTCACAGCCAACTAGATGAAATGTTATAATGGACACCCTGTATATATCTTTATGGCGTTTCTACTACAGAATGACACTGTTTGGCTGTTGTTGATATTTAATTTCCCTTACATTTAATGAACAAAAATCAAACGCTGCATTTAATAAAAATTGGTGGCAGGTATGCAGACTGTCCAACAGTACCTAACAAACACATAAAAAATTCAGCAAAATCTACATAAAAGTTAATAGAATTATTTACTGTCGCATATTGTCGAATGAAAAATTGTAATGAGATTCACAATTTGAAACAAAAAAATCCGGAAATGTATTTAAATAGTTGAGGTTGATAATGGTCATGAAAATCATGAAAAATTAAACGTCGGATTTTAAATTTGATAATATCACATTGAAGAGAACAAATAGTGGCTACGAAAGTGTCAATAATTTCTCTTTAAATGAAATTTATTCCTCTGAAAAAATAAAAATATTTTTCAACATTTTTTCAAAACGATTTTTTGTCAATATTTTGGAAAGCAGTTGGTATTTTCGACATATAAAAACACCATTTTTATACACTTATAATTAATTGCTCAACTAATGTAACTTTCTTCGTATCTAATCAAATAACCGAGATCCCCATGGCTAAACACAGTGGAAACGGTCTCCCTGCATATTTTTTTGAGTTTTGGGTTTTGCCTCTCTGCCAATCCTAAGTGAGTTTTGTCATTTAGATAAGACGCCTATACAATTAACTGTTTTCCTAAAAATGGCAGCTAAAACTAGGATTTTCAACATTTAAAGCTCCATAACAACGACAATTTTTCTGTTGCACTTAAAGAGTAATGGAATGCACGTTTTGTTTTTTTGAAATCGAACTCAAAATTGGATATTTTGTGCAATCCATTTTTGTTTAAGTTTTTCACTTTAAGTTTTTTTGAAGTATGAAATATTAAAAATTTCAATTTTCTGTCGCCATTTTGTTATTTTTTTCAGGAACCCAATAGAGTTCTAAATAATTTTAGATTGTGCCCTTATATAAGCAACACAGTCATACAAAAAAAGAATTTTTATTCAATTAATAATTTAGTCTTAGGCGACCAACGAGAATACCATTATAAAAAAAATTGCCAAAAACTGGTTTTTTCGAAAAATTCTTTGACACATTTGGTGGTGTCTCGAAAAGGGTAAGCGGTATTGAACTGTGATTTTGCTTTGTTTGTTGGGCAGAAACCGAATGTAGCTTGCCATGCACCTATCGTAGGTGTCTGATAATGATGAACCGTATATTATGTATAAAATAGGAACAAGAAAACTTGGTTAAAAAACTTAAAATTTTCCAAAACTGTTTTGCTACTTTGACGATATCTCGATGAAGGTACACGATATTAAAATAAAGATTCTAACTTATGGTAGTCAACCAGCTGGTACTTGCCACAAGATCGTGTGGGTCTAGTGCTAAAGAAGCGTTTATACAGAAAAAAAAAATTTGCAGAAAAATCGAATTTTTCTAAAAATTGTATTGAGCAAATGCTCATTATGAAAAATATAGACTCTATCTAAACGTGCTTTCAGTAGTACGATAGCTGAGAACCGGTTTTTACTTGCCACCAATCCAGTGTTATGTTCTGTCAATGTTCCTAATGATTAACCTTATAATATGCTTAAAACCAAAACAAAAAGAATTTTTTGAAAAATTGTTTTGAGCGTTTGACGATATTAAGAAAGAACATAGGAACTAAATATTTTAATGTGCTTTCAGTAGTACGATAGGTGAGAACCGGTTATAATCGTTATAAAACCAAATAGCTGTTGGAATGAGGCGGAACTTCATTCAGCGACTCTCAGGTGGCAGCGCCGAAACTTCAACCACCGACTCACAGGTGGCAGCATTAGTCGAAATCCTTAATAACATCACACCATCTTTCCCGCGCCCACTTTGTCTTCAAATACAAGTTATAAAGCATGGTACCACCCCGACGTACGGGGCAGGTGTCCACCATGCCTTACTGACGAGTCCAAGGTATATCGCGGGACGAAACGCTAACTCCACATACATAGGGTATAACGTCCCAGTTGTGTTTCCCTGAATAACAAATATCTTTTCTGGGAATACATTCAAGTGAATTGACACAGACTCTTAAAGGAAACTGTTAGGAGTCCAAGAAGAGCTTCGAAGATCCGAAAAGCATGGTCGGATAGTCAAAAGGATGACAAATTATTAAAGAAATTTACAGAAAATGAGGCTTTGTCCTTTTTATGGAAGCTAGGTTAACAAAAGCTCAGTATAAATTTTTACGAGCCTGTTCTACAAACTATGTCACCCAGCGAATGTTTAAATTTGACGTTAATAAGTAAGTGGGGCTTTGACGGAGCCTCAGGTCAATCTGGTTATAACCAAAAGAAAAACGATTTGGAGCTAGATGACAAATCTATTTTAATGACATCTCTTGTGCCATTGCAACTGTTCAGCCACTCTGATGATTCCCAGGAAAAGGTTGTTATTTGGCAAAACCCTCGGCCCTCGTCGCCTAGGTTTTGTCGACCCATTAGTTTTTCTTTCATCAAAGAAACTACTAAAACAGCGGTTGATCTGAAAAAACACATCCAAGCCCAAGCAGATTCCCTCCACCTCTCTTCTACAAATGCTACGGACCGTTTATGCACGGTACACCATCAGCTTCATCTTACGATGCTAGACGGAAAAGCTTGTAATTATGTGACAGAAACCAAATCTACACAGCGTTGTAATGTATGCAATGCTTTGCAATCGGAAATGAACGACATAGAATCAATTTTGAAGAAAAAGATACATTCAGAGTGTTTGAAATACGGCTTGCCAATTTTGCATATATGGATACGCATATTTGAGGGTATTCTCCATACAGCATACAAGCTTGACATCGGCTGTGGCCGTTCCAGGAGCATTGCAGATAAGGAAAAGGTCGCACAAAGGAAAAAGAATATCCAACTTCTCTTTAAGGAGAAAATGCACATGAACGTCGACCGTGTTGTGCAAGGATTCGGAACGTCAAACACCGGGAATACTGCTCGAGCCTTTTTCAAAAATCCAGAGCTATCAGCAGAAATTACCGGTATAGATGCGGGCTTTATTAGCAGAACATCCTACATGCTATAGGGAGTGGATTCGAGGTTAACGTTGAGGAGTTTCGGCGATACACCCTTGAAACAGCACAAGAATATGCCAGACTATATCCAAAGTACTATATGACCCCGTCTCTCCATAAACTGCTGGTGCATGGGGATTGGTCAGTTTTCTGAGGAGGCGCAGGAGGCGCGAAACAAAGACTTCAGGAAATATCGATTAAACAATACCCGAAAGATCAGTCGAGAAGAGTGTAATCGCGATTTATTTAATATGCTCATCGTGTCATCAGATCCGCTGATATCAAGCATGAGACATCTTCCACTTCGAAAGGCGGACTCCTATTCTCGAGGTGTTATAAGTCTTTTGAAGGAACCCCATATACATTCACAGATATTTGTTGAGGATGGGGAAGCAGAATGCGAAGAAATCGAAATCCAAGGGGACGAAAATGAAGACTGATGGTTTGCTCATTCAGCAATGGCACTTTAGTTTTTCGTTAACATAGAGTAATGGTTAATATATTTTGTTACTCTTTATGAACTAAATACTTGTCAAATTATATTAGAGAGATCGTGACGCGCTATATACTTAGTTTTATATCTATCGTAGGGATACTCCGTTTTCCGGAAAAGTGTGATGGGAATTTTTTACTGAAACACTCTGTACAGTCCAGCTATCAAGTTTAAACGAATAAAAAATTCCAGATTCTGACTTCTCGTGTTAAAATCACCATAGAAGCTTAGTTTTATATCAATCCGTTTTCCGAAAAAGTGAAGTGTAATTTTTTTTATTGGGACACCCTGTACAGCCGAGCTATCTAGTTTAAATAAATAAATAATTCAAGATTCGGACTCGTCATGTCAAAATCACTCTAGAAACAAAATTGTATATCAATTGTAAGAGTGCATGTAATTTTTCACGTTTTTTCGAGTCTCTGGACCACTGTGCGCCATAGGAATATGGTTTCCACCTTACCATAGACGAGAATCGGAGTATTATTAAGTTGCTTTAGAATCGAATAAGTATAATATTGTGGAACATGTAGAGGTATCTATATAGAGTATGTATAAAGAGAATGTCAAAAAATTTGGAATATTGCAAATATCTCAAAAACTACCATAAAGGGTGATTCAGGACTCAACGGACATAGAACAGATACATGTACAAAAGACACCAATCAAAACTACTGACCTTCTCTCAAAAGAGAGAAATCTCTCCCTCTCTCTTTTGTGAATAAAAATTTGGTGGAACACCCGGTCACACAGGCACGTTTTTGGATTTTTTAAACTCTCAATTCATTTACAGTTAGAGTCTTCTATCTTAAGAGCAAAATCACTTCTACACTTTTTGATTCTTGTCAATTTTTCCAAAAGCTACCTTCTTCTGAGATAACTGTGAAATTGTGCTAAGAGTCAATGAGAAAAAAAATTTGCAGTAAAGAAAAAATAAAAATACATTTTCTTTTATTTTCTTAACACGCACTTGTTGTATGTCGATTGAGATCCATTGTGTTCTGTATCACCCTGTATATGTATTTTTCTGAAAGTGTGCGTGCAATTGTGAGAAATAACTGCCTCTTGTAGTGGTAAAATGAGTTTTCCAATATACAAGGTCCGTCAAAAAGTAGCTATATATATCAGCTTTTTTAATAGTTTAAGAAATGCTGGGAATGACTTAACGATATCAAAAAGTAGTATTCAAAGATTGCTATGTCAATAAACTTACCACTGCTTTAAAGAAGCATCTACCCTTTTCCAACCTAACTGTTTGTTAGCTGTTTGCTTAGTTTTTTCTTCATTTTCTTTTTTTTTCTCAAAAAGAAGTTAGTTTATTAAATTTAATAAAAATCCGTTAAAGGCTTCTTCAAAAATAAGTTAATTTTTTCAAATAATAGTGCCCCATATCCAAAGCACCCTGATGTAACTTAAACAACTGACTTTTGGACAAAAAGAAAAAACATATATTTATTAATTTCATTAGCAGAATCTAATTTTAAATATCTTGATCTGGGACACCATCTATACATACTTCAGTTTTCATTTTTAAGCTGTGATTATACACGTCCGTGCATTCTCTTGAGATGTAACAATTCTTGCGGAAAACTATAATTTTGTTTAGAAACCTCACAATTTTACCGCTAACTTAATCCTACAAAAGAATTGCAGAAAACTGATTGCAATAATAAAAAAATCCGAATTAAATAATTAGTGTCTCTGCTCGTTAATCAGTTTGAGAAAATACCTCGTTCTTCAACGCGGAAAATTGATGTTGATGATTTCAGATTGATGCTGATAAGTCGTACTTATGTTTGGTTGTTTGGTAGAACAAATTGGTGTCTGTTGGCAATAATTATTGTAATGTACTATATATACGGCATCCAGCAAGTAGGTATATAATGTTCATTTGAATATAAATAACGGACAATGCTTCTAATTAGATTAAAATAAGATTTATAGAGGAATGTTTGTATGATAACGTGGGGTAGTTATAAAATTACTAGTTATTAAAGTTTTCTTTTATACAATAATAAAATATGACATATAAAGGACCATGTCTGGAAACTTGATACTAGAATTCGATTATTCATAAACAAGTATGAACATTGCTTTTTTGCACTTCGTGTAATAAAATACCACTTTTTAACTTTTATTTTTGGGAATTAAATGTCACTTTTTTCCCAGGTGGTATAAAAAGTAAATACACCTTTAATTCTTTCGGGAGAAAAGCGGGAAAAAATCAAAAAACCAAGTAGAAAAAACAGTATCGGGACTTCTTCTTCTTATAGTGTGTTACAGCTGCTCTGAGCAGGCCCATAGTTGTTGTGTTGAATTATGTGCGTAGATTTTTTAGCAACGAAATTCTTCGTCTTCCAAAACCCAGTTTATCGTTTATCTTTCCCTGTAGAATCAACTGTAACATTCCATATCTTTGGCTATTCCTTATTATGTATAGTATTCAATTTTGGATGGTTTTATCTTCAATAGTAGTTCTTTATCCTTCCCCATCTTTGTCAATATGTGTTGATTAGTTGCATGAGCGGCCCATGGTATCCTCAAGATTCGTCGATACAGCCACATTTCAAAATCATCGTTTTCTCCACATGCAACGTTCGTGAGAGTCCAGGATTCCATTCCATACAATAATAGAGGGAAAACATAATACCTCAATAATCTGATTTTTAAGGGCATAGATAAATCATGACATCTGAAGACTCTAGCCATCCTCTGAAATGCAGCTCTTGCTTCCTCTATCCTGCATCTAATTTCCAGCGTGTGGTCCCAGTCTTCATTAACAGTTGTTCCAAAATAGGTATATGTCTTCACTCCCTCTATTCGTTAATTGTTTACAATCAGTCCTTCCGTTTGGATCTTATTTTTGGAAACTATTATGTATTTTGTTTTCTTAGTGTTCAGTGACAACCCATCTCTCTGACTGGTTTCGGCAACTCTGACCAATATTTTCCTCCAAACTGTCTGCAAAAACCACCGTATCGTCTGCGTATCTTATGTTATTGATACATTCTCCATTTTCTTTGATTTCGGCATCAATATCTTCCAGAGCCTTCTCAAAAATTCTCTCTCAATACACGTTGAACAGCAGAGGCGACAATACACATCCCTGTCTGACCACACGTTTAATTTTTATTTTATCCGAATCTCCTGCTTGGGTATGTATAGAAGCCGTTTGATTCCAGCACAGGTTGCCAACAGGTTGTTGTAGTTATGCGTTGGAAGCCCTTTGCGTCAAAAAGCTTTATGAACTCAGCATATGTGTTATCTGGTCCAGGGTCTTTGCCGTCTTTTGTGTTATTGTTTTTTCCACTTCTGTGATTGTTATTGGTAAATTGTTATAACATGTGAAATTAGGTGGTTGTATTGATCTGCTGTCATCAAAAAGCTTATTTATATATTTTGTCCAGATGTTGATTTCCTCAGTTTTGTCCATAACGATGTTCCCCTGCTGATTTCGTAGTTTACCCACTACGCGGGCTTTTTGAATGCCAGCCGCTTTTTTATAACCTTTTGTGCATATTGAAGGAATCATACTTCTGCTCTAATAATTCTCTCTTCGCACTGCATTTTATGCTAAAGTTTTTTTAGCCGTTCTTATTTCTTTTCTTCTTTTCTTCTGTTCCTCCTTCCGTTCTGATTCTTTATCCTTTTTTTATTCCCTTCTTCATCCAGCACTTTCTCTTCTCTTTATTGTTTACCTAGTGTTTGTCTTCGATTTCTTTCTTTAAAAGTTCTTTAAATATTCTCGAGTGTTTCGTCCTGTTCTTCATTCCTATCTGGCTTTGCCGTGCTGTTTGTTTTCTCTGATAAAAGTTGAGTCGCTGTTTCTTTTGTTTCGTTGTCTTTAAATCTTCTCATATCCCATTGTTTGTTTATATTCTTTTTGGTGACTTTCTTGACTCTTATTCTGAATTTACCAACTAACGGGACATTGTCTGATGATACGTCAGCGCCAGGGTACGTTTTAACAGATAAACATCGATTCCTGAATCTCTTATTTACCAGTATATAGTCTATTGATTCCCAATAGTATGATCAGGTTGGTCTTGCGGAGAGATGCAGATGTACAAACGTCGTAGGGGTAGCCGGAAGAAAGTATTAAGGATTACCAGTTCTAATTCACCTGCAACAGTTTTAACCTTTCACCTCCTTAATCCCTAACACCCAAACCGAAATCTCCGATGAATTCGTCGCTCTTCATTTTACCAATCTTGGCATTAAAATCTGCCATAACTATGTTTATGTCTTGTTTTTTGAACTGTTTATATGTATTTGTCAGTGATTCATAAAATTGTTCGATATCCTCCTCCGAACCATCGATTGTGGGTGCGTATACTTGTAAGATATTTATTACAATGGGAGTAGTATTTAGTTGAATTGCTAAGATCTTTTTGAAGACTGGTATAAAATTAGTGACATATTGTTGTAATTTGTGGGATACTATCTGGGGTACACCCAACTCCGTGAGTATGTTGGTTTTCCTGATTTCCTGAGTGCTATACCTTATATAGCCTCCAAAAGTACATCTTTCCTGCCTGAATAAATAGTTTCTACATTCCAGGTGCTTATTTTGACTGTTCCCTCTGATATTCTTAGAGACATTTTTCCTTTTTAGACATAGGTATTTCGCTCGATTACGACCTGGGAGGCCCTGTGGTCTATATGTGTTCTACCTCCCCTGCCGAATCTTGGTTTTCGTATTTCACGATTAATAACTGTTTCCATATCAGTATTAGTTGCAATAATAGTTTTACGAGAGATGTCTCGAGAGACCTTTAATGTAGTTTCTCGTTGCCTTCTGCATTCTCCCGCCGTTGACTGCTTGCAGTTCATCCGCCTTTAAGAGCAATTTCTCATCTAAGGGCCAGAGAGTGTCCTGATATCATTCTGCTCATCCACCTTCCTAGGAGGCTGTTGGCAGTAATGAGGGGGTTTAATTATACTGGTAAACACTCGGTCGTCATTGCCTCATTGCGCATTTCCAAGTCTGCACCTTTTACTATGGGTCAAGGGTCATCTTATCAGTATTAGTTGCAATAATAGTTTTACTAGAGATGTCTTGAGAGACCTTTAATGTAGTTACTCGTTGCCTTCTGCATTCTCCCGCCGTTGTCCTTCCACCTTCCTATGAGGCTGTTGGCAGTAATGAGGGGGTTTACTTATACCGGTAAACACTCGGTCGTCATTGCCTCATTAGTTGTCTAACAGGATGCACCGTACAACACAGTTGTAGCTCGTGAAGATGAGGTTGACATTTGAATAGAGAGACTATATTTTGCGCATCACATCCCTTCACTTTCGGGACTAAATAGCCTTTTTCTGCCCTTCTCTCAGCCATTTGCGGAATTGTACATTTCCTTTAGTGTCTTGGTATCTCAGTTTTTATAATCACAACTTCGAGATTATATAAAAGAGCCCATTTTGAGATATATTTTTTATATAAACATAGGTATTAATATTTTTATTTTTTTTAGATAGGTACAGGATTGTAAAGTTGAGAAAAAGGGTATGTTTCTCTAAAGGGAATTTGTCATAAGGTTGTACTCTATCTAGTTATTGCATACACCAGGGGACATATGGATATTGAGTAATATTAAATTGATAAACAGACAAAAACTTATCATTATGCTTATTTTTGCCATTGGATGGATCTAATAGATAGATAATATTAAGCATTCTTACATACGACTTATATATATACACTTTAACGAATCGTATTTAGAAATAAACACAATAAAATCAATTGGTTTTTCAATTCTACGACCCTGTATCTAAAAAAACGAAAAAAAATTAGAGTTTAAGTTTATATGAAAAATATATTTTCAAATGAGATTCTCCCTCTATCTGCTCCTTTAGTCCTGAACATAAGAACTGGAACACCTTCTACACTAAATAACTATTAAGTACCATAACAAACAGCTCCCATCAGACTCTTCGCAAGAAGATATATCACGTTAATAATACTCAACTTCCCATCAGTTTTAATAACTGATCTAATAAAAGCAAAAGGCCATGGAAACCCATACATCTTTCTTGCACAAACTTTAACTTTATTTGCCATGTATCATGTTTGCGTTAGTCGAATGATTTCAACTTTTCTTTAACGAACGGGACACGTTACGATCCTCATAACTGAGTTATTTAAAATACAGTAAATCATCTTAATGTGCACTTGTACAGATAAAATGTACAACAAGCTGTTGCTTTATTATGACTCTTTGTACCATCGTATAAATATTTTAATTGGTCGTTAAGACGTCGTAAATGATATTGGATTTATGTATGTGTAGTTTTTGTCTTGGATGCTTATTAGATGTGGGAAAGAACTTTATGAAGGTGAACATTTTTCAAACAAAATATAAATTTTACTGACCTGCAAATTAGTTTATTATAATGTATTTTTTCTTATTTTATGACAATTTATTTTTATAAACTAGTAAAGTAATGGTGCAAAAAAGGAAAATCACCTATATGCATAATTAGGAATTTGTCGGTACCTCATGGTAGTGGGATTTTTGAAACAAAAAAAAAAAACAAAAAACAATTGTTTAGTAGTGTCTAATGTCTATAGGTTGTTGGTGTAAATGTTAAATAGGCGCAAAGTAGCAACACAGTTACTTTATTTCCAGAATGTCAGAAGAAATGTCAGAAGGTTCTGACAAGTAATTGGAAATCTGGCTTGGCTCAGGAATACTTTTAAGTCGGGTTCAGTAAGAGGTTAATGGTCATTGTTGGTGTGACGAAATTGGGTCTGCTTATTGACATTCTTATTCGTATTTTCAGAGAGTATCTATGCGGATTAGAGTGATGGCTACTTCTATGCTTCTCATGCTTTTTATATACGTTCTGTCATTTCTTCAAATCGTAAACGGATTACTTAAGAGATGTTACAGGAATCCTTTCTGCAGCATCTTTGCATACGAACACGTAGCTGCCTTTTTTGTGGGTTTTTAAAGACTTTTGAAGGCATGTTCGATAGCATCTACATTTTAAGCGAAAGCTTCAAATCTTGTTTAAAAGCTGATTGGATAATCAGCAAAACTGTCAGCACATTTTCGTTCCAGTTGTTCCATCAGTTGATGATGAAAACCTTCCACCCTGCGATTGGCCCTTAGATGATAAGCAGTTGTGTGAACATGAGTCGTACCAATCAAACGAATTCACTGTTTGAATAGCTAAGACTCATATTACGGTTTTGGTCTGATGTCTCGTACCGGGACTAGAGCTTCACGAGACCGAGATCGGTCTCGTGACCGAGACTTACATACTCTCGGTCTCGGTCTCGAATTTATAATTAAGTCTCGATCTTGGTCTCGGTCTTGTGCATCGAGACCGAGACCGAGACTCGCGTAATCTCGATCTTGGTCTCGTAGTAACAAATCGAGTCTCGGTCTCGGTCTCGAAAAAAAGGTAATATCTCCATTACTCTTTTTTTTTGACATGTGCAAACTTGTAGTAAGCATGAATAAATTCGTTTGTTTGTTTGTTTATATTATTGAATATTTAGAATCGCCTCGACAAGAGCTAAAAAAAAAGTTTTTTTAAATATTTTTTATTTTTATATTTTATTTTTAAAATAGTGACTAAACTACTATATGCAGATGAAAATTAGGTGCGCCACTGGATGCTACGTCACAAAAACTACTAGAAAGCATTCTTACTTTTCCTGAAACTAAAAAGACAAACAAGTTTCCAAAATGTTAAACCTAATCTCCGAAATCACCCTGTATCTCAAAAACCAAATGGTTATGGGAAATTCTGCTGGCGCCATCTTTAATTTCAGCAGAAAGTAGCACACTGCCGCGAAAACCTCAATCCTTTACCTTTAAAAGTAAGGCAGCACCTCGCTTAGGAGTGCCAAAAATGGGATATCCTGTATATTCCCGGGTGGGGTTTTCAAGCGAAATTTCCGGGTGTGATTGAAGAAGAGTCCTTTTGTCCTTTAGAATGGACATCCGAATCTGAAATTTTAACAGTATGTGCCCTCGGTCAGAAGCATTATTTGTGCCAAGTTTGGGGTAAATCTGATCAGAATAAATACCAAGTCAATCGGTTGTTATCAAATTTTTCTAGAGGGTAGTGTCCTTTAGACTGGATATCTGAATCTGAAATTTTAACAGTGTATGCTCCGGGTCAGGAGCGTCATTTTTACGAAGTTTGGTGAATCTGACTAGAATAGATACCCAGTTAATCTGTTTTTTTTTCTGGTCAGTAAATTAGACACTTCCCTAATATCTTGCAAAGGAATGATGTTCGAGACCGAGACTCTCGAGAGTCTCGATTGGCAGTATCGGTCTCGGTCTCGGTTTTGCAGATCGAGACCGAGATCGAGACCAAGACAGTCTCGGTCTCGGTCTCGTAGTCGATATTAAAGTCTCGGTCTCGATCTCGTGGTCTGGTGAAGCTCTAACCGGGACTTCGCAGCGATATAACCAATGATCGTTTTATGCATTTTCGAATGTAGACCACTTCTTCGTCTGGTAAAGCGAGATTGCTTCTGGCCAACTTGAAAACCCATCAATCATATTGAAGCAATATTTCTCTAATCTTTATCGAAGAAATCGTCCATCTTACTCAAAGAGACTTCCTTGTAACAAGCTAAAAATTGAACAACTCAAAGTTAATGTGTCATATATTAATAATTGCGTTACTCGAGTTTCGCTCCTGAGAGCATCATCAGACGCGTTACGCTTCCTTTGAAATCGGCAACACACCGAACATCCACCTTCATCTACATACCAAAAACAGTTTTTAGTAAACTAAAAAGAGTAAAGTAAAAACAGTTTTTAGTATGTAGATGTAGGTGGATGTTCGGTGTGTTATCGATTTTAAAGGAAACGTAATGCGTCTGATGATGCTCTCAGAAACGAAACTCTAGTAACGCAATTATTAATATATGAGACTTTGACTTGTTCAATTCTTTGCTTGTTTCTAATCTTTGGCGAATGGCGTCACAAACAAATCATGTGGTACTGTCATTTGCATATGAAAGATCAACATGGACGCGTTCAAACGAGCAGGAAGATAGTTAAAAAAAACCGCAGAATCTGAGGTATGGCCAGACACTTTACAACATTGGAAATCACCTTCTGCAATCAGCTTTGATTGGTTTCCAAATGTAGCGTTAGAATATTTTTTTGGGATCGCGTATGCAAAGCGTTGAAGGTGCTCTGAAGGAACCAAGATGGAATCAGGTTTCTTGCCACGGTTACTACCGTGGCGCAAACATATTGGCTCTTTTGAAGTCCTTGCGGCTTCACATTGATTTCACGATGTAAGTTTAAAATTAAAAAATAGTTGTAGGGATGTAGTCCTACAATTCTCGACCATTAGTAACCAAAAGCGGATCTAACCTATAACTGGCATCGCAATGTACAGGGACAAGTACTTCTTCTATTGGCTCTTCGACAATTAATTGGTAGTTCGTTTGGCATGTTTGGAATAGCATTATTTCTGTAACACCTCGGAACTTTCTACGAATTTTTTTCAGCAGTAGCTTCTTTTACTAGCCCCATTGGTTTTTTCTTCCGTCCGTACATTTAGTTTTACGCATTCTTCTTTCGGTTTTGCTTTCCTCTTCTTAATGTCGACTTTTTCCTCGATGCATGATCTCTCGTCACCAACCAGTTTTGCTTTCTCAGGTGGGGGTTGTTTCTTCAATAAAACTGTTGAGACTATGCTTGTTGTTCTTTCTTTAATATAACTTATACAGTTTCGTAAGGTTTTTCTTTGTCTTCTTAAGTTTAAGTTTGAAAGCTACTTGTGCACGTTCTTCTTCTTATGCAGTTTACTTAGAATTAGATTCTTCTCTTTCGGTAAGCCTCTCCTGAAGTTTCCTCTCTGAGTTGGTCTTTTCCTTCCTTTTCTTTAAGTCATCATTGACAGTGGAAATGAAACTTATAAATCTATTTCGACGTTTCGTTTTGGCAATATTTTTTGTTTCCTAACGCTTGTGCAGGTTTCTTGTGAAGTTTACTTCGAATTCGACTCTTTTCTTTCAGTAAGTTTCTCCTGGACTTTCTTCTTGTCCTTCCTTTTCTTTAAGTCATCATCGATAGTGGGAATGATACCTATAAATCTATTTCGTCGTATGGTTTTGTCAATATTTCTTGTTTCCTAACCTAATGCTTTGCTGGCTAGACAGTCTTAACCACATCCACATCTTTCTCCCTCGTGAGGTTTTTTACCATTTTAAGCCTAAATTCCTTGGGTTCTTCCTCAAGTTTAGGTTTAAGAGGAGTTTTCTCGTAATTCCTTTATCAATCTCTTCGTCTGAAGGCTTTTATATACTCTTTTTGAAGGTTCCAAATTCGGTTTCAGGTATAGAGTTTGATGTGTTTTTGGCTTTGTTTTGTTTTCTTTTTTCTTCTCCACAAGTTTTTCTTTGTCGTATTCCTTAGGATTTGTAAGATCATATGCCGTCTTTTCGGAAGTCAAATGTTTCAAAATTTGGGAACTTAATGCCGGTGTTCGGTTCTCTTCCAGATGTATCTGTTTCTTCCCATAGAACTGGTTTAATTTTCATCGTCGTGTTTGACCCTCTTTCTTTTCTGGACGTTTTTTCAAAACAGTGGTCTCAACCTCCTTTTCTTTCTCTGGTTTTTTCTTCTTCTTGGTAATCTGGTGTGTAACAAATTCTAGCAGCTTCTTCATCGGGCTTTTTCTGGTACCTGAATGCCTCATTGACTTACTTCAGCATTTTTTTCTCAAGCTCTTTGTTGGCCTCATGTTTTTTTTTCCTTTAGGTTCTTCTATATTTCTAGATACAACATGATTTTTCCTGATAGGTACAATTAAGGTGAATTGAAAAGATTGTAATTTTTGTGTTGATTGGGCAGAACTCCACCCAGTTAATCCTGCTATTTAATTTCAACTTCAGGAAATTTCAGTTCTATGAGTTCTGCTAGTTCTGCTCTGCTTAGAGCCTTTTTCATCTTGATGTCTGCCAGTTTGCCTACTGCGGAAATGTGATCTATCTCCTGAGCTTTTCCAACAAGTGTTATTGGAAAGGGTACTGGTTTTCTTTTATTTGTTTTTTTGAACCGCTTTCCAAATTCATCGTTTACAGTTTCTTGTCCCTTCTTAATTTTATTGAACTCTTCATCCAATTTTTTTTAGGTCTTCAATCTTAAGCACCTTTTTCTTGCAGTTGGCAGTCGCTTCACTGTTCCTGGATAACATAAGATTGTTCTTGTGAGCCGCTTCTAAGGTATGAAGAATGCTTTTCCTACCGGAGGGAACTGTACATGGACAATTCTGCTCTTAATCTTCTCCTTCTTGACCTCAGCTTCTCCTTCGGAGGTTGCTGATCATCATGGCTATTCTCACTTTAAAGGTAGCTGTCCGAAATAGTTTAACAGATGAGCAGTCAAACCTGTTTCGTAGGTTACGTAGCCAGGAAATTCTACGTCGACCGACGCTTCTGCGTCCCACTATCTTCACCTGCATGATGAGCTGCAGAATTTCATATTTTGAATTACTCATAACATGCAAAAGAAACGGTAGTTTTCTTCTCTTGATTTGTGAAAAGAATTTCCATTTCCTTATCCATTCTTTCCAGAACTTATTGGTTCGTAATGCGGTTTATCCAGGAGATCTTTAATATTCGGGGGTACACCCACCACTCAAACGATTCCAGTCTCTTCGATGTTGCCTTGTTTAGTGTCCATCCTTCAAGACCCTTCAGCAATACTGGAAAGACGTAACACCGTACCATTCTCACTCTCAAAGTCATAGATAGATTTCGGGCTGTCAGGAGTTTTCTCAGTTTCATAAATGTTGTCCTCGCTTGCTTCAGGTGCTCTTGTAAAGATTTCTTGTTTGAGTTCAACATTATCATTTATCATAGTTCCTAAGTATTTGAAGTATGGACTTGCTCAACCGTCTTATTGCGTAGAGTCAGCTGACCACTGATGTTCCTTTTGGATATTATTAGCATTTTTGTTTTATTGATATTAATATTTAGCCCATAATCTTTGCTAACTAATGTTACTTTGTCCACCAGTCCCTGCAGATCTTTGAGGCAGCTTGCTATTACAGTGGTATCGTCAGCGTACCTGATGTTGTTGACAGTTCTACCATTGATTGCTATACCCGCCAGCTCCTCTTGTAATGCCTCCCGAGAAACAAACTCCGAGTAAATATTAAATACCATCGGAGAGAAAACACACCCCTGTCTGACTATCCTCTGAATGTTAATTTGTTCTGTCTACGTATTGTCATATTTCACTCTAGAAGTTTGTCCCCAGTTGAGATTTGATATTATTCGGACATCCTGGTAATCAATGTTAAGTCCTTGGAGTACATCCAGAAGCTTTTTATGCTTGAAACGCCTTACCTTGAAACGCCTTCTCGAACGCCTTACTATAATCTATGAAGCATATGTAAAGGTCTTGGTTTTCATCTAGGCATCTCTGAGACAAGACAGTCAAAGGAAAGGTGGTCTCTTTCATTGCGGAATCATTGCGTCCATTCCGTTTCGGAATCCAAAGTGTATATCTGATGTTTCAGCGTCACATTTTTTGTATATCCTAGTATGTATAATTTTTATAAAGATCTTCTGAACCATCAAACTTATTAGTGTGTGATCATCACCCTTTGACGCTCGAAATTTTTTCGGGATAGGAACAAAGGTGGAAAGCAGCCATTCTCTGGGAATTACTCCTGATATATAAATGCTATTGAATAGATCCACTATGACACTGATTGAACGCTCATTCAGGAGTTTCAAGACCTCACAATGCACCTCATCTGGCCCTACTGCTTTACCTCATTTTGAGGTTTTGGTGGCATACTTTACTTCTTCCTTCGTTATTTCTGGAGCCCTCTCTGATATAGTTATGTCATATGTCTCCGTTCTTTGGTCATCAAACAGTTGAGTTATATATTGCTGCCATAGTCTCAGTCTGGCATCGAAGTCAGCAACCGGTGCGCTTTTTTCATCTTTCAGTGTACCAATAGTCTTCTCGCTCACCACACCGGTGACTTCTTTTATTTTTATCATGTAGGCCAAAAGTGTCTTACTTCTGTTCTTATTCTTCAATTTCCTTGCATCTTTCAGTCACCCAGACCTCCTTTGCTATTCATATTTCACTTCTAATTGTGTTCTGTATCTCCTTGTATTTGGTGTTATCTCTGCCTTTCTATCTCCTTCTTTCTTCCATCAGTGACAAAATTTCCTCTGTCATCCATCTTTGCCTAGTTGTGTTCTTGCCCACGAATGCTTTTTTGTTGTGTTATTATTGCTTCTTTAATTTTGGTCCACTTTGCCTTTTCACCCAGATCACCAAGATTTTCTTCCTGCAGGTTATGGAGTCTATTATTTACGTTATTAGTTACAGCAGTTCGGACTTTTGGTTATTGTATACTTCGGATATTTAAACTGGTGTTTTGTGCTTGGGACTATCTTCTCTTTAACCTCACATACATATTTATTACTATGGGGTTTTGTTCACTTCCTACGTCTGCTCCAGGGTATTTTTCACTGATTTTACACTACTCCGGAATCTTTTGTTAACAGGGATGTAGTCAATCTGATTTCTAATTATTTGCTCTGTGTTGTCGCCCGGTGCTATCCACGCTCTTAATCACCAAACCCAAAGTTTCAGGTTTCCAGTGCTCAGGCTTCGTTGGTACTTATTTCTTCTTCTTTCCATACTCACCAAGTACTGGTGTCTCTGTGGGTTTAGTAAGGTCAGATTTAAAGACTTTGGTTCTTCTTCAGTTTTTCTCGAAAGGTGCAGGAAAAGCTGCACGGGCTTCTGTTTGTATTTGCGAGTAACTTCCGGTTACTCATCATCTTTTTCAGATTTTTTCAGTTTTTTTCAAGCATGACTTCCTTGTCTTCTTGGGGCTCTTTGCTCTTTAGGTTTGACTTTGTTTTTCTTCTTGAGGAGAATAATTTTCACTTTTTCAATATTGAATGATTCAAACGGTGACACCGTGATGTCTTCGCCTATTCCAGTAATTAATTATTCATTACCAAACCATATTATCTTTTATGCTTATATATTATGTAGTAGATATTACATACAGAGGGTGTCCAAAAACAAAATCTATAGAAAATTATGAGGACGATTTATTAATAATAATAAATTGTATTATTCAGAAATCTTTCTAAAAGGATAGGGCTCTTCGAGGAGTTTAACCCCCTAAACTTTAACCATAGGCGTCATTTTTAAGAAGTTCAGTTTAAGAGGAGGAGTAAAAGGACGTTTTTTTGGTAGCAGAGTCAACCGATTAGATTTGTTTTACCTTCAAAGTATAGTGAAAAAAATAAATACGATTTCGAAAAATTGGTGACCACTATACGATGTTTAAAAATGCAATTAATGAAATAATGGTAATTAAGAAAAATATTAAGAACATTTTTTGGTCTTCAATTTGTCCTTTAGCCAAAGCTATACAAATGAAGGGGATACTTAATGACCAATCTTTCATCTAGCGCCCTGTACAAAGGCACAAAGCCATGGAGTGGCACAAATGTCAAAGTTTTGAAAAATAGCCAAGATATTTTATAAAACTCGGTATGGATGTAGTTATCTTTAAACTACAGATTTTTTTTTCACTCATTAAGAATTTCAAAATTTAACGTTTGCAGTTTTTGAAATTTAAATTTTAAAAATTTCTTCTGAAATAATCAGGTATAATTATTAAATAGTTATCATTATTTTTCCAACATCAATTCAAAAAATTCAATTATTTAAACAAAAAAATTGGAATTCCATATCTGCGGTGTTCTGAGGGCTTATGAGCGCCATCTTAAAAGATATAGTTACATCATTCTTCTTGAACTAGACACTTTCAAGCTGAAGAAGAGCGCTGCAATATGTGTATCGTGGTCAATGTAGGTACTAATTTATTAAGTAGGTACCGAAGACGATACATGATCTTTGTAGGTACCCACCAGGTTTCACTCTATAAGAAAACGAGTGCTTCAGGCCCTGCCCACAAGATGGCACCACATGACACACTATTCAGCAAGTGGTCTTAACTCTAAGAAACTATTTGTTTTTTGCTTTAAGTGAGTATCAAAGACGATACACACACGTGTTTTTATGGTCTTTGGTGAGTATAGATGACACAATAACTCTAGTCATAAATTGTTTATAAATCTGAAAAATTGTTGTTGTCCTGTTAATTATATTGGGCGCCCTAGATAATTGGCAGCAAATTTATAAGCAACTTCTTGAAAACTAATCCCCTACATGCAGCTAGAAACCATTTCTACCTAGGTTAATTGTACCTAATAAATCAACATTTTGGGGGAGGTGAAAATGTTGACAAAATTTAAACATTAAACGTCAGAAAATGTGTGAAATTATCTGTCTTACCTTTACGAGTTAGGAGGAGAGTAATAAGACACCAATTTTAGGAAATGAGTTTTTTCTATTTCTTAATATCTTTTGGACGTAATTGGCTAACAAGAGTGAGTTTTCCAATCATGTATCAACTAAGACTTCCCATTTTACTAACATTCACATCATGATGCCGATAGAACACTGCTCAACATTATGTTAAAGAAAATGCATTATATAGTGACCATTGAGGCTTGATTCTTTTGATAAATCCTAGTTTCGTTTTTTGTTTTATAATAGATCAAAATTTCATTATGTTGACTCTAGATCTCTAAAACAGTTCGGAAATAGAAACTCTATATGTATAGAGACATTGTCTCAATCCATGCTTCTTAATATAACAGGGCGTTGAGTTGAGCAACCGGCAACATTTCATTGCCTACAAAAAGAATGCTCTGATGAAGAGGTAAGTTAAATATCGAAATCTAGGCAATTTGGATCTCTGAAGGTACTTACACCTAAGATTCGTCACATATCTGAATTTTAACCGACCTCATTATGATTGGGACACGCTACCTAATTTAAAGGCTTTGAGCAACGTGAAAAGAAAATTTTGGCAACCGGCAGATTATTTTACTACAATGCTGCAAAGGGAAGCCCGGATGAAGATTGAGTGACAAACCTGAGATTTACCATCGATTTTATTTACCTCATTCTATTAGTAGCATAGAAAGTTTGCAAGATAATTATTGAAAAATGGAAATGTATTCTTCTTCTTCAGAATGTAATCTGCTGAGAGTAAATATTAACCTTCTTTAAAATTTAATACAACCTAAAACAAAATCTAAAACATGGGCTTTTGCTTTATAACAAACGATCTTCCGAAATTATCACGAAACAACACAATTCTCAATAAAACGACTAATCCATTACTAAAAAAAAATATTTTATTCTATTACACCAATTATTCTATTTATTTATATTTCATGCCTTTATAAAAAAATAGAATTATGACTTAAGTTAATACGCCATGCGATAGAGACAATTTTACCAATAATAGAGTAATTGTTTAATTAGTAGTTTTGTTATTAAACTTAAGTAAAAAATTAAAAACCTAGTTAGATTAAATTCTATAATATATACAATTTTTTGCAGAATATTTATGTAATAATTTTCCATTCTTTTAAAAACTCAGTTCAATTTCAGCATTAAATAGATTCTAAGAAAACTACTAAACTGAAAGCATTTTGTTTATATCAATTTCTCTACAAAGAGCAACTGCACTACAGTCTAAATATTCTGCAAAACATGGGTTCCTGGACTAGAGCTCACAATAGGAAACAAACAAAAAACAATTGCACTTTAATCCTAGGGATCCAGTTATGGCACCTACTGGTCTAAAACACTAAAAATAAATATCCATCTTCTATCCGCCCTCTAGAAGTTAAAAGCCCCTAAAATGCTACTCGTAATCCCGCCCTAAAGTCGTAAGTAATTGTTAATAAATAATATTATTGCTAATTAATATGTTAACAAATTATTTGTTACTTAGATCACACATTTCTGCCATTTACTATTATCATTCATCAATAAAATGTGACGCAAAATTTACAGGTTTTAAATAATTTATACCCGACATAATTGAACAAAATGGTAACGTTTGAACTGGCAAGAATGGAAACGTTAATAAAGAGAAGCAAAAAAGGCAGTAACATTTAAACGATCACAGTATTGACTAATTTCTAGTTCGTTCAATAAGGGTTGGGATCATATGGGGTTGCATGGAATCCTACATATCTATTATTTTTCCTATGCTGAAACCCTTGTCCAGGTTTAGCATTATAGTATATAACCCTTCTAATGCCGAAAGGGTCAATATACCCAAAACTGCCTGTTTTTTCATCGCCAGGCCCAATATCCTCTTCATGATAAGCCCTTGGAATATAGTACCTAAACCCATCATTCGTCACTGAAACACCGTCATATTCAGGGAATTGCTTATCATAACCATTTCCAATCCTGGCTTGGGTGTACTTTTTAGTTCCTCTATACGTATGTCCATTTCGATCTATTGGGTAAGTAGGCCCATTCTGGAAGAAAACATTTTCTCCCGAAGGACTGACATATGGATTGAATTCCAGAGAGTTCTGATCAGCTTCAGCGTAACTTGGTAACCCATCATAGCCTGTATACCCTGGAGTAGACGTACCATGATATTGCAAATTGTTAATGGCTTGCACGTTAGTTTTCAAATATTCCAAAGGTAAACCTGTTGAAGAAGCCACTTGTGGGGCGATAGTGGTGCTGCCTAGCAAACCAGAAACTCCTCCTGGATTGATTTCCACATAAGGCCTCTGCGTGGTACTGATTACGCTGACCGAAGCCGGCAATGCATTGTTAGCAATTTCCACATGAGGACCAATCGTAGAAGGCCCAAAATGCTCAACTTCTGGCTTGTAGGTGGTCGATGACACGACGCAAGAAGCGCATGGGGTGGTTGATGATAAAGGTGGTAGTGGGGTTGATGAAACAACTAATTGGGGAATTTGATTAACATGTACGGATAGTTCTGCTGCAACAATATTCTTACTTCCGTGAGGTAATTGGGAGTAAGCAACAGTAGAGATGGATGGCCGGACTGGTACTGGGCGAGCTTTGGCCGACACTGAAGTTCCTGCAGAAGCTGGGTATTTCTTTGCTGCCTTGATGGCGTCAGCCACGGGAATGTTTCTGCCCACGTACAAGTTCTTGCTTTTGGTTATCCTGTAGCCCGCATGGTCCGCTATGTAGTCTCTTTGGCGTAGAATACCTAGAAGATAATGGTATTTAGCTACATACACTAGACAAATACCTACTTTCAGGACGGATTTATTTTGTATTACATAATTTTTTTATCGTTACATTTTTCAGTTAAACAATTAAGCTTTTCTTCTTATTTGCTTCTATATTGCTTTTTAACACTGTATAAGCTTGGGTTTATACAGTGTTACTCATTTCTCAAGCATTCTAAACATCCTTAACCAATCATTTCCTTACTTCTGAATAGGCAATAGCATACAAACCTAAAGTTTTTTTTTAACAAACATTATTAAACAAAAAACGCCGAGTTTCCTCTACCCAAATCACATTGAACTATAATTTGATGAGGTCATGAACTCTATTGCCATATATATACATACCATCATCATCTATCCAAGCGTAAGTTCCAATAACCGTACCATCTTCCAGTCTCTTCTCTTTCCGGAATTGGCCGCTCAGAGTTTGGTATCGAAAGTACCTTTCAGGTCCCTCGTCGGTTTGGATGTGATATTGGGGATTGGAGGGTGTGTCGTAACTGCTTGTGGTACTGATTAATACGATCGCGTACACTAACTGAAAATTAAAACATAATATTATACAGGGTCATTAGTCAGGATGCACTTTTGACTGTGGCGAAAAACAAGGGTATCTTTGTTTTTTTTTCAAATAGAACCACACAAATTTGATTGATAATTTTATTTTTGTCAAATAAACTATGCTATTACAGATAATCGTTTTCACAAAATCCAAAAACTACACTACACAACGAATAATTTAAATTTTACAACGTTTTAAAAGCTGAATTTTCTCGAAAACAAATGACTTGAGAAGGAGTGTGCATCATGTAACATAATTGAAAAAAGTTATCAAATTTTAAGATTTTTATTATGTGTACGATCTATGCACACTAAATAATACACAAACTAGAAAATGCAGTATTTTCTCAGAGTTAGTGGTGTGTAGAACCAAGAATACTATTCAGACCGTAACGTACAGTATTTCAGATCAGATCGTAATGTACAATATTTTTGAATATATAGCTAGACAAGTGAATCTCCTTTGGTAGAGCGCTAGGGCCTGAACAGTTCAAGATTGACTTAAAACCATTGGAATCAATTTTAATATGAAAAAAGTGTTCAACTTTACTATGAAAGAAAAGTCGAGAGAGAAGGATGAAGTAACAAAAGTGTCATGTTCTTTTATTACTCCATCCTTTTCTCTTGACCTTTCCAGTCAAATTGATAACATTCTTTTTTACTAAATGTGTTTTTGTGGGATCCAAACACCTGGTATTCGGATCCCGCCGTGCCATAAGCGCAGTGTAGTATTCAGATACAAATATTCGATTGTTCAAGTATTGGTACGGTGTTGGGTGCTGGGCATTATTTGTATAGTCTACTCGCAATAATGTACAGAAATTCGAAAGTTAACAGTATATTATGCAGCAAGCATTTAATGAGAGTCGTTATTCTCGAGGGTAACGTTTGAGCTCACGAGCGAAGCGAGTGGCACCAGTTGCCCGAGAGAAAAACGCTCATTACATGCGAGTTGAATACTACAATTTATCCTCTATCAAAATTCCGGGTTTTCTCAAATATGATAGGTTATAGGTGCCAAAAAGATAATTAACAATTTTAAAACCGCGACCACCACTTCGGTTTCGCTAATCGACGGCGCGACGTTTGATGCGTCAGATAGATGACGGTTTAGTCGCCCATGCATGTTCGTTTCAATGCTACGAGGGTGGGCGGTAAATTACTTCATTTTATGGTCTATTTTAGGTATTTTTCAGTTAAAAGAAATTTTTTTTGTGAAAAAGAGATTCTGTAACCTACAATTGTCTCAATACATCCTAATAGAAGGATAATTATTTGAATCAACCACTGGTAACTACCGATTTCATGTTTGGGCAGTTTACTTTTTGAGTTGCTTATTTGTTGCCATGTCGTAAGCCAATTGCTTACGACATGGTCCGTTCCCATGACAACTCATTATTCACTTATGAATAATGTTCATTTTTCACAAGTGAATAAAGATTAGCATTAATTTTGAGACTGTATAAGAATAATGTGATTATTATAGTATGGTCGTGGATAATAGTGTATTACACAACAAGCATTTAATGAGAGTCGTTATTCTCGAGGATAACGTTTGAGCCCACGAGCGAAGCGGGTGGCATAAGTTGCCCGAGAGAGTAACGCTCATTAAATGCGAGTTGAATACTATACTTTATCCACGACCAAGATTCCGGGTTTTCTTATATATGATAGGTGCCACAAAGATAATTCACAATTTTAAAACCACGACCATCACTGGTTTCGCTAATCGACGGCGCGACAGTTGATGCGTCAGATAGATGACAGTTTAGTCGCCCATGCATGTTTGTTTCAATGCTACAAGGGTAGGCGGTAAATTACTTCATTTTATGGCCTATTTTAAGTATTTGACAGTGAAAAGAATTTTTTTTTGCGAAAAAGAGATTCTGTAACCTACAATTGTCTCAATATATTCTAATAGAAGGATAATTATTTGAATGAACCAGTGGTAACTACCGATTTCGTGTTTAGGATAGCCTACTTCTTGAGTTTTCAGTTGCCTAAAACATGTTTCGTTTCCATGACAACTCATTACTTACAAGTGAATAAAGATTGGCATTAATCTTGAGAATGCACAAGAATAATGTGATTATTATAGTATGGCCCTGGATAAATGTTATTATTTATGTATCCCCTTCTAAAAATTCCTTTAAAATATTAAAGAGAAGAATTGTGTCATCATACTGAGGTTTAAAAATTTGATGTTGTGTCTGAGCTGAGATGTATTTGTTCACATGCTCTGATGAGGATGGATTAAATAATAGCAAAGTGCCTCGAATCTATGAAGCACCGCAATCATGGTAGTTTACCCCTTTGATAAGTGGGTAAACCTCTCTTTAGAACTAATCACGTGAGGTTCTAAGGTTCTACTGACTTTACTAAACTGAGAGATTCACACATTAGTGCATGATTTTGGACTAATTAGGAATTATAAGACTGTGAAGACTTTCACGGCCGGTCAAAATACAATTTAAAGCGTTCTACTGGCTTTGACGTCGTGGTCCAATGGAATTTCTTCCTGACATTTACTCTACAGCTGCGCCAGACATTATCAAACGCGATGAGCCAATGGGCGAAGTGATCTCCCATGCTTCCCGATGTTGACTGGTGGATGTCGCCTGCTCCATAATCGCTATTCCGTAGCTTTTTGGATTTGACCCACGACACACGGTCTCCAATTTGTCCACCAGCCAAAGCTGTACTGATGAGGGGTGGACCCCGAAACTAGTATGCAGTTGGATTGACCGACAAATTGGTGACCACCTACTCTTTACACTTCGTTTTAGTTCCGATAAGCTGCGAGGTACAGAGCAATATGGGCTGCTTCTCAAACTGAGAGCCATCTGCCATTCAGTATTAGATCTAATATGCTGGTGGATGTCGTCTGCTCTGTACAACATCTTACCGCTATTCCGTGACTTTTTTACTTTAAACCACGTCACACGGTCTCCAATTTATCCACCTGCCAAAGCTGTACTAATAAGGGGTAGACCCCGAAACTAGTATGCAGTAGGATTGACCGACAAATTGGTGACCACCTACTCTTTACACTTTGTTTTAGTTCCAATAAGCTGCGAGATACAGAGCAATATGGGCTGCTTCTCGAACTGAGAGCCATCTGCCATTCAGTATTAGATCTAATATGCTGGTGGATGTCGTCTGCTCTGTACAACATCTTACCGCTATTCCGTGACTTTTTTACTTTAAACCACGTCACACGGTCTCCAATTTATCGACCAGCCAAAGCTGTACTAATGAGGGGTAGATCCCGAAACTAGTATGCAGTTGGATTGATCGACAAATTTGTGACCACTTACTCTTTACCCTTCGTTTTGGTTCCGATAACCTGCAGAGCAATATGGGCTGCCTTTCGAATTGAAAGCCTCTGCCATGCAGTATTAGATCTAATACGCTGGTGGATGTCGTCTCCTGTGTACAATATCTCACCGCTATTCCGCAGCTTTTTGCCTTTAAGCCACGACACACGGTCTCCAATTTATCCACCAGCCAAAACTGTACTGATGAGGGGTAGACCCCCGAAACTAGTAAGCAAATACGTTTATTGGCAAATTGGTGACCACCTACTCTTTATAAAAAATAAAATTAAGTTTTTTTTTCTTTTTTTTTAATACTGTCGATTAAAAATAAAAAAAAAAACGTTAAGCTTTCCGCAAAGGAAATAGAACAGGGCTTATTAAGATTTGCGAAAATTGCACATGTACAGGGTGTTTCATTAAGGGTGGCCACGGGCCACACTTTTGAAACTAATTGGCTTAGAAGCTAGAGAAGAACATTTTGGTTTTTATTTTTTATTTATTTAAAATCTTTCTTAACAGCTGCAATATTTGGCAAGATTGGAAATATTGAAAGAAGAAAAGTTTTCAATTTTCAATAAGTAAATATTGCCTTTTCGCATATTTTGAACTAGAGTTTCCTGCAAAAAAGCTAAAAATTGGTATCACTTTCTAATAATGTTGCCCAATCTATACCTTAAAACGAGAATTTTCGGAAAACATTTGATTTGTAATATTTGGTTACAAATTGCGCCCTCTTGTGGCAAAATAAGGAGCTTAAAAAGACTTTCCAGGATTTTCTCATGTCCCCTTTAATTACAAAAACTTTTTTCTCTAGCTTCTAAGCTATTTATTTTCCAAGATAAGGCCGGTGGTCACCTTAATGAAATACCCTGTATAGTTATAATTGGTTCACCTTTTGTTGGAATTATACCTTTGATTTAAAAAAAATATATAAAATTAAGTTTTTTTTTATTGCCCAGCAAACAAATAACATTAAAAAAATAAACTACATGTTTTTTTGTATCAAACAGTGTCTAACTGTCTTTTTCTTATTATTTTTTAGTTTTGAATTTGTCTATTTTCTCTAGTGTATAATATGTCTATGAATATTTATTTTCACTTCTTATCAAACTTATTCCTATTATATTCTATTTCATCACTTCTTTTCTTTATTATCTCTTTCGAATACGGCCCTCTTTGCTTTTTGTTTCGTTCGTTGTTAATTAATTACATTTCTCTTTGTTAAAAGGCTTTAATTGTGATCTCTTTTTTATTTGTAATATTAGCTTCTCAACTATTTCGGTTTATTCATTTGTTCGGTTGCTCAGTTTTGGATAGTTTCAAATTGCAACCATCATGTAGGTACTCTATTTTAGAACAGAACTGTCTGTTTAAACATTATGGTTGGATACAGGTAGAGAACAAGAAAACTGTCAATCTTCTATTGAAAAATGCCGACGTTTCGACTAAATTTTGTCTTTTTCAAAAACTATATTCTACAAAGTTAGTCAATCTATATGGTATTTTCGAATAGTCTATCTAGATCCGGGACAGATACTTTATTAGGCCGTGTCACCATCGTTACGTTAGAGTAGTAGGTTAATTTTTAACTTAAGTTAAAAATCAGTTTTAACTATGTTAAGTTAAAGGTCAACCTACTACTGAAACAGTACGATATTTACTCGGCTTTGTCGACAACAGTTACTTATTCGGACTCTTGATTGATTGATTTATGGAGTTAGAACACCTTTGATCGAAACTAATACAGAAAAATTACCTCGAAAACGGTTGGAAATTAGAAATATGTTAATAATTATAATTGATTATGGGTAGTAGTCATTAGTGCATCACAAGGAAGGTTTGGGGCGGCGTGCCCTTAAAATATTTCTCTCTGAAGGGTCTGGTAATTTACTTTTATAGATTTAATAGAAGTTTTGAAAATCTCATTTGAGCAAAAAAGTTGACGTTAAGATTATATACAAGGTGGCCCATCGAAAAGGAAATACCCCGCTTTTCCTCCCATTGAGTACATAGATTGATAATCGCTAGAGCACGTCAACTTTGGTTTTTAGGGGAAACAAATTTTTGAGCATTTCAACCCTTAATTCGAGCCTGCAATTAGGGTGAGCATAACCTTGATTATATAAATGGAAAGAAGGATCGAGTGATACCTCGTTTTGAAGGTCTCATCAAGGATTGTCCACTTAAAAAGATCTGTATAATTAACACGCGTTAATTTAAGGTAAAACTGCTAAAACATATTTTTTTTTTCAAAAAATGTAAAGTTCGTGTTTGTGTGATTTTTGAGGTACATAGTCATTTGTAAAAAAAACGGAGGGAACCCTTTTCGATGGATCACCCTCTATATTGAAATCTGAAAAGCCGACATCAAAAAATTGATTTGAAATGCACCCGAAAAATCAAATTTGAATTCGTGTCTCGTCATTGCAAAACAAAGTACGGAGTGGTAAAGAACTTCAACAAGTCATTATAAAGCAGTGCAGAGTTTCATAGTGGCTCGTGTAATTCAGAAATCTAAAACGATTCTTCTTGACTTGAAATCCTAACATGAATTTGTCCAAAAATACTTATTTTTCACTGATTTTGTCCTTAATTTTAGCGTGACTATCTAAAAAAAAACATGAAAATTTGAATTTTTTGTTGAAATGGGTCATTTTTAATGGACTCTAGTACTGTATTCTAACCCGGATTTCTCCAAAAACTCCAAATTTGCACTTACTATTATACACTTTGAGTAAAATTTTAAAACATTTTATCCATAATCTCAATTTTATTGACACCAAACCTTCCAAAAGTTTTTATTTTTATATATTTTGAGTCATTTTTCACTGAGTTTGGCCTTTAATCCTATCGTGACTTAAAAAAGAAACATCGAAATTTGCTTTTTTAGAAAAATTCGGTCCTTTTTAATCAATTTTAGTCCTATCCTAATCTGAACTTTTCCATAAACTCTTAGTTTGCATTTTTAGACGCTTTTTTTTATATTAAATGGGTCATTCTTAATCGACTTTAGCGTCATATTCTAACCCAGATGTCTCCAAAAACTCCAAATTTGCACTTTTGAGCGCTCTGTGTAAATTTTTAAAACATTTTGGCCATAATCTTAATTTGAATTTCTCCAAACCCTCCAAGTTTAAATTTTTAAACGTTTTGAGTAATTTTTATCTGATTTTGACCTAATCCTAGCATGACATATCGAAATTCACTATCTTTGGGAAAAAGTCGATCGTTTTTAATCGATTTTAGTCCTAATCCTAACCTGAACTTTTCCATAAACTTTTGGTTTGCATTTTTTGACGCCTTGAATAATTTTTAACCGATTCTGACTATAATCTTAATTTGAATTTCTCCAAACCCCTCAAATTAGTATTTTTACATACTTTCGGGTCGTCTTTGCGGATTTGGGCCTTATTCTAGCTTTAATCCTAACCTGAATTTGTCCAGAAACACTTATTTTTCACCGATTTTGACCTTAATTTTAGCGTAACTCAAAAAACCAACAGATAAATTGGCATTTTTAGATGAAATGGGTAACTCTTAAAAGACTTTTAGGTCTATATTCTACCCCGGATTTCTTTGCCCTTTTAGACATTTTGGGTAAAATTTTAACCCTTTTTATCGATAATCTCAATTTTAATTTGTCCAAACCCAAGTTTATGTTTTTATATATTTTGAGTCATTTTTCACTGGTTTTGGCCTTAATCCTAGCCTAATTTAAAAAACATCAAAATTTACTTTTTTAGATAAAGTCGAACCTTTTTAATCGATTTTAGTCCTGATCCAAAATCTGAAATTTGCCATACACTTTTAGTGTGCATTTTTAGACGCGTTTTACTTTCTTTATATGAAATGGGTCATTCTTAATCGACTTTAGTCTTATATTCTAACCCGGATTTCTCAAAAAACTACAAATTTGCACTTGTATACGCTGTGTGTAAATTTTTAACCCATTGTAGCCATAATCTTAATTTGAATTTCTCCAAATCCTCCAAGTTTGAATTTTTATAAATTTTCAGTCATTTTTCACTGATTTTGATATAATCCTAGCCTGGCTTTTCTTACAAGAACATAGAAACTTACTTTTTTAGAAAAAGTCGGCCTTTTTTAATTGATTTTAGTCCTAATCCTAACCTGAACTTTTTCATAAACGTTTGGTTTACATTTTTAGACGCCTTGAGTAAGTTTTAACCAGTTTTGGCTATAATCTTAAATTGAATTTCTTCAAACCCCTCAAATTTGTATTTTTGACTGTCTCAAAAAACATCAAAATTTGCATTTTTATATGAAATGGGTCATTCTAAAAACACTTTAGTCCTATATTCTAACCCGGATTTCTCCAAAAGCTCCAAATTTGAACTTTTAGACGCTTTGGGTAAAATTTTAACGCATTTTATCCTTAATCTTAATTTTATTTTCTACAAACCATCCATGTTTATATTTTATATATTTTGAGTAATTTTTCATTGATTTTGGCCTTAATCCTGGAATGAATTTAAAAAAAAACTTCGAAATTTACTTTTTTAGATAAAGTCTGTCCTTTTTAATCGATTTTAGTCCTAATTCTAACCTGAACTTTTCCATAAACTCTTGGTTTGAATTTTTAGACTCTTTGAATAATTTTTAACAGATTTTGGCTACAATCTTAATTTGACTTTCTCCAAACTCCTCAAATTTGTATTTTTACACACTTTTTTTGTCTTTTCGGCCTTATTCCAGCCTTAGTTCTAACCTGAATTTGTCTAGAAACATTTATTTTTCACCGATTTTGACCTTAATTTTAGCCTGACTTTCTCAAAAAAACATCAAAATTTGCATATTTAGATGAAATGGGTCATTCTTAAAAGACTTTAGTCCTATAGTCTAAACCGGATTTCTCCAAAAACTAGAAATTTGCACATTTAGATGGTTTGGGTAAAATTTTAACCCATTTTATCCATAATCTCAACTTTACTTTCTCCAAACACTCCAAGTTTATAATTTTATATATTTTGAGTAATTTTTCACTGATTTTGCCCTTAAGCCTAGCCAAAAAAATAAATCGAAATTTACTTTTTTAGATAAAGTCGGTCCTTTTTATTCGATTTTAGTCCTAATCCTAAATCTGAACTTTTCCGTAAACTCTTAGATTGCACATTTAGACGCTTTTTGCTTTTTATATGAAATGGGTCATTCTTAGTCGACTTTAACCTCATATTCTAACCCAGATTTCTCCAAAAACTCCAAATTTGCACTTTTGGGCGCTTTGTGTAAATTTTTAACCCACTTTAGCCATAATCTTAATTTGAATTTCTCCAAACCCTCCAAGTTTGAATTTTTACATATTTTGAGTAATTTTTCTCTGATTTTGGCCATTGTGAAAATGTTAAACCCATTTTGACCATAACCTTAATTTGAATTTCTCCAAACCCTACAAGTTTGAATTTTTATTCTATTTTGAGTCATTTTTTAATGATTTGGACATAACCCTAGTCTGATTTTTTTAAAAAATATCGAAATTTGCTTTTTAGGAGAAGTCGGTCGTTTTTAATCGATTTTAGTCCTAATCCTAACCTGAACTTTTCTATAAACTTTTAGTTTGCATTTTTAGACGATTTTAGTCGACATTAGTCTTATATTCTAACCCGGATTTCTCCAAAAACTCCAACTTTGCACTTTTAGACGCTATGTGTAAATTTGTAACCCATTTTGGCCGTTACCTTAATTTGAATTTCTCCAAACCCTCCAAGTTTCAATTTTTATACATTTTGAGTAATTTTTCACTGATTTTGACCTAATCCTAGAATGACTTAAAAAAAAAACATCGAAATTAACTTTTTTAGAAAAAGTCGGTAGTTTTTAATCGATTTTAGTCCTTATCCTAATCTGAACGTTTCCATAAACTTTTGGTTTGCATTTTTAGATGCTTTGAGTAATTTTTAAAGTAGTTTTGACTACAATCTTAATTTGAATTTCTCCAAACCCCTCAGATTTGTGTTTTTACACACTAAATGTACTCTCAGAGTAATTTTCACGCATTTCGGCTTTATTGTAGCCCTAATTCTAGTCTGAATTTCTCCAGAGACACTAAATATAAATTTTTAGACGCTTTGTTTGATTCTTTAGCCGATTTTGACCTTCATCCTAACCTGAGTCTTCCCAAGAGCTTTTGATTTACATGTTTAAAGATCATTCGATTATAGAAATTGATCGATTATGCCCATTACTAATCTAGACCCTAACGATATAGCAAAAATTTTAAGTAAATATCTTAATAATGCTCAGTTCGTCAACCACAAGACGTGACATCTATAACTCATTTTTGACATCTCGTGACCTTTATAATTTTCTTTTTTTTTTACTTATCCCTTTCAGCACATGTTGAGAAAATACGATACAAATTTCAAAGTCGGATTTCCCACGCCTACTTGATGTCAATAATAAGTGAATGATTTATAATGATTATGATCTGCTCTATATCTTGCCCACAATGATGATTCTGCTGAACAGGCGGTTAACCCAGTCCCTGCCTTTCCACTAATATTTATAGGGAAATACAACAAGAAAAAGAAGATTCTGCTAAATGGCCGTGGTGTTATGTCAGTGAAAGCGAACGAGTAAGGTAAAATTTTGTAACAATATCGTGTCGTATGTCCGATTTAGCTTCTTTTGAACTTAATCGGTCAAGCCTCTGTTCCACTTTCGTTTATCTTATGCAGTATCTTCGTATGACATAAAATGGCACAGAAGACATTACGCAGTTTTTATTCAGAATCACTAAGAATATGATAAAGTTAAAATGTGTATAACTATGCTTCTACATATCTAACAACTTGTTGTGATAATATATTCTTCTAACACAACATTAGACAGCAAGGGGTTTTTGTTAATACTTAATTTCAGGCTTTAATAATTTATTATTTGGGTTCCGGTATGTCCATGAATCGTGCAGTAAATAAAAGTAAACAAATGTCTGAAAAAATACAATGGCGGCGAAAGCTGCACGAGTTTAAACTAGGTACGTTTTTTAAGTTAACAAACAATTTTTTTTCGACAAAATGAGAAATTTGAACATACATTTTCTAATTCACACAATTCACAACAGGTATACGACCACAAACAAGGCTGTTGAACCAACTATCATACCAGACATTGTTGCATAATAATGGGACGAAATATTGTTCTGTAATAGAAATGTCAAGCTTACAATAATAATTTGTGTAAAATCGTGTCGAACGTGGGGCACATATGATTTATTTCGGTTTCATATTTTTTCTCGATTTAACTGGTGTTAGTTCCCACTTTCTCCAATTTATGTCATAACAAACAATGTTTTAAAGCACCGGATATATGTATTGAATTGCATAAGAATTGGACGAAACCTTGAGTGTTTGATTGATTCTTCTGATGTTTATATTCAGCTTGCTACATTTGTTAGGCACGTTTTTTTATCTTTTATTATATAAATTATTAAAAAAAATGTCTATCCATCCGAAACCCATTCAGACAAGAGTAACCTTCAAATTATCGTATATTGTCATATTAAATATCCAAATAAGCATTTCCTTTAAAAATGTTCAGGTTTTTCTCTGATCGTGCATTAACATCCAGTACCTTAAAACGAAGCTTTATGATCTCATGTTGATGTAAAAGACTCCATTAAAGCCTGGGCACTTAAAACTAGGGCACTTTTTAGATGCTGCTCTAAACCACAAATAAAAGAAAATTTCGAGGAAAAACATCGCAGTGATCTTAATAGGGGTGAAAGTTACAGAGGTTGTCTCTTTCAAATTAAACTAAATGAATTTCAGAAAGATAATGGCTCAATACGATGACCACGTTTTTACTATAGCGTACACTTCAAGGTCAAGATTGTTGAATCATCCGCACCACTATAAAATCCTGTTTGGTATTATTTTTGTAAGCATCCCTTGTGTCACCCCATACTTTTCTCCTGGGGTTAACCGGTGATAACTCACTATATCAAAATTGCATTTTCTGGTTCATTTAAGAACAATTTATTCCATATTAAGGTATTGATGGCAATTATTTTAAATTAGAATATACAAGGCGTGAACAAAATAGAGTCTTTACATTTCTTAACGGGAAAAATCTTTGTCAAAAATTTTTTTTTTAGTTATTCATATTTTTTTTAATCCGCGTGGGGGGGGAGGGCGGAAGTTTGTGTGTATTAGAAGTGGTACAGGTGGCGCATTCAAACTGCAAAAAAAATGCGAAGGCTACAGATCCATTAGCCTAATGAGGCTACAAATCCATTAGCCTAATGAGGCACGTTCTGAAAACATTCCTAAAATTGATACATACACATATTTGAGAATTGAGAATTTCTCCAGAGACTCTAAATATAAATTTTTAGACGCTTTGTTTGATTTTTTAGCCAGGACACGGGAAGCATTGTTTAGCCTTAATGTTCTAATACAGAGAGCACGCGATATAAACTGCAATATCCTTGCCTGTTTCATCGACATCGAGGCTCTTGATAGAGTAAATCAAACAAAACTACTGGAAACGCTCAGACAGTCAGGCCTGGATGACAGAGACATCCACCCTTTGTTTACAGTAAAGGATGACAGAGACATCCTTTACTGTAAACAAAGGGCTCGTGTTCGGGTGGAGAATGCGATCTCTGAGGAGTGTGAAGTATACCAGGGAGTTCGACAGGGATGTGTCGCTCTTCTGCTCTTTAGTGTTTATTCGGAGATACTGTTTGGGGAGGCTTTGGAGAGCACAGATGACGGCATTTTGCTAAACGGTGTAATTATTAATAACCTAAGGTACGGTGACGACATAGTCCTAATTGCAGACACAACTGAGGGTCTCCAGAGGATAATAGACAGAGTAAAAGAAGTTTGCGAAATCTACAGGATGAGTCTAAACACAAATAAAACAAAGGTTATGATAATAAGCAAACAAAATATTGATGGCCAGTTGGACCAACTGGAAACGGTTACATGGATAAACTACCTGGGCAGATTTCTTAACAACAAATGAGAACAAATAAATGAAATCATGATCCGACTTGAAAACAGCTTTTAATCTCATGAGAAGCGTACTGAGCAATTTAAATATAGGCTGGTACGTCAAAGTCAGAGTTCTTAGATGCTGCGTTTTCTCAATACTAACATATGGGGTGGAAGCTTGGACTCTGACTGACGTTGCATGTAAACGTCTGGAAGCATTTGAGATGTGGTGTTACAGACGCATGCTTAGAATATCATGGATTTAGCACGTAATCAACGAAGCTGTCCTCCAGCGTATGAAAAAACAGAAAGTTATAAACGTAATCAAGGAGCGCAAACTTTTATACTTCGGATATGTTAAACGAAACCAGAAATATAGCCTGCTTCAGCTTATTATGCAGGGCAAGCTTGACGACAAGAAAGGTCCTGGAAGACGACGAGTATGGTGACTGCGAAATCTGAGACAATGGACAGGAATGACATCTATGAGTCTGTTTCGGGCTGCAGCAAATAAAATCAGATGGGCCACAATAATCGCAAACGTCCACTGAGGATAAGGCACAAGAAGAAGAAGAAGAAGAAGACACAAACTGCAGGAAAACTGATATCATATTTGAATTTCTCCCTCTCAGGTAATTTCTTATACCGAATTTTACTGAGGTATTGAACTTAGATTGGAAAATATGAATAACTGGAAAAAATGTTTAGCTTTGACGCGCGATATATGCCTAAAACGAAGCAAGATAGAATAGATTTTTTTTATAATCTACTTTGAAATAACTTAAAAAGTAAATAAAAACAAACTCTATAAAATCCCTTTTTTTAGATATTTGAGACATTAAAACAAGCAACCCATTATTGCAAACATCTTGTATGTTCACCACAAAGGAAAACTTTCTTCTAATTTAACTGTCTTCGCATCTCTTACAGTTTCGGAGATCCCCATGCACTGCATCACTAACTTGGACTACACTACAAATATTTATCCCAGTTTAATAAGTTTTGGATCTTCTGTATGTTGTATAAAATAATGTCATTTTCTTATTATTTTCCAATAACCATTTGAGATGGTACAGCAGTGACGGATCCACGAATGAAGGGCCGGGGGGGGGGGGGGGAAGATGGCGGTTTGAGGAAGGTGGCGGGGGGGGGGGGATTTCCCTTTTTTTGAACTCCTTTTAGATTTATGTTTGACAGACCGATAAACGCAAACGCACAACTGAAAAGATTTTTTTGGTTGAAATCGACCTACGAAGGGTCCTATCTCCGAAAATATTGCACCCACGGAACTTTCGGTGATGGGAGGTGAAAGAGGACATCAAGAAGAGGAAAAACAGTTGGATTCTCCTCGGTCGGTCGAGGCGTTCTCAAGTTACAGGCGGTCAAAGTTGAGAATTGAGAAAATAGTCGTAATAACCCTACTTTCGACAAGTTTCGGCATCATTTTTTTGCTGTTTTTGGTCGGAATGGCACGCACGCAATCCCCTAGGAACGTCACAAACTCAATTGTAATGAATTTAACCTCTAAAGAGGTCTTTTTTTAAATGGTCAAGAAACGCGATTCCAAAAGTGCTTAAAAATCGACCTCCGAAGAGATCTATCTCCGAAAATATGGCACCTACGTAACTTTCGATGGCGGGAGGTGAAAAGGACACTAAGAAGAGGAAAAGACAATTGGATTCACTCCGATCGGTCTAGGCGTTTTCAAATTACAGGCGGTCGAAGTTGAGAATTGAGGAAAAAGTCGTAATACCCCGCCCATACATTTTCGAAAAAATGTCGGAACAATTTTTTTTGTCGTTTTTGATCGGGTTGGCACGATTGCAAACCTTTCAGAACGTAACAAACTCAATTCGAATTAATTTAACATTTAAAGAGGTTTTTTTAAGAATGGTAAAAAAGCGCTATACTAAAAGTGCTTAAAAATCGACCTCCGAAGGGGCTAACTCGGAAAATGTTGCACCTACGCTCGAACTCCCGATGGTGGGAGGTGAAAGAGGACATCAAGAAGAAGAAAAAACAGTTAGATTCACTCAGGTCGGTCAAGGCGTTCTCAAGTTACAGGCTGTCCAAATTGAGAATTGAGAAAAAAGTCGTAAAAAGTCGCGTTTTGACCTTTTCGAAAAAAATTTCAGAAACACTTTTTTTACTGTTTTTGGTCGGAATGGCCTACATGCAATCCCCTAAGGACATAACAAACTCAGTTCGAACGAATTTAAGCATGCGTCACAATCTTTAAAAAAAGTGGGCGTGGCACGTCAAAATAAATTTGGACTATTTTATTCTCTCGCCCCCCTTTACAGAAAGCTGGATCCGCCAATGTGGTACCGACTTGTTAAAGCTTTGGATTGACTTTATGACAATTATCCGAGGTTTTCTATTTTTAGAGAAAGACTCTGTGCAAATTCAATTTTTTTAATTCTTTTAAATTCTTCTTTACTATGAAAAGAGACGTAACTCTGTAAAATCAAATAACCCCTCAGAAATACGGAATAACTGCATTCAAACTAAAATAATTTTACCGGATATATAAAATCAAATTGCCACAATTTCTGCATAAAATTTTAACACCTGATATATGATAATCTACAAATAGTGAAACAATGGACAACACGAGTGTTATTATACGAATCATCGATGTTCTTAATAATTAACATACCACATGTAAACTCAATGTCACCAATATCGATGCATAATAATGAAGCAAACGTAACTCAACCTTGCTACTATTTACAATGTCGTCAAAAAGCGTTTATTGATTAAATTACACTTTATTATTAGTATTCCATGTTTCAGTTATATAAAGATCATTATAAACTTATTATTATTTATCCGGGATAAGTTGTTAGAATTTAAAAATTTCAGTTTGTTGTTTGGGTTGATCTTAGACCCTAAATATGTATTCCATGTAACTAGCTTGCTTTTTTGTTTTCGATGCACCTTGCAGGCAGAATTGCCTTATATTGTTACATATCCAATATATTATTTGGGTTTGCGTTATCTATCCCGAGTAATGGTAGCTATGCCAAAAGTGTAACTTCTTTTAAATTCGCGTATTTGGATATTATGATTAACCTTCAGCTGATTATGAAAAGCGCAAAATATTGCTCATCCAACATCATTGTCATGTAAATCAGAATTTCGCAATCACATAAATTATTATTTATCTGTACGCATGAAGAAAGAAAATAATTGATTGAGAATTGATACATTGAGCCATAAACGTACAACTTAATCGTCATACCTCAAGTCTAATTTAGCAAGTGATTTAACAACTTCGGAATTTCTATTTAGAGTCAATTTGCATCCATATAAGTTTGCGCAGATACATCAGTGTCACCAGGTACGGAAATATTTCCAAATTTTTTTCAAAATACCATTTCTGAAAGGGACAACTACTGCTATTGCCAAACAACTTTCTCCGATCGTGTACCCGGTACTTATATCTCAATATCTGTTTTGTCATTTGAAACATATTTAGCGAAAGGAAAGCATGCGAAAGCCTTTTTTGATCAGCAGTTGATGATCAGGTTTTGCCTTTCAAGGAGTTCCTATTTATAATGCATTTGAGTCGTTCCTTATGGGATAATTGGTAATAATGTTTGCAAAAGAAGTTCAAGATTGTAATTCTTTAGTGCTGTATGTATCTACACAAATGGTCTTATTAAAGTAATATGTTTGGAAAGCCTGTAATTGGAACATATATCTCCACTTATTATTGTCTTCTAGTAATTTTTGAACACCTTCAAATTGTTATACCTATTTCCCTTCAGGATATGCTAAGAAGATACGATAAAAATGTCAAAGTGAAATTCTAAAGGTCAACAAAAAATTAATATATAGGGAGTGTTCATTTCAAAACGTCATCTAGTTGGCTGTGAAATGTCAAAAGGAAACAATGAAAGACCAAAAGTCTATTTACTTTGATTTTATCATCCTTTTCTGTCAAAAATTCACAGACTTCCAGGTGACGTTTTCTAATGAAGATGTGGTATGTATATAAAATGTACCTAATTATAAACAGGGTATCCCAAAAGTAAATCGATATTCGTTAAACATGAATTATTCATCAAAAAATGTACTTTACTACATAAACTATGGTCTGAAAATGCTTCATTACGGATATACATAACAATTCGACCTGAATATCAAATGTCACATGCATTGACCCCCGAAAGTGTGGAGTCTGCGAATAACTTAAAACTGCCCTATACATACGAAATTAAATATGTACATAAGAAATTAGATTCTTGCAAATAAATCCGAACAGTTTCAACTTTCATAGGAAGATAACGGAAGCCACATAACAGCAGTAAAGTTCAGGTAAGGAGGTAATCCTACACTCAAACAATAACAAAATAATCACCGACACTGATAAAAAACTTGCAAGATTGAAGAAGTTCTCTGAAGGACTCTTTGAGAACAATATTTGTAATGGTGCGTCTTCAGTAGTCAAATTCTGTCTCTCTGTCAATCAGCTCAGTATCTCATAGCTACCACCAAGTTTTACCAGTTGTACACCAAGTAACAAACGAAGAAAACCTGGAAAGTGCAGGCACCGGATTGGAATCCCTGATGGAGTTCAAGAGCAGAAAACTGGAATATTTGGATATAACATTCTGAAGTTAATTACACTAAAAAATTAGGAATTTGGCCTACTTCAACATCATACCGCAGAGGAAGCTAGAAGATCCGAGATCTGCAGGATGCAGACTTAACACGCAGAAGATATTTTATTATTTAAATTTGTTTTTCTTATGAACATAACTATTCTAAAAATATATCACGAGACGTATCTCTGAATTACTAAACTGCGTCAATCATAAATAATAATTTATTAATAAAAATAAAGATCAAAGAGTTAGCTTCTTTATTGAATGGCTGAAAAGGTTAAAAACTGGAGAGTATCTGAGGATATTTCGATGTCTGATCACAGGATGATTTGAAATCGAGTCAGACTGGACAGTTACACCGCCGAAAAGAAATCCGAAGACCAGAGACTGGGTAAAGTTCAAAGAGCTTTTAAGTCAGGCCATGGGTTGCAACGAAAGGCATGTGCTCTCCAAATAGGAAATAGGTAGAAAGGTAAAAAGGCTCAACAGGTCCATTGGCCACTCCTACGAAGAGTCGTGCCCACTCAGGAAACAGGGTACTCATAGGGCCTTCCAACGAGCTTCAAAAAGAGGGGCGCAGGAGTGGGATGGATACAACGAAGCCCGCAGAGAGTTCAAACAAAAATTTAAGGCGAAGTAAAAATCAACTAGGTTCAACAAATAAACAGGAAGGTACATGGACAGGAGACTAGGGAGACACCGTAGAGATTCTCCTGGGTACCCATTTCCCCGGAGAAAATGGCGAGGCCGCTCCTTCAGAGCGAGATCCGGTACAGGAGGATTGGTCACTTGCAAAGGAAGTAGTGTCCAACGAAACCATTAGATGATCGGTGGGCGAAGGTAACAGCATTCACATGGCAACTACGCAGGGCAGTGGCCAGGAAGTGGGGTCTAAAGCCACAAGTCCTGCACTGGCTCTACACTGCGGTAATCATACCGAGGATAACGTATGGGGCCGAGGCCTGGTGGCCAACGGTGGACAATGCATGTTATGAACTAAGGTAGGCCAGACTGCAGAGAACCACCTGCCTAGCCATAACGGGTGCATTCAGAACACCGGGATCAGCACTCAATGCCTTACTGAGTCTGCCGTAGCTTCCAATCTGGGTTAAGAGGGAGGCGATGGCGTCCTGCAGGAGGATGGATTGCTGCGACCAGTGAAAGGACAGGGTTATGGAAAACACAGATCGCCAGCCTCGTTCGGCGGGACATCCCAATTGCCCTGTTGCAGGAGGGGCGCCCACGTGATCAGCTGAGACTGAAACAGCCATTTGGGATAAAAATTCCAACAAATGACGAATTCAGGGAAGAGCTGCTTCAGCAACCTTCTGGGAATAATCAGGTATGGTATACAGACGGATCAAGAATGGCTAATAAACAGTCGTCAGGGGCCGAAATATTCAAATCAGGCCATGTAGAAGGCGAGGGGGAAGCTACACGACGGTTTTCCAGGCGGAGGTGTTTGCAATACTCGAGGTGGCCACACGAACAGAAGTCAGATAGGGAGCAGAGCAGGACATCTACATCTACTCCGACCGTCAGGCGGCTTTGCGAGCCATCTGCAGGAGCGGAACGAGTTCAAAGCTCGTTCAGGAGTTCAGGGATGCTCTGCAGTCACTGGCAGAAACAAAAAGGGTACTACTAAAGTAACAAAAAGGGTAATGCGGGGTTCCCAGACATGCTTTACTGGACCAGAACTGTGTCTAAGAGTAAGTAAAAGGTATGTCTCTCACATTCTGAATGAGTGGACAAGGATAAACTGGACACAGACAGGAATATGCAGACAGACCATGGAGATCTATCCTAACCCGGATAGATCCAAGGCCTCGTGGCTTCTTGGGAGAAGCCGGTAGGGCCTGGGAGACCTTATAGGTATCCTTACTGGATACTACAGACTAAACAGGCACATGCACCTCCTAGGAATGGTGGACTGTGCACCCACTGTGGGGCAGGGGAATGGTCGTCATACCACTTTCTGGGAGTGTGTTATAGGTGGGCGCGACTGCGCCCTAGGCCACTTGGAGCCGCTTTTCTTCATCGGGAGGAGCTTCCGACTCTGAAATAGGACGAGATACTCTTCTCCATTATAGGGACGGGTCGACTCGTGGACGGACTGGTGGAGTAGGCCTACAAGCCTTGTTTACTGCTAATACTACTAGTTTCTTTAATAGCATTACCATTATATAAGTTTTACAATCCCTCTCTGTTCGTTTATGAATATCTCTTTTTGATCAATTCAATATTTCCTAAATTCACGTTTTTCGTTGTAATTATATGTAGTTATTCGATTATTAACTAATTCTAAATATTAATAGCTGATCACAAAAATATAAATAGTTTTATTACAGTTCTAGGTAGCAACAGACTTTAGCCAGGTTTTATAGTCGTAATCTTTGTAGAGTATAGAGTGTAACAAAGGAGGTTTGTAGTGTAGCTACCTTGATTGTATTATACAGGGTGATTCAAAAGTACTTTGACAAACTTTAGGGGGTGATTGCTGGCATTATTTTATGAAGAAAAGTTCTAATAAACGAGGGTCCTTAAGAGCATCGTTACGAAGATACAGGGTGTTAAAGTTTTATTAAAAAATAAAAAAATAATAATAATATCTTCGAAAACGCTTGAAAAGTTGAGGGAGGACATTTCGAACAATTTATTTAAGTTAATTTAATTTAAAAAAATTTCATTTTCAAGTTTGAATTGTAGTAACACAGGTTCCATCTTGTTGACCATCACGTTCCATCGCGTCTGACGAAGAAAACTTAAGAGAGCCTTGCTGTTTAAAATTGAACAGAAAACAGAAGGGTAGAATTTATTTTTTAATAAACCAGTGGCGTACCATACTTTTCTTCAAAAAGATGAAGGGTCGTTGCGGTACGCGCGCCACTGTTGGAACCAAAAAAATTCGTTTAACAGAAACATGACTACTCGCTAGCTATTGACATCTGTAAAATTTTATTAAAGCCTTTCAAGCGGTTTAGGAGATATTGTTATTTTTTTTATTTTTGTATAAAACTTTGAAACCCTGTATCTTCGTAACGATCCTTTTAAGGACCCTCGTTTAATAGAACTTTTCTTCTTAAAATAATGCCAGCAATCACCTCCTGAAGTTTCTCAAAGTACTTTTGAATCACCCTGTATATATTCTTGATAAGAAATCACACTAACAATTCTAAAATATTTGTACAATGGATAACTTAGTTGAAAAATAATTAAGATTAATTAAAATTAAAAAAAAAATAATTAAAATTAAAATAATTTTATGTTACGATTGTAATTCTAATCTCAACTACGGGATGTTCATTATAAAACTTCATCTAGTTGGCTATGAAATGTCAAAAGAAAAGGATGGAGAAACAAAAGTCCATTTATTTTGATTATGTCATCCTTTTTTGTCAAAATTTCATAGCTTGCTAGATGAAGTTTTATAATGAACACCCTGTACTGCACAAGCGAGAGTAACACCTCTGGATTTGAAGCTGCCAGCGGGTAAGACAATGATGAAAAACAAAGCGTTTAGAACGCCAATAATTATTGGCAAACAAATATTGAAGGGCGATGAAAAGAGGAAGAAAAATAGTTCAAAGCAGTAATAAAAAATTTCGAGAGGGGCTCAAAAAAAGAAGAAACTATATCAGACATAAGAGAAAATAACTAATAACTAGACAATGACCTGAACTAAGAACTAGACAATGTTAGAGAAATCGACTATATAAATCGACTACAGGGGCGAAAATCATCTAGGACTTTTTGTTCAAAATACAATGCAAAATTTTAATAACGGGAAAAATTAATAAGCGTTGAATTCCCCAAGACAAGAAAGAGGCTAAAAAATCTACTAAATATTTTTTGTTACTTTCTCTCCATTTTTCTTAAAATGTAAGTAACGTTTTAGGGGTAAAAATTGGAAAAATGACTTTAACAAAGTTTGTATAAGTTTTAATTTGCAACCATAAACAGTGGTATTGAAATTATCGTAAAAAGTAACTAGACGTAGGCAATATTCACTTCACTTTCTTTAGGGTGGGAATTAAAAGAAGTAGGTAATATACCACTTTAATATAGGTGGTTACTGGTCGCGCTAACTGAGGTCACGTAAGCCATTTTCACAAGCTATATCGTGAAGATATATTATTGTAGCAGAAGTATTGGTGATGTAGAGAGATAGTAAAGCTTTTGGTTCCGTGGTTGAAGGGTGGGAAATACAAATGGAATCGCGGTATTGCACTTACAAAACATTTCAATTTTATACAGAGAATATGCTTTAAATGTAACTAATTGACCCTGAAAGGATTTTGTCAAGTGGTATAGCTGCTTAGGTCAAACTTTGTGCAAAAAATCAACAGATTTTACAAATGTTTTATTTGTAAAAATGAAACGCTGTGATGTCCAAAGTTAAAAAAATTTGGAATTTTGGAATTTTCTTGTCTCACCCTGCAAAAAACACAACTTTTTCCTCCAAGATCATAAACCAGAAAAAGTTTCGTTTGCCCTAAACTAAAAAAATGTAATAAATTTACTGGTTTATAAAAGCCATTCACTTGTTATTGACATCAAGTAGGAGTTGGAAATCTGACTTAGAGATTTCTATCGTGTCTTCTAAACATGTGCTGAAAGGAAATAAGTATAAAAAAATTAATATTTCAAACGTAACGCGATGTCAAAAATAAGTTAGTGGTTCAGGAACAAAAGTTCAGGACAAAACTCTCTTTTAATACTTTATGCAATATTGAAAACTTTTTCGAGGGTTTCGAGAGGTTGTACAATTGCTTTGGAGCTACACAATGTAGATATGCGTTTTAGGAAACAGGAAATTTGTCTACAATGTGCAGATTATCAAGATTGAAATCTTTCTAAACCGGGATTGCACTTACAACAGTACTGTACATTATTATTACATTATTACAGTATCAAATGGTGGAGATTCATTTTTGTTTTTCGAGCCATCTTTTTCTGAGCCTGAATTATGAAACTAACCTGAACTAACCTGAACTAAACTTGCTAGTTAGGTTATCTGTGCGATTCTCATAGCAGGTTTTATTAGAAAAGGTCTTCAAATTAGCTATTTATTTTTGATAGAAAATTTCTGAAGTACTTAAAGTAGATGACACTTTTATTATTCCATCATCCGTTAGATCATCATATTATCTTGACATTTCTGACAAACAACTTGATGAATTTTTCTATTCAGCAACCCCTATCACTTTCCTTTACTGTATCGACTGCCCTGCTATAATTGCACTAGTGCAAATTACATTGTAATTCGAGTGCCATTGATTCAGAATTCCAATAGTAAACCACTTTATATTGCCTTTTGAGATGTGAGATTTGATGGATAAATAAAACCATTATATTAATCTCTGCTTCGAGATCTACAATTCAAAACTTCTCCGCTTGAGTAAGTTTATAATTGCAGAAAAAAAAGCCTATTAAACGAACAAATTATCCGGCAGATAAACGAACAGATCAAGGAACCAAATTACGTATTCGTAAGCAGCGCCAAATGGTAATGATCTTGGTCGCGATTCGTGGTACGGTGGTACCCGTCGTGCATTTCGGTCACGTAAATAGAAATTGAAAATCGGTGCCGTTTTGGGTCAGTACTGAAATAAACAATGACAAATCTCGCGATTTTGCGTGAGTTAATGGCGATTTCCCTTCCTTTTATGGTCCTAATTTAATTGTCGTTACGACGAAATATTCGTGCTTCTAGTCTGATTTAACCGAATATTTTGAAATTTCTATGTTCTAGACAGTCGAGCCGCCTGGTTTTAGTTTCGTTGAAGTGAGTAATTGGACCAAAATAACTGTCTCTCGGAAAGGAATTCCTTATTTGCCAATTATTGAATAAGGGTGTTCTTAAAAAAAAAAAACAATTATTCAATGTCATTACCATTAACCTCAACGCCTTGCCCGCCTTCGATCTAACAAAAAATATGTAAATTTTTGTTACAATTTCTTTGTCTATAAATTTTCGCGGTCAAGCTACCGTACTGGATCCTTTTACTATCAACCATGAAAATAGAGTAATCGGTGACATAATCAATCTCGTCTAATAACAAATAACAGTCGATAGTGGGCGAAATACCGGCGATGAGTGGGCTAGATTTCAAAATTCCTGCAACCAAACATGGACCAGAGTGGACGGGTATCGTAAGAACCGACCGAGCCTTTGGTAATTCGCTGCAATTAGCTATAAAATTGTTCTTGGTTGGGAAATTTTGATTGGGTTTTTGAGTGTTTGCAATCTTCTACAAAAAAAAAGAAATTAATCAGCTTTATATGGAAATGCGTAGTCTCGCAAGATTTGTCTTACGTCTCATTTCCATAAATTACAGTGAATTCCCAAGGGAAAGCATTTCTTAATTCATTAATCTAAACCAGAAACGAAAGAATTGAATCATTAAGATTCCGCTGGATCTATTTAAATTTAACCTATATGTTATTAAAAACTGGCCACACCTTCTCGCGTTCATCATGCATGCATCTATGTATTCAATTTCTAATATCCTTGCATATCTCCAACGAATAACTAATACAGTGCATTTTTTTATAGAATTGATTATATCAAGATTTTTTCAACTAAACTGTTAGTTACACGTCAATGAGATAGCAAAAATCGTAAGAAGGTAAGACTAAATGGTCCATTTTAATGTATCTAACCACGAAAGTGTAACAGAAGAATACTAGAAGTAGTTTTTTTAATTTAGAAAGTTCCTGTTACTTCTGAAGCAACAAAGGGAACAACATAAATTATTTGAGGGGCTTTTGAAAAAAAAATCAGATTTGCACTGACATTTTTCATCCTCTTATCTACCTGTACCTATCATTAATTTATTCAATTGGTCTCGAATTCAGGCCACCATCATCCACAATCTACAAAGGGGGAATAGAAATGGGCGACGAATTAAGAATACCTAATGCAATGAATTGAACGTCATGTTCTCCATACAATGAAGTTTATTATGTCTTCTTCAGGGGGAGCAGAAATAGTAAACTTTATGTTGGTACTTTGCAAAAAATATATGATGACGAGATAGTTCTTCTACAGGCTTTTCAGGGAGTTAATTCATGCCTGATGGTTCTTAATGCAGCAAGTCATAGCACGAGTCCATGGACGGAGAGTTTTATTAAGAATAAGTTATGGAAAGACAGAACTTTATTATTCCTCAGTACTCTAGAGACCTATGGGGGGTTTGCACAAATAAAAAGGATGATTGAGGTTTGTCCTGGAGTTATTTGAAGCCTGAAGCTCCACAAAGCTACAGTGCAGACATACAGCCGGACGACGGATAAGTCGGGGAAGAGTAAACATTAAAAATAAATTGACTTTAGTACAAAAAATGGCTGAGGCCTCCTCTGAAAGCATCCAATTTTAATTCTAACTGGGCATTTTGCAAAATTTGTGATTTATGGACAATTTGGTATACCTGCAGAGAACAAGGCGACGCCGACGGATGGAGAGTTGTCATTGGAATGAAGTAAAAGGCGATTTTGAGTCATTTAGAAAAAACAATTTTGGGTCTTATTTCACTCGCTGTAACTTTGCCACGTTATTTGCCTCGTCTCTCAGCTCCCTCAAACTGAAGTCCTATCACTTCAATAGTTTCGGAGATAGACCAATCCAATTGGCCATTTTTAGGCACTTTTAAAAGGCGGTTTTGAGAAATTTAGAAAAAAAAATTTGGGTCTTATTTCGCTCGTTGTAATTTATCACGTTCGTAGGGGATTAAAGTAGTTTCATTTCGATCAAAGACGGCAAAACAAAAATTTTAAACGACGAAAGTGGGTGCGTTCTCTCTTTTTTTCAATCAATTTCCAAATTTGTCTGCTTATAGCTTTAGACCGAGTCAACCGACTGGGGTAAAGCCAACAATTTTTTATTCCTCTCGATGTCCTCTTTCACATCCCTCAAACCGAAGTCCTATCGATTCAATAGTTTCGGAGATAGACCCCTCCGAAAGGCCATTTTTAGGCACTTTTAAAATGCGGTTTTGAGAAATTTAGAAAAAATAAATTTGGGACTTATTTCACTCGTTGTAACTTTACCACGTTCATAGGGGTTTGAAGTAGTTTCATTTCGATCAAAGGCGGCAAAAAAAAAATTAAACGATCAAAGGGAGGATGTATTCTCTCTTTCTTTTTCAATCAATTTCCAAATTTGACGGCCTATAACTTTAGAGCGAGTCAACCACCTTTGAGCGAAACCAACAATTTTTTATTCCTCTCGACGTCTTCTTTCACCTTCCTCCAACTGAAGTCCTATCACTTCAATAGTTTCGGAGATAGACCAATCCAATTGGCCATTTGTAGGCACTTTTGAAAGGCGGTTTTGAGACATTTAGAAAAAAAAAAAATTGGGTCTTATTTCGCTCGTTGTAATTTATCACGTTCGTAGGGGATTAAAGTAGTTTCATTTCGATCAAAGACGGCAAAACAAAAATTTTAAACGACGAAAGGGGGTGCGTTCTCTCTTTTTTTCAATCAATTTCCAAATTTGTCTGCTTATAACTTTAGACCGAGTCAACCGACTGGGGTCAAGCCAACAATTTTTTATTCCTCTCGATGTCCTCTTTCACATCCCTCAAACCGAAGTCCTATCGATTCAATAGTTTCGGAGATAGACCCCTCCGAAAGGCCATTTTTAGGCACTTTTAAAAGGCGGTTTTGAGACATTTATTAAACAGAAATTTGGTTCTTATTTCACTCGTTGTAACTTTACCACTTTCATAGGGGATTGAAGTAGTTTCCTTTCGATCAAAAGCGGCAAAAAGAAATTCAAAACGACCAAAGGTAGGGTGTTTTCTCTTTCTTTTCCAATCAATTTCCAAATTTGACGGCCTATAACTTTAGAGCCAGTCAACCGGTTCGAGTGAAACCAACAATTTTTTATTCCTCTCGACGTCCTCTTTCACCTCCTTCAAACTGAAGTCCTATCAGTTCAATAAAAGCGGTTTTGAGACATTTAGAAAACAATTTTGGGTCTTATTTCACTCGTTGTAACTTTACCACGTTCATAGGAGATTGAAGTAGTTTAATTTTGATCAAAAACGGCAAAAAAGAATTAAAGCGACTAAAAGGAGGGTGTATTCTCTCTTTATTTTTAATCAATTTCCAAATTTGTCGGCCTATAACTTTAGAGCGAGTCAACCGATTGGAGTGAAACCAACATTTTTTTTATTCCTCTCGATGTCCTCTTTTACGTCCCTCAAACGAAGTCCTATCGGTTCAATAGTTTCGGAGATAGACCCCATAAATGCCGTTTTTAGTCTCAAAATCCACATGCATCGCGAGAGGCAATTCTCCAAGTGCCAAAAAAAAAATCGGATACCTTCTGAGAACAGGACTATGGATAGAAAGTTGGTATTAGAATGAATTGTATTTATACACAAAACTTATGAGAGATGAAAATGTATTGTGCCTTCTTTGGCAAAGTGGAATTTATTGTAGACTCCATGTTGCTGCTGTGCAGAAAGAAAATAGGTGATAATAGGAATAATTTGGTTACATTCCGATTAGGAAGTCATTTGAAGTCTCGAGCTCCACAAAATTACAAAAAATTCGTAACAGGATGCGGCGAATTTGAAATGATCTAAATAAATGGCAGAAAACGCAATCTACAAGTTGGTGATTCGCAAAAAGTAAGTAGTTGGTTGAGTGAAAATTTATATACAGTGGGATGGTATGAGATTAGGACCGAATTAAAGTTACTATGACTAAAAGAAAAATGGGACCTTCTTCGGTTGCCAAAAGACGGAAAATAGTAGAAGTGCCATTGACTGACTTGACTTAACTACTGACAAAATATAAAGGTGTGTAGTTCCAGTATGTTCCATTTAAAAAGTTTGAATTGAATTAAATTGGGCACTTTCCCCATATCAGACGTTTTGATGCTGATCTGCTCCTTCAATCAGAAACATGAAACAATCCTAGTAACAAAATATCTTTAATAGACTCAGATTTCCAGACAACGAGAAAACTTCTCCAGTTATTGAATATTTTTTTACTTGTGTTGCAGATCACCACATTTTGGGTGTATTGCGATCGCCAGGTCGTCAGCAAAAAACCAGAAAGACAATTGTATTGTTGATGGAATGATGGTTCCCAGGGTGGACGATAGAAAGCAGCTTCAAGTGATCATTGAATAATTAAATTTGACGTAATTGTACGAACAAAATAGTGCTTCAAGGAAACAAGGGTATAGTGTCAGATTATGAAGTGGTGGAATGGAAATGGAGATACAGAGACTGCAAGAGCACATTATATAATTGGTGCAAAGAAAATTTAAGAGAGTGAAGTATTAAAGAATAGCAGATAGCTGCGGAAGAAAAAAAGGTACTAAAAAGAAATAGCACACCAAACAGAAGAACAAGAAAACGAAAGTTTGCAAGGATACAAAATCAAATATGGAAAGCGCGTTTACGACAAAAAAGCAAAGGCTACCAATATTTAATGATGGAAAGTTTGATGAAGAAAGATCTTGGATAAAGTTTGGTCAGTACTTAAATCTGCAAGAATAATGTGGTAACCAACCATATGGGGTGAAAATCAAACGAATAGTGTCAATGTTGAAAATGGAAAAAGTAATGGATGAATACCGGTTATGAAATGAATTTTATGAGGAGTGTGTGGGCTGGGTCAGGAAATAAATGAATTAACAACTAAAGACGATTATTATGAAACTGTCTTGTGCATGTTGAAGGATAGGTTGTTTTGCAGGAGTGGGAAAAGGATAAAGATTAGGTGGTTTGGAAAAGTGGGGTGGACTCATATATGATATTCTTATTTTAACGCTTGGCACATTGCTCGGCAAAATAGTGGTTAAGGGGCTGAGTGCGACATGAAAAAGAAGGTGAAATAAATGCAATATATGGGTTTAGAGAGGAATTTGGGCCACTCGGTGTGAGAGGAACTAAGCGATTCTTAAGATTAAGAACAATAAAAGTACTTCTCTTTCTGTGGTTAAAAAAGTTTTGACTGAAGACCAGTTGGTGATGATTGAGAGAACGTCAGTGAAAAATGTGCAGAGACGCTAGATGGGAGTTGAGAAGATGTTAAGGATTAAAAGTATTAGAGTAGAAAAGAAAACTAAAATGATTTTTTTAGAAAGAGCGAGAGCTCAAGTCCGCCATTGATAAAAACTAGGTAGTAACCTTGTTATAAGGTTTTATTTGGGACAATAAAGCCACATGAAATCGCATTTGGTGAGGTATTAAATATAAGTGGTTTAGATGAAATGATGCGCATTAAATCTTTTCTTTTTTTTTTTTTTGGTGTGGAATCGACAGGTGGAGGGGACAAGCTCTTAGAAGAAATGAAAATACAAGGGACTGAGAAAGTTAGGGCATATTTAACATAAGGATATTACTGCACATATATCACATTTGAATTTCTTGGCACCAAGAAATTTCCTGTGATGCATTTTATCGAGATATTGGACATAAATCGAAAAATATTTCTGCAAAACTGGAAAAAAATTGACGATTTGATAAGTCCAAAACGAAGCAAGATAGGTTTATTACGATTTTTTTATGAAATTTGGCGAGGAATTTCCGGTTGAAATTCAAGATTTTATTTTCTTGACACCTTTTATAAGAAAAAGCAATTATTTTAGCAATTATACAGGGTAGCCCATAGAAAAGGATTTACCTCGTTTTTCTTCCAACTGACTCTCAAATCGCTCGATCAAGTCAAATTTAGTTTTTAATGGGAAGAAATAAATTTTTGAGCACTTTAAACGCTGACAGAAGGATAAAAACTATTTCTCTGCGAGTCAAATTGGTTTAATAAAGCCTGTTAAATTCACATATTTGTTAAGTTTAGTCGGCTGATTCGTTGGATTGGTTTGTCCAAATGTTTCCTTTAAAAGTCAAAGCTTTTCCCTCCTTGGGAGTTTAGGTTAGGACGTTGAAGCTGCTTAAAAATGTGTTTCCCCCAAAAACTAACAGTTAGAAGAAAAACAGTGTGGGAGAGCTAGGATTAAGAATAAGGATGGGCTGTTAAGTCAGAGTTAACACAATTTGCTTACATGGTAGATGAATCTCAGACGTATAACCTGCAAGGTGGTATAGATTAATAATTATAAGGATAAAGGAAGTCGGATTATCAGTTAGACTTAGATTATGCAATGGATTAATCTAAACAATTGAGCTGTAAAACCAGAAATGCGGGTGTTGCAACTGCAAAAGACTGTAAGGAAACCAATGGTGGTACAGCAGAACAAGATTGATGGGTGGAATAGAAAACCGTGAGAGAAGAAGAGGTTGATAAAAAGGATAAAATAGACTTAGCAAAGAAATATGAAAAAGGGGAAGAAATTGAGGGCACAGATTGGACGAGAAGAAGCGAGAAGAAGAAATCTGCAGGAATAATGTAATGACCGGAATGGGTGAGAATAGGGACCACGTTGACGAGGCGAAAAAAGAAAAATAGATGAAAACACGGATAATTACAAAATTGATAATGAAGAAAAATTGTTAACGGTGAGAAAAAAAAACATTGTGGAGAGCAAAAAGGGCAAAAATTAGGTTGTTGAAGAGCGTGGGTGGCAGGATGCTGAGCTTACCAGTCTTATACGAATGCAGTCACCTAACTTACTGAGTAGAGTACTGATAGTAAATGATCTGATGAATGATGTTGTATGAAAGCTTATGTACCGGAATAAAGAAGATTCAGTAGAGCAGTATGTACCCCATGATCACCAGAAAGCGTCATCTAGAAAGCTAAGAATTTTTGAGGGAAGAGGATGATATATTCAACAAGTCGAACAACAACAAAAAAACCAAAGTTTTCCATAAACGATGTGAACACCAATAAACTGGAAACCGATCTGATCGACAGCCTCGACACAATGACAGTAATAAATAACAATTCGGTGAACGAAACTTGGAAAATATTTCGAGAACACATCATTAAAATAATGGAAGAGAACAGCAAACAACACCAAACCAAAAAACAACGATGGATGACTGAAGAGATCCTGGAACTCATGGAAGAAAGAAGAAAATGCAAAAACAACACAGAGGAATATAAGAACAAATAAAAGGAAATAAAGAACAAAATCAAGAATGCAAAAGAAAAGTGGATAGATGCAAGGAAATGAAAGAACTGGAGAGAAAACATGATACCTTTAACAGGTACAAAAAGGTCAGAGAGGTAGCTGGTCTGTTTAACAATAGAGCCCTTGGTATCTGGGTGGACAATGGAGGCAAAACCTTTATAGACGTGGAAGAAGTTCTTAATGCACGGAGCCAATACATAGATGATCTGTTCAAAGACAATAGACCGACCACGATGACTGTTATAGACGACAACGTAGAACCTGAAATCTTAAAATCTGAAGTCCTATATAATATAAAATCTGCAAAAACAAAAAAAGCCACGGGACCTGATGACATATCAGTAGAACTCCTCCAAATTATTAACGAGAAAAACATTGATATCTTAGTTAAACGTTTTAATGATATATACAACACAGGAGAAATACCAGAAGAATGGCTGAAATCTGTATTCATAACAATTCCCAGAAAAACAACAAGCTGGTAGGTGCAACGATCACAGGCTAATAAGCCTGATGTGCCACACACTAAAGGTGTTCCTTAACATTAGACACGCTCGAATAAGAAACATATGCGAAAGTGATTTAGAAGGACGCAGTTCGGCTTTAGAAATGCCCTTGGTACCAGGGAAGCAATGTTTGCTCTGAATGTTCTTCTCCGAAAATGTCGATACCAACGTAAAGATGTTTTCTTGTGTTTTATTGATTATGAAAAGGCCGTCGACAGAGTGCAACACAAGAAGCTTATAAATATATTGAGAGATACTGGTCTTGATGGAAAAGATTTACGTATAGTTAAGAACTTGTACTGCCGACGGAAGGCAGTCGTTCGAGTCGAGGGGTTAAACGGCGAGCTGATTAACGCCATTCGCTATGCTGACGATACGGCTATTTTATGTGATGATCTGCAGGGTCTCCAAAGTCTCATAAATTCTGTTAGTGTAGTGCGACAGGAAATGGGACTGCATGAAAATGTTGCTAAGATAAAGTTTATGGTCTTTAGCCGTCAGCCGTACTTCAACGCGTCACTACAGTTAAATGGACAGAACCTTGAGAGAGTATCCAAATTTAAATACCTCGGATGCTACATCACCTAGCAACTCTACCCTGATAGGGAAATTAGATGTAGGATTGAAACAGCCCGTACAACGTTTCGGAAGATGAGATCACTGTTTTGTAATGACAGCCTGAACTTAAAGCTGAGGCAGAGTGATTAAATGTTACGTTTGGTCTATGCTGCTGTACGGAGCTGAAGTCTGGACACTGAAAGCTGCCACAATCAGCCGTATAGAAGCATTTGAAATGCGGTTACATAGACGGATGCTAAGAATACCATGGGTGGATTTGAAAAGAAACGAAGCAGTCTTAGACTGGGCAAATACAGGTCGTGAACTTTTGACAGCAGATAAATGCCGAAAACTGGCATACCTCGGCCTATGTTTTCAGAGGAAATTGCCACCGGATACTACAGCTTATAAAGAAGGGCAAAATAGAAGGCCGCAGGGGCGTAGGAAGAAAACAAATCTCCTGGTTAAAGAAGATCTCCATTCCATTTCTGGAGAGGCGGATACATAGCGTCTAACAATTGTTTGGAGTGGCTGAAGACAGAGATCAGCTCGCCATCGTGATTGCCAACGTGGGGGGACCTGACAGGGCACAATATGAAGAAGAATCAACAAGTAAATCAAACGTTGTACAACAATCAAGTAAATGGCCTTTTCCTCTTTCATTTTTTTCTTGTGACACCTCATAGCCAACTAGATGACGTTTCCAAATAAACATCCCCTACTTGGAGATAATAAAGATGTCGCAGAAAGCATTAAAAGACAAAATTACTGTTTTTCAAGATACGAAATAGCTTTCATGGAAATGTTGGGGATGATAAGGAATATTGATTAGAGCGAATAAAGTGAGAAAGCTCTGGACAGTGGAATTATGAAGCATATTTAGGATGTTCTGCTTCTGAAAACATGACAATGTATTATTATGTTTATTGTAGCTCGAGCTGAGCAGAAGAACAGACAGATATTACAACAGGATAGTACTACCATTAGAGCGGTAAATAGGAGGTGAACAGGAAGAAGCGCGAATGAGAGAGCATGATCGAATGGACGCTGAGGAATATCGAAAAGGGCAGATGGGAATGAGGCATAAATATTGGAGAATGATAATCAGAGAAAGTTTACGGAAATTCAGACATACATTAGGTAGGGGGTAACTAATATTATAACTCAATACAAGTCGGTCGGGAGGATAATTCATTATGAGATTAAAACTACCATTGAAAACTCGAAAAAAATGTTTTCATTAAGTTTAAGAAAACCATAAGAGAACAGGAAGTGGGGATACGAAAAGCATTATGGGCGAAGCCATGAGATAATAAGAAATATAAATGAAAACGCAACTCTTCTAGCAGTTAGGTATGCAGGTCTTATTTGGGGGAGGTCTATAAACTGCAACATTTATGGAAACATTATGATATAATTTAGAGTATATATTTATATTTAATGACAACACGACATTATCTAAACACAACTTTAAACTAATCATTAAATTTTGCCATTTCCTGCTTGAATCGATAATTAAATACCCAAGTGCGCTCTTGTGGGTTTGAATTCTTATTATTGTATAGCCGGTCATACATATGTGGTGCTGCCTACTACACACGGATAACTACACTTCGTTTCTGCCTCCTACAAAGCGGCCTTTAATTCCGCACACCCTTGGAGAATTTACACTTTTTTTATGCTACTTCATTCTAGCCGACCTTGTGTCTAATTGCTGACATGTTTAATTCATCGCAAATTCGATTGAGTACCAAAGGCGCCCGAAAGACGTCTCTTTTTATCTCTCTACGGAGATCAAGTGGCCCCTGTAAGCGGCAGACTTGAGAGCTATTGTGTAAGAGAATTCTTAAAAGAGAATAAGTAACTATTATCGCCCAATAATAGGACAACTTTTACTAATGTTACTGTAACAGTGGCGAAGAATTCCGAATTGGTGATGAAAGCTGCTGAGTGTTTCAAAGTTTATTTCAAATGTAAACAACATTTCTTATGTTATTTAATACCGAATTTGAAATGTCGGGACATTAACATTTGGCTTATTTCGTCTGTCCCTCATGTCGGATATGGTGTGAAATTTGGCGATAAAATTTAATAGATGCTTGATCGTGGTTTTTAGCTCTTTGGTGAAATTATTTATAATTAAGTAATTTTTAATATCGAAAACATTTTATAAGAAAATTGGTAGAGAACTGAACCATCTCACACGTTTTTTTATTTGAATTTCCCAAGCGCATATAAGCCCATTGCTGAGTATTTCAGTAATACCTAAGTGACATTGCCATATGAAGAAATTGAGGTCAGTGGAATGAGTAACAAGTTCAAACGAATGTCTTCTAAAGCGTATTTATTGTTTCCTTGAATAAGAGGTATTCAAAAAATATTACCATATTGGCTATGGATTTAAATAATCACAGTTGACCTTTGATGTGTTGGGTTTTAGCTGTGAGAGTTTTTTTACTGTTTATTAACCTTTATATTAAGACTGAACTATATCACTTTAATAGTTATTAAAACAATAAATTGTTCCTAATATTTATGCTTTTCCATAAAAACTAGTGCAATGGATAACAAAATAATTGTCATAAAAAAATCTGAAATTAATTATATTGCAAATCGGAAATCAGTTTGACCACTTCCTAAACGGGACCAGACTTCCAACCAGTTATTACGCAATTTAATAATCTTATCGCTGTTATTTAACATTCAATAAAACTGCTTAAAAAAGACTTTCTCCAGCTGGCGCGATATAATGACCGTAATTATGTCAGGAGGAAACAAAGAGGTGCGAAATACGTGCAAAAAATTTGCTTACCTCCTTTATTTCCGCACACCACTAAAAGTAAATTTTGAACTTACACTCGTGAAATGATCTAATAAAATCCCGACACTTTTAGCAGTTCTGTTGGAAGAAACACATTAATGAAGTATGGGAAACAATAATACCATCGCTTTTACAGTATATTTTTCAGTTTCAATCTGGGTTAACTGTATATCTATAGGGCAGAGTTAAATGTAGGACTCGCTGATATAGTTTGTGATGTACATGCATGAAACAAAACTTTTTTTAAAATATTAAAGACAACAGTAGTGATAATAGTATATTATCCAACAAGCATATAATATAGGCCATCTTAGCCGGAGGTGTCGTTGCGCAAATCACCTGAGGTGATGATGCCTATTATATGCAAGTTGGATACTACACTCTGTCTATGGCTTAATTTTCAATTTTTACATAATACTCAATTAGATATCTCTGTCGTCAAGATGCGTATCCTTTTAATTGTCAAAGTGACGTTAAAATCATTATGACGGTCGCATCAGGAACCTTCGTTTGTTTTGTTTGTAATTTCCAACATTGAAATTGAAAAAATTGAAAAAACAAAAGATGCAGAGTGAATAATGAATATTTTTAACAGATGATTGCTTGGTTTGTATCAATGAAACTACAGGATGTAGAAACGATGGATAATGTCGACGTTTCGGCACTAAATTAGTGCCATCTTCAGGACAATACAACGCCAGCCACCTCCTGTGTGTCGGTCTCAAAAAACATGCGAGACATTTTGATTTTTTTTCTTTTATATATTATTATTTATCATGTTCATGTTCGAACAACAAGAAGAGAGGACTGTTCCGCTACACAGTACAAGGCAAAATGTATAACGAATATTATTCGCTCTGTTCCAGTCCAAAGCTTAAAACACACCATATTACTTACTTTCAACCTGACAAATACCACTCCTGTGGTCCGTATTAGTAGACCATCGACATTATGGCTACTTTGGAACTATGGAGAGTCGAGGTCCAAGTATACGAGGACGACATCGTTATCCTTATAAGAAACCACTTACACCAACAAATCTCCAGCACGTTGCAAGACGATGCAAGAATAAGGAATAATGGCTATCATAAAAACTCGTTTAATAATATACTATTTCAGTAGCTTTTCGTCTGATACACAGTCGAAAGTTTTTGACGGATCATTGCATTCTGCTCTGGCGTACTGGTCCATCTCGAAAGTCCCCGAAATGTTTTCCATTTATACCCACGACCGAGATTATTATGATCTGAACTCAAATTGACAATTCATTAAAGACATATTATCTTCAAAATAACTATAAAGCTGCTGCTTAAGGGTTCTCTCAAAGGTTTTTAATAGTGGTATTAATAGCAAGGTAGGACAAAGTTGCTCATGCTTTGAACTGATTATGCTCTAGTTTTGTTTAGACAACTTAAAATTCTCCTTTTCTTATGCAAAGATAAAAGCGGCTAGTCAATGGAAGACCAACGCATCCATCAAAGATTTAAGAAGGGATTTAAGCAAGATTTAATTCAGCTCTAATATGATATATTTTCTACTATTGTTTGTAAAAGCGAGTTTACAGCTAACCTCTAAAAGGCAAAACGCATTTACTCCATATGATATTAGCGGCGGTACCAGCGACAGGACCCAGTCTGCGTTCCAGCTATCTCTTTGGTTCCTCGCACATTTCATTTTTTCTAACACCGTTTGTAACATTCTAAGAAGTTCTGATTACAATAATCGACACAAGATGGTCGTCTTTCTCATTCTTCTAACACAACTTACTCCGGATACTCTTGTTTGAAGTACCACAAGCCCTTCTTCTGCTCCTGGTCACACCTCTGTAATTCTCTTTTATCAGACAAAGGTTTTTGCATTTTCGATAGTTCAGGTTTAAAACAATGTATAGTATGGGAAGGTTGATATCCTACACCTTTTAAGGAAATTTGACATTCTCGGTGTCCCCATCAACTTGTCGAGGAACTCATCAAACAGTACACCCATATGAGAGTCCTCACTTTCATCAACACTCCACTTCATTCTGTCCAGTCGGATATAAATCTCAATCTTATATCTCTTTGTGATAGCAGAATGGTCCGAAAGCAGGTAGTCGAAGATCACAGCATCACACATGCAAGAAATCGCAGAAAATAAGAAAAGCATTATCGATGCCATTTATATCATTGGTAGACTTGGACATCTATCTGCCTCTGGAAATTTAGTCTTCTCACTAGGTCTCAGAAAAGATGACCGCTTTAGTTATAATTGTTAAATATAATATTGAAATCCCCTTTTATGAGACCATAGGGGAGCTTCCGGTCCTTCAAAGTCCAGAAAGTCGTACATCACTTCCATAAACACATTATTATACATACTACGAGATCTATAGACAGTCACAATTATTAATCCGAAACATCTTGCAATGGAAGTCGTTGACGACATGGTCCTTTTACTGCTTTTACGTAACTACCGTAGTTGTCAATACGGATGCTCTTTATTTCCATCCTTCTCAGGTGATGTTTGGAAAGCAAAGGACGTAATAGCTGTCTCTTCCCAGAGGTACGTCTCCCAATTCCTCCGACTTATTTCGCAGTGAGTGGATATTAATATAATAAAATTCTAAGCCTTTGATTATTTGGGTTCTCCACTAAGCCAGTAAGAATTTTGCCCCAGATTGTCTCCGCAAGGTCATCCACGTCATCCAAGCCTAAGCGGTTGGAGTATTGGGCTGTTCCAGATTATATTTTAAGTGAAGATTTAACTCCAGATTGAAAGTACCTTATTCAATTTGTTTATGAAAGGAGAAATTAACTTATAACCTTGATTGACCAATAACCGGGTACAGTTATTAGCACGCTTTCATAGAACTACCCTATTCGTTTAGAGATAAGTTCTATTGAAAAAGTTAGTACCTAACTCAAAGGCAAAGATGAAATGCAGCATGGACTTAAGAACAAACGCAATTTATAGTCAAAACATCAGCAATTTTTAATGGCCGTTCTGCACTCAAGTGTGTTAATAAAGCTTAGTTTAATTGTTTCTTTTGACTCAATGTGTTAACTAATATGGCGTCAAATGGCAAAGAGATGATGGGAATTGTAGGGCCACATTAATAGTTTTCCTTTGGGAGAAGGAGAAGCTGGTCTGTTCAACGACCTCAAACGTTGTCATGGCATGTACTTAAGGATAAAGCATCAATAGAAGACTTTGTTCAAAATCAAGGAATGACTCTTATTGCATTTTTATACCATTGTATATAAAATAGTCGCATTCTACATTTTTTTGTGTAAAAAGTGACGTTTTATTGCACAGTTTAATTTTTTTGGTTTATGTTGTAACCAAGAGTTACATTATTATTAATGTAATAAAATTAACCACTATTCAACTGCAATTATTAACTATTTATAATTATTGACAGTGATTAAATAAATAATAATAATTGTAACATCATGATATAACTAACCCAATGCTCTTTAACCCTCGTTTAATATGCAAACACGTAATAGTTAAACCCTTGATGGTTGAATGCTCTTGTCCCTGCTCCTATTTGCAATAATTTCTAATAGCGGTATTTACGTGAGATATGCACAGCGAAACATGTTTTCTACGGTTATGTAATTTTTAATACCACTTGAACTTGTTAGTGTTGCAGCCTTTTATAAGGTCATTGAGATAGTAACACGCCGATTTTATTTATTAGGTATATTTATACCAATTACGTAGGTATATACGTATGTTATACATTTTGCAAAATGTTCCTAAAGCCATACGCTCTCCCAAAGTTCGCTTGTTCCTGTGCATTTACAGATCAGACAACATATCAGCACTAACTGATGATAATGATGAATGGTCAAATCAGGTACTTAGGAGAAATCTGTCGGTATAAGCTCCAAAGGCGAGTATGAACTAGAAAATGTAGTTTCAGACTATGGCATGGGTGGGCTCCTACGAATGCACTGATTTTGACGCTTTCTTAATTGTTACCCTACCATGACCACGAATGAGACACTTTTCAAATAGTTAAGTCATCTTGGGTGTGTCGTACCATAGACTGTTACTTCCTGTCAAATTTATACCAAACTGCTTGCTTTAAGCGCATTAAAAGCATCCAAAGTGATGATCACGATAGCCTTCAAACACCATTGACGATATGCAAATTGACCCAGATGAAGACAACCACATACACCATTCCATATACAGACGTAATGCAGAAAACAATAACAAACCAACGCCCAGAGATTTTCCCAATTTTCCCATCGTATTTCGTAACAATGATTTTTCACTTCTCGCTTCATAAGTCAGGTTTTCTACCGACAACTAATTGTTCTTTTATTAATGGCTTTTTAATTTTTTGCACTTTGTGTACTAATTCGAATTCCGGTATTCATATATTTGAATATGTGTTTGTTTATTCATTCTGGCTATGGGAATAATTAGTATAATGTGTGAGTTACCTAATGGTATTGTGTAATAGTAAAGCACAATAGGTGTTTCTTTGCTAATACATCAGATCTGGTGTTGGAAAAGCAAATGCTGATTTGTGACGCTAAAACTTACTAGTGTACATGTCATACAGAAATAAATATAAATTCAGTTCCTTTCGTTGTACTTGGAATGCATCCAAATTGTTACAATTCGAGAAATTCATCATCAAATAGTAGGTCTGTTCTACTTCTCACGTAACATCGTGCCGATCCTCCGTAAACAAGCATGTGTCGATTTCATTAAGAAAATTACCGTGTTCACTCAGACTTTCATTCAGGTGAATCACTTATTTCTTTTTGTTATAAAGTGTATAAACTTATATCATTGGGTTGATTCCCAATTAGTTATTAGGAAGTTAGTTAATCATTATTGTTTTTTAAGTAGTGGGTTTTTTAACTAGGTTGTTATGCTCGATAATTTAATCATATTTGGATATACAGAAAGAGACAAAAGTAGAGCGCAGATTTACTACAATAATTTTATGATTTTTAAATAACTCTAAAAATTATGTGCACGTGTGCCTCACACCACTAGGGCAACGTTTCTATGGTTGGTAATTAGTAATAGTAATAAAACACCGTTTTGATCGAAAAATGCCTTCGTTTTGCCGATTGTTTCCTGCCTTATTTAGAGTTTTAATATATGCATAAAACGTATCCACAACAATAACAATGAAAAAATATAATTGGGATATTAAGTTGGCACATTTTGAGTCACTTTTCCTGTCATGTACGTATACAACATGTTAAAGAGTCAAAATTAGATCGTACGCGAAATACGTAGAACAACACAACCATCAACACAGGTCCAGCAGATATTACAAAAGTCAGAAGAATACATAAGGTTACAATAGAATTTCGAAGTAATTTAAAATGCATTGAAAATACCTATCCTCGCATCTATACTCACATTAATTCTAGGAATGTAATATCTAGCAAATCTGTTGAGATATCTTGAATGCCTTAAATGCTTTTTTCTAATTTTGACATATAAAGTGGCACTTTTCAATACTGATGACAGTGACGTAACGTCCTACTTTTCGTAACTAGTTACGAAAAGTAAAATCTTTCGTAACTAGTGATGAAAAGTTGGTGTCACCACCAGTTACAGGTTTCGACTGTGGCACACCGTTGCTATAGTTTTACGGTGTTAAGTAGATACAAAGTGGTTTAAAAGTAAATATTGAAGTTTAATAATAATAATTCTCTCTCTAAGTAGGTATTTGTAGTCAAATTAGAAAAAATCTTGTATGAAACACGTGACGAAAAACCTTTTTTGTGTATCTCATTCAAATTGCGGGAACTCGCTGCGCTCGTCCCGCAAACATTCATTCGTTACACAAAATCGGACTTTTCGTAACTGGTTACATAAATAGCTATTGTTATAAAAAGTTGTTTTAAGATGTGGACTATAAGTTAAAATGCATCAGTCATCATATTAAACTAATGCAGGATGTGAGCAGAACAAAATGTGAAGTCGAAAAAGTACCCATAGATTTGGTCTGATTTGAATGTGATCGAAGAGAGAAAAATAAATGAGGGTTTTAAAAGTGAAAAAGTGGACTCTTCTTCTCGCTTTGCACTTCTCTGAAAAGGTTGACGAATTAAAGCGTTAATGCAAAGGTAAAATCAAGAAATAAAAGGTAGTCTTATGCATGTTTCTTTTGGTACTTTCTTGGTTAATTACTTTACTAACATTTCTGTAAGGGTAAATTATAATAAAAGAATAAACTCCTTCTTACTTTCTACTCCTATAGAAAGGTAGAAGGAGAGGTGCGGAACTGGTGTAACTTGAAAAGCAAAAAATGTATTTTAATCTTGCTCAATAATCTTCCGGTTTTTTCGTTTGATTGTTTCTGGATACTTCTTACAGTTATACACGAGTGTAGGGCAAAGAATAAGCAAGAATGAGAAAAGCAAGGTAAGAGGCAATAAAGCCATTGGCAAACTATCCATAAACTCTCCATAGATTTCGCTAATTTCATTTTAAGTTAAATAAACAAAACCAGCTGAGTGAATATGTGAAAAAAAAACGTTTCTGTTAAACAATGAATAACCAAAACTAAAGAAAAAGAAAAACGAAGAAGGGACATTGGTTAACTGCAATGAGAAAATAATAACTCTTCCTAAGGTCACTCTTCCTCACTAATGCTCACCTTTCAGAAAATTATTTCTAGTAGCAAAAAGGGAGACCTAATACAAAAAGCAAATAAGAAACATTGGCACACACTCCATAAGATTTATTTAAGAGGTTAAAAGAAAAGAGATAAATGAGCATGTGAGAGAAGAAATATCGCACTTTTCTCTTTTTTTTTCTCCTAAGAAACAATAGAGGCATTAAGGAGTTGAAATAAATGAAAAAAAAAATTATAATAAAGGACACTTTTTCTTTCTAAGCCTATCACACTATCATCTAATTATTCCTGGTTACGTAATATATTTAAACGGTTGTGAAGGCTTTCACGGCCGGTCAAAATACAATGTAAAGTGTTTTTCGCGCTTTGAAGCCGTGGTCCAATGGAATTTCTTCCTGACGTTTCGTGTACAGCTTCGACAGACATTATCAAAAGCGACGAGGTTTCTATCCGAGACTAATAAGAGAGGAGGAAATTACGTTTCTAAATGCAGACTGGAAGTTTTACGACATATTTCAAGTGCGCAGAATACCAAAAGAGAAGAAGTGACATTTGCAAACTACCTATAGATTTTACCTGGTTTGACATGGACTAAGGGCGACTTTTACAAGTTCAAGTAAAACTTCAGATTGAAGATAAAACACTAGACTTGATGTACATTGCATTGTTTGCCTGATAGGTAAACAGTGCAATGTAGGTTATATCTGGAGTTTCAACTTCAATTTGAAGTTTTACTTGAACTTGTAAAAGTCACCCTAAAGATGACTTTTACAACTATCAGTAAAACTTCAGTTTGAAGTTAAACCACCAGACATGACGTACAGTGCATTCTTTACTTGAGAGATAAACAATGCAATGTAGGTAATATCTGGTGTTTTAACTTCAAACTGAAGTATTACTTGACTCGCCCTAAGGGCGACTTTTACAAGTTCAAGAAAAACTTCAGATTGAAGATAAAACACCAGATTTGATGTACATTGCATTGTTTACCTGACAGATAAACAATGCAATGTACCTGACAGATAAACAATGCAATGTAGGTTATATCTGGAGTTTTGTCTTCAATCTGAAGTTTTATTTGAACTTGTAAAAGTCACCCTAAGTAGGGAAAAGGAAATAAGTGGCTAAAGAAGAAAAATTGGACTTACCTCTTTTCTTGTAGGAGAAAGTAGTAGAATTAAGGAATTGAGGCAATTAAAAAAAGAATAAAAATGAACTCCCCCCTTATACTTGTAATTGTTAGCAAATGCAGAACAATTAAGGAAATGAAGTAAATTGAAAAAAGAATAAATCAAAGTAAGGCGGAAAGGGAAGAAATGACATCCCAAATTATCTCTAAATTTGCCCAGGATTTGAAAGTGATCTAAGTAAAAGAAAACACATATGTAATTGAGTATGTGAATGAAGAAAACTTGAACTTGCCTCTTTTCTTTGTAATCGTCAGAGAATGTGTAGAATAATTCAAGGGAGAGTAGAGGAATTCAAGCAAGTATGTAGAAAATTTATAAATAAAAATAATTCTACTTCACTAATTTTCTCGTTATTTTAAAAATTATGTATAGTTAGGCTACACTTTTGAACATTTCTGTAGGGCAAAGAATGAAAAAAAAAATGAAAAAAAGCAAGACGAAAACCGAAAAAAGGACATTTGCAAACTAACCATAGATTTGCCTCATTTCACCGTGATTTATACTTTCCGAGTAGAAAAAAAATAAATAAAAAATAAAAAATGAACTCTTATCTTTGCCATGTAATCTTCAACAAATATAGAAAAATGAAGGAAATCACGTAAATAGAAAAAAAAATCTTACTAATCCTCTGATATTTCCTTTCAATTAATTATTTCTGGTTATGGAATAGGTAAACGTTTCTATAGGACAAATAAAAAAAAAGTAAGGCAGAAAGCGAAGAAGAGGCATTCACAAATTATCCTTATATTTGCCTTGATTTGACAGTGACCTAAGTAAAAGAAACTATAGAATTTAGTATGCGAAAAAAGAAAAATTGAACTCGTCTTTTTTCTTTGTAATCCTCAGAGAATGTCGGAGAATTAGGGAATTAAAGCGCATAAAAATTTAATAAATAAAAGGCATTCTCTGGCACAGTTGACGAGCAAGAATAAAAAAAGTAAGACCAGAAAGCGAAAAATTTCGCAATTAATTGTATATACATTAGCCCTAATTTGACCTTGATGTAAGTGAAGGACAAGATATGAGTGAGGATCTGGAAAAGAAATGTTGGGCTCTTCACTTTTCTTGGTAATTCCCAGAAAATGTAGGGGAATTGAGTTGAACTAAAGAAAAAATTAAAAGGCGCTCTTCCTCACTAATTCTTTCATAATTTCAGGTAATTTCCGGTTAGACTACACAGTTAGCAGGATAATTAAATAACTAATAAGAAAAGTAAGACGAAAAGCGAAGAAGAGACATTTGCAAATTATCCACAAACTTGTTCTGATTTGATCGTGAAATAAGTAAAGTAAAAGATATAATTGCAAGAAATAAGTGCACTCCTCTTTTATGTGTAACCCTCAGAGATTAGAGTAATAAAGTAGGATAATTAAGGAATTGGAGCAAATGCATAAAGAGTAAATAAAAAGCACTCTTCCTCACTAATCCTTTTTTTTTTGTTCCTCACTAATCTTTTTTTGTGGGTAGTTTTTTCTGGTTAGGCTAAAAAGTTAATTTTTGTAGGACAAGGAATGAAATAAAATGAAAAATGCAAGACAGAAATGGAAAAAGTTCGTAAAGTATTATATCCATAGATTTGGCTTGATTTGAATTTAATCTAAATACAAATCCAGGAAATGAAATAAGTAAATATGAGAAACAAACTAATGCATTCTTTGCTTTGATTTTCTTAAGAAAATTAAAAGAAAAATTAAAGAATTGAAGCAAATGGAAAAATATTAAATAAAAGAAATTTCATCCTTTAGGTTATTTTTTTCTGGTTATGTAACACAGTTAAACGTTTCTGTTAAGAGAAAGAAAAAAGAGATTGACAAACTATTTATAGATTTGGCCTAATTTCAATGTGGTAGCAAAAACTCAATAAAGGAAAATTGATTAGTTTGTATTTTTTGGAAAATATTAGAAAATTACGGAATTAAAGCAAATGAAAAAGGAATTCACTCTTCTTTAATAATCCTCTCATTCTTGCAGCTGATTTTTTCTGGTTATCCGAAATAATTTAACGTTTTTGTAAGATAGAGAGTGAGTGAAAATGAAAAAAGCAAGACGAAAAGCAGAGAAAAGGTATTGGAAAACTATTTATAGATTTAGTCGGTTTTGACTAAGTAAGTAAGGAAATAGTTACTTAGATAACTAAGTAAGGAAAAGGAATATCTCAGTAAGTGAAAGATGAAAAATTATGCTATACTCTTAGTCATCTACTTCTTAATAAAGATAGAAATAAGTTATTAAATATGAACATTAGATTATCATTTTGATCTCACGAGGGTTTTAGCATTAAAATGGTTACATGTATATTAGGCATTATTTTCATGTCCACCTCGTTGGACATCCTCTCTATTTTTCAAATAATATCTGGTCTCCTCTCCAAACTTCTCCCATCTCCAGAACAAGTATTTTAAAAACAAGACACAAACACAAGTCTAGAAAAGTTGAATCGTGAACTCGCACTTCCAAACTTTTGTTTTTTCAAGTGAATAATTCGTGAACGTAAAAAAAACCAAAATCTAACATAAAAATTAAATCTCTTGGTTCTCTGATGCTGGGATCTGGAATTGTTGGATAGAAAATTGTTTGCCTTACCAGAAGCTGTAGTAAACATAATGTTTAGCTTTTTCGAAGGAAATTCTAGTTTAAAATATGCAAAAAGGCATTATTTACTAATTGGAAATTGAAAACTTATCTGCTTTCAATATTTCCAAAAATATTGCAGCGTTTAAGAAGGAAACAAACAGAAACAACTACTCCGAGAGCTAATACCCCTACCGGCATTGAATTACACTGGTTGTTTCAAAGCTCATTTTATAGAGCAAAAAAATGTTAAAAGGAATTAATAAAGTAATAAAAAATCAATGCTAAAAAGCAAAAAAATATTAAGCTTTTTGCAAAGAATATAGAACCATAGTTTAATTAAGATATGCGAAAATGCACATGTATAATTACAATTTGGAAATTTGAAAACTTGTCTGCTTTCGGCATTTCCAAAACTTTGTAGTTATACATAAAGAAGGAAACAATTAGAAACAACTACTTCGAGGGCTAATACCCCTATCGACATTGAATTATACTATACTACTAGCTTTGAAACAAGCTTAAATATTATAGAAAACATACATAAAAGTAAAGATGAAATACAAGAAAGTGCTCTAGAATAAAACAAACAAAAAATAACATAAAAGATAAATTAAAGTTTCTTTTCGAAATGTGGGTCAAAGTTACTAAATGTATATGTTAACCAAAAGTACTTACTACTCTCTTTTGGACGGAGTAATTGCGTAATTACTTTCTAGAGGCGACAAACCTCAACCTCTGTCGTCAGCACCCTCTAGGAGATGACCGAAAAAGACGCGAACACATTTATTAACTTTGACACACAAATCAAAAGTGACAAGCAAGGTTATCGCAGGTATTAAAAAGCAAGGTAATAGTGAATATACAACAAAAAGGTACCAAAAATGAAGGTTTTAAAGGTAACTAAATAACGGAATGGATAATATATAAGGTATTAACGATACAGGACTTTGTATCGATACATGTATATAAAGTATTAACGATACAGGTCGACTCTGTACCAGTAGTTAAATTCAAGAAAATTACTGATACAGGACTGACTCTACACGTACCATTGTCATGTCAAAAATTAACGAATCTAGAGTTACATTTGTTCAAGAATTTTTTCTGAAAAATGCAATTCTAAAAGATTTGCAAATCTCACAGCTTTATTCCTCAAAATGTTGTAAAACTGACAACAGTGTTTATTACTATGGAACTATTACCAATAACTCTGTTTATTACCATGGAAAAAGTGTTCCAATAATGGTTTTTCTAGGAATTTTAAAGCTATTAAATTTATCGGCCTAAAAAATTGGGGTGAATATGGAGTATTATGGGATTCTTGAATATTTTGTCAGCTTTAGGCCAGACCCTTGAGCAGGAAAGATGTCATCAAAAATCCTTTATTGGTGCATAATATGATATACAGAGATCAAATTATTTCATGACAAGTGACATCCGAATTACTACACACCAAGTTCTTAGCTCTCAAATTTTGAAACAAAAATTTGTTCAAATATGTTGTTTAATGTTGTGTGGTAGTTACTTCAGATTTTCCTTGTTGTCTATTTACGTCTTTCCCAAGGCCTTAAAATGATCTATTTGTACTCCAAAACTTTTTATTTTCATTGAAGGCTTCCATCTAAAGAAACGTCGATTTTGAAAGAGTCTAGACTACGCGTCTGTGAGTTCAAGAATACGTTTCAATAGAAAAATTGAAAGGTTCATAATTTCATCAAATTATCAAGGCAATGTTTACTGTTTTTTTTTTTTACTTTTTATTAATATTAAATTTTCATATTTGGCTCTCTGGTTCAATTTTCCAGCATTTCACCTAAAACTCACCAGCACTAATTTTATATTCCTCATGACGTCCTCCAGTTATCACAAACCACTCGTTCGCGTCAAAAAGAAAAAAAGTCGTTCGTATGTTATCTTCAGAAACAGTGGACGATCGTTGGAGAAGCCGCATTCGCGTTAAAGCTGTGTCGTCCGCGAATATCCGCACCGTGCCCAGTCACCGACATGCAACTTCTGCACGAAACCCGGCCGGCATGTTTCGGATCGCAAATTCGCTTTGGTTGTTGGTAGTAGGCGATTTTCTTTCCCCGCCAAGTCAAGAGGTCGACTTCGCCGTAATCTACATCATTGTTAGTTGTAAAGTTATTCGGTTATTTATGTTCCTGTTTGTATTTTATGTTTACTGCGTACCGAGTTCGTTCAGCTAGCAGATCAGATTGCCCGTCGTAAACTTGAAATGACATTGATTGGATCATAGTCAGTGGGCCGTATAGGCATGAAAAAGATTTCATAGGTGCCTTGAGCAAAGGCTTTTGCGGTTGGTGGCCCAATTCAATAGCTACACTCAGTTATCTAAAGGTGATTTCTGATTTATGCATTGCCTGTATCTCAACTTAAACCATCAAGCTGATTTCCGGCATTTGTAACGTAATCTACAAAATCTCTTGAGTTCTTAATTTGAAGGATGAAACCGAAGTTATGACGAACTGAGTGATGATATGATCTAAATATTCAAGAATCTCATGTGTCGGAGTGTTTGTAGTATAGACTATAAATCCTAGACTTATAACGATGGACTCAGGAGCTTTGTAGTTTTCGATGAAGGGAAAGTGTTTTGATGATGCTAGTTATTTATCTCTTGAATTTATTAATGGAGTTATAATTTGGAAAAATCTCATGCATTTTTAATACCAATTTCAAATGTAAAACTCTCCGGACAGGATATCTAAACAGTAAAACTTTTTGATAGACTTTAAAATTACTGAAGGACATTCACTATTCTTCTTTGTAATAGTACGAAATTTCTACTTTACAATAAATAGTGGTAGATTTGATGGGTTAGATGGGTATAAAACGGAATAAAACCAACTCTCGTTTAAAATTGCACTTTTTGTGCAACAAATTGACATTTTGTGTACTGGTGCCACAACTATGTTTTCAACCTAAAAAAAAGAAGATTGCGGTATACAATCGAAACGTCGTCAAATTTTTAAACGAGAGCTGGTTTTAATCCTTCTTATACCCGTAAATCTACCACTATTCAAAAGCAATTAAACTTTAACTGTTTAGAATTATTGATGTTTATGGTAAACGAACAGTTATGAGCATCTTGTAAATGTAATGCTGATGCTAAATGCTGTGTCAATTTTCAGCTGCTTTTCTTCCAAATCACGGGACACCGGTGGATCATCCAAACTTTCTACACGTACAGAGGAGACAGTAGAGAATGCAGTTGGTTTGAAGTTCAGAGATGAAGTTGACGGACCCAAAGTCAGAATTGTGTTACATAAGTTGCTTTTGTGATTGGTAGATTCCTCTAGGTAACTTTCAGCCACAGAAGTTGACTTCTACCCGCATAGCCGTTTAATATTGCTTTTTTCTTCTCCAGCACCAGCTAAGAAGATTGCTGAAGAAGTGCTCTGAAGTCTGAAGCTGTGCCCCGTATATTGTTCAGGATCGGAAAGCTTTAAATAGGCTGCTATATTCGAAGGCACTTGCCCAAATGTATTGATACCTACACATTGGACGGTGCACTTTTCTTTCACATATTTGACGAGAAAACGATGACAAAGGATCTCGCAGAATAGTTCTTAGAATCCCTGATCTTTATGATGTTAAGATACGTACCTTTCTTTCGACTTTTCAGGTAATATCTCTAAACTTGCTTCTGCTGCTGCCTCTATAATACCTTCAGTGACTACGTTGGAAGAATTAATTTTATTTGGAATTCTTATGACTGGATACAAACCGAAGTCTCGACAAATTGTGGTGTTCGATTGTTGAATACCAGCAATGGTATGTAATTAATCTATGATGCATTTTTGCAATTTGCCGCACTTGTGCGGGAAAAATACTTTGCCGCATTAGTGAAGAAATGTACATTTTTTGGCACTAGTACGGGGAAAGTACAACTTTCCAAATTAAAGTGCGTGCGGGAAAGTGCACATCCCGCACGCAAGTAGAAAAATAACTATATGAGCAGCTGTTTTTGGTGATCCCAGATATATATTGTACGGTAACTATATGGTTGTTGATGTTTATGGTAAAAGTACAATTGACATCGCTCTGGAGACTGATTGCTGACGTCAGTTGTTGCTGTTGTTGAGAAATTGCTAGCTGGTGATTCTCTAAACTCCATGGTCGGTGCGAATCCTCGAAGATTGATTCTGAAGTACTTGTTGGGTTTAGTTTTGATGTTAAGGGCCCAGATTTCTGAATTTGAAGTTAATCTCAGAATTTTATTGCAGGTATCTTTCATTCTGTATTTCGGAGTCCAGGTATCCCTCCGCAACCGCGGGGGACTTCCATCCGCCTAATCGCTTTATGTCTGTGATTTCTTCTCCAGAATCGGCCAAAAAAGTGGCAGAAGAGCGGGGAAATCTGTGACCTGTGTAGCTTTGAGGCTCTGAAAGACGCAGATAATTGGAAATGTCGGAAGACACCTTTCCAAAAGAGTTGACACCTACGCAGCGGCTGGTATATTTGCCCTTTTTGAATTGGATGAAAAAGCTAACTTGGGTAGTAATATTTGGTGGTCGCATTGCTGCATATGTTCTGTAAGGTTTCAAGAATGCTCCGTTGTTTACGTCTTCAGATATTATGAAAGACCTTCAAGAATGGGTTTTGAATCGCGAATTCTTAAACAGATATAATTTCCTTTATCCTCGATATTATCAAGAGTAATTTTTGTCAGCTCTACTCGACGGCAGGCACCTGCCAATCCAAAGATCCTTCCAACCTTGTTCAGAAGATAAATATTGTCCGGAGCCTCTTCTCTCAAATTTGTGCTTTTGTAAAAACTTTCGCCTTTTTTGGCCGGAAAACCACATTTTGCCTTTTCAAATAAACGATTAGCTTATAGTAGCGGCTTATATCATATGTTTTGCCTAATTTTGACTAGTGATTTGATCATTGAAAATCGTGACCAATGTGTTTTTGGCTTGAGATTTTTCCTGAGCTCTGAAAAGTATGCAAGAAATATTTCTCCTTTGAAGCTTGTGACTCTCTTGTTTTCGGACCACTTGAAGAAATGACTCCTCCTCCTCCTCCTCAGTCCTTTGCACTCTAGAGAGCTTGGTGACATCATGTATCAATTCTCTTGATTGTCTTTTTCCAGGCAATTCTATTCTGTGCCAGGTGTCCTGCATCCGGCAGATTATGGCCCACCATATGTTTGACTTGGTCCATGCACTCATCGCTTTGGTGATTGCCCACGTGGTCGTCTCCCTTCAACCCTTGCTTCCAGGATTAGTCTTTCCATCGAGTCTGTTTGTCTAGAGATGTGTTCAAATTACCTCAAAATTTGTGATAATGGAGCCAAGGTAATTAAACGTGTTAATCACCTCGAAACCAGCTATTCTTTGAATATGAGGTTGGTTGTTGTTCTGTCGACCTACAATCATTATTTTTGTTTTCTGTTTATTAAGTTCGACTCCGGAACTTCGGCTAACGCTGCTCAACTTGTCCATTATTTCCATAATTTCTTCCTTGTTAAGTGCGATGATCAAGGTATCGTCAGCATATTTTAAATTATTTATTTTTTTTTCTCCAACCGACACTCTACCATCCCAGTTTTCTAGCACTTTACCCATGATGTATTCGCCATATATGTTAAATAGCAGTGGTGATAAAATGCATCCTTGTCTTATTCCGCTTTAGTTGAGAAACTGTCAGAGTATGTGTTGTTCACCCTAAGTTCAGCTGCGTTTCTTTCGTATAGTTGTTTTATTAAATGGACAAGGTGGGGAGGAGTTCCCACTTCGAGCAGAATAGTCCATAGCGACTCCCAAGCAATAGTATAAAAAGCCTTTGAATAATCGACAAAGCATAGGTACATTTCTCTGTTTTGATTCTTGTTTTCCATATCGCTTACGGGAGATTTCCGGACATAATTCCAGATTTGCAGCAGCTGCAGCTTCAATTGACTCTGGTAACCTCTTCATCTGACGAATCCATGCTCTTAATATTCTTATCACTATTGTGATTAGCGTTCTTGAGTTCTATATACTGGTGAAGGTAGCAGAATTAGGACAAATAATACACCTCTTCTTTATCGGAAAATTGCCATCGTTTCGACTATTTGTTTAGTCTTCATCAGGGCTATCTTCCACTAGAGAGGATAGTTAGTTTGAAATGTTTTCAACATGGTTAAAACTGTAAACTTCATTCGATTATTGGATGACCCTGGTATTTTCGGTTAGACGTCTGCCGAAAAAATTTTCGTACCGTATGCAGGAAATATTTTTTTTCTGAAATCTAAAGTGCACTTTAGATTATTGGATTTTCCCATTCGACTTTTAATTTATCGAATGAAGAGCCGAAATATTTGATTTTACTTCATTCGATTTTACATTGGACTGGTTCGGTTCGATCTATCTCTCGACTTTCTCATTCGATTTTAAGGAATGGGACGGAATCTATTTGCTGTAATAATATTTACGAGTACTCATTATTTTCTAATCTGATATGGGGCCGCAAAACGACCAGTTCAAGGACATTTAACGTTACTATGGAAACCAATCATAATCGGTAAATATTCTAGGCCCAGGCCTGGAAAAATCATTCCAGAACTGCTTTTAGTCCAGCATTCAAATCGTAAAACATCTCTTTTTTTTAGTAAGTATTGTATACCTCGTAGGAAAATCATATTCTCCTTTTCCTACTAAATACAAAATGTACTACACTTAGTGTGGGAAAGCGGCATTTTCCATACTAAATTGCGTGCGGGAAAGGCCCAATTAAGCACGGTACTAGAAAAGAGATTTTATTAAATTTACACACAAAATGTACGTTTCTTTTCTCATACCCACCTTAAATTATCAGATCATTCAGCAAACTATGCCACGCCCAACCTCTTCATCGTTGCATTAAAATTTCTATACAATGCAAATTTCGTCATCACATTCAACAAAAAAATCTACTATTGAATTTAGGTACCCTTTTCACATAATCAATTATTCAATGGCTGCCAGATATTGAATATTTTTATACCTATAATTATAGCATAACATATGCATACTATGCGATAACTGTGACGACATCTGAGTACCGTTTTTGAAAGTGAAAATGAAATTTTCCCATGCTAAGAGGTGCCGATAAATTAATATTTAAATTACTAAAGAAGAGGAAAGTACCGGCCCGAAAATACTTTCATTTTCGATCCTAACAAGGCCTTGGGCAGTTTGCCTAATGTTTACAACAGTACTTGAAGACTGTTATTGTTTAGATAGGTGGAATAAATTAATGCTAGTAAACTGGTCTAAGTAGAAAATAGTTTTTTGTAACAAGATTTCGTGATGGGTTAATTGGTCTTAAGTTTGGCTTTCCCTTAAGCCATTTAATACAATAATGTCATCAACATATTCAAGGTAATGTACCTGAGATACTCAAATATTTTTAACCAATGACCTTATATGTTGACTGACTTCTTTCATTCACATATTTTTGAGCTTACGTATTAGATTTCTTTTAAAATTAAAAAAAAATACCGAAGTGTCTATTTTTGCCTTATTTAAGCTTTAATTTAATTTACAATATTCTGATTATTGGTTCTCATCGTTTGGCACCTGTGGCGATAACATAAATTAAGTTTAATTGCGCGCTTCATTATTTGAAACGAATCAAAAGGACCAAATGTCTGAGAAATTAATTAATTTATACAGAATCCGGTTGTAAACTCAAGCGGAACATAGTCAAATACGCGACTGAATACTTGGAAGCTGTATAATAAGAGGAAATAGATGTTTGGCATGCCAATATAAGAAGGTAAGATATATAGTTTTTTCCCCAGGTCAGGGTATTCCCTTCTTAGTTTTCACAGAAAATTTATTTATTTGTATTTGCATGTGGTAGGTACGTATTTTTTCCATGAACACTGATGGCCATTTCTCTAGTACTCTTTAAGTGTACTTTAAGTGACTCTTAGCAAAGTAAGTTTTTAACCGTGTCGATCAGATACTATAAGAAAGAAAAGAGGTGTCTTTCCTATAGAAAACTTATTATGCACGAAGTAATTAACCGTGCACATGGCAGTAACTACCTTAGACTCCACGATTATCGCAGCTAAAATATCACTTTGTTTAAGAAAACCTTAAATAGTATTTTAAGATACAATTTTTATAAGGAAGCTTATTGTTGCACCAGTCCAAGTTTGCAATAGACCTGCTTTTATATTTTAAATATCTATAAATTAAATTTTCTCCAATACGTACCTTTTTTAACTTATAATATCGGTAAAAGTTGGTAGGCATGACAAACCTCACCATTGCCGCCATTTTAGTTTAAAATTAATTGTTGTAATTAGCGTCCTTAAGTTATAAGTTGTTGGTGAAGTTAGCGGGATTAGGACAAATAATGCACCTCTTCTTTATTTGAAAATGGCCGACGTTTCGACTATTTATTTAGTCTTCATCAGGGCTAAAACCAATAAGTTCAATAGTAACAAATCCCTGGGCCCAACATAAAATTGTAAATAATGCTTGTTCAAATGTGGAACGTAAATTCCTATACATCCATTACATATATCAAATTTTAAAAATTTAAAAAATGTTTTAAACACAAAAAAATAAAAATATTCAATATACAGACAAACTGTAGACAACTACAAGAATTAACAATTGACAAATACCGACAATACCAAGTAACCAGTAAACATGGAGGCGTACATTACTCTTACCATGTTTACTGGTTACTTGGTATTGTCGGTATTTGTCAATTGTTAATTCTTGTAGTTGTCTACAGTTTGTCTGTATATTTAATATTTTTATTTTTTTGTGTTTAAAACATTTTTTTAATTTTTAAAATTTGATATATGTAATGGATGTATGGGAATTTACGTTCCACATTTGAACAAGCATTATTTACAATTTTATGTTAGGCCCAGGGATTTGTTACTATTGAACTTATTGGTTTTAACCCTGATGAAGACTAAATAAATAGTCGAAACGTCGGCCATTTTCAAATAAAGAAGAGGTGCATTATTTGTCCTAATCCCGCTAACTTCACCAACAAATTTAAAATTAACGTCAGATTTTGACATTTGATTGGTCATCGCTACCAACATCATAAGGCAATAACCAAAACGGGTTTTGAAGAGATATTCATTTCTATGCAGCTTTGACGTCATAATAGTACGGAAAAGCTGCTATATTAAAATCAAAATAGAAAAAATAATTATTGAACGCTGCGGGAACTCAACATAAAATACAGGTTGGAACTTTGGATTTTGAGATTGAGATTAAACTAAATTACTTAAATTAATATAATACTAAATTACTAAAAATTAACTTAAACTAAACGAGAGAAAAACAAATTTATATTGTTTGATTGCTAGAATAAAGGGAAAACAAAAAATGAGTAACAAAGTAAGGCTGCGGCACCAATCCAAAAACCTACATCGAAATGGTCAACTAACGAAGAAGGGTAGTAAATATAGAAGTATTTCATGATTATTCACAAGGGGATCAATCTTAGGAACACTACATGTGGCAATCAGAAGTGGTTTTCTTCTCAAATCCACCCCATGCTGAAAGAAAAAAACAACACATAATCATCAAATAATAAAGAAAAAAACAACATTTGTCGTAGGGCCCTTTTCTAGCAAATGTAAGAGATTAGACCTACCAGCATTCCTCTGCAGTTTGGAGTTGAATGCCGTCCATTCCAAGGGTCAACTGAAATATTTCAAAAAAGGATAAAATTGAAAAAAAAAATGAATTTACTCTAAGTAATACTAGCAATATTTTTTACAGAATTTATTTTTAACATGTTTTGGTTTAACATGTCATCGTTGGGCGCTAGATGGCACTGTGATAAAAGCACATGATAAGTTCATTTAAAGTCAGTTATTTACCCATATTTTATATCTTTTTTTGCTGCCTACATTACTTCCCTCCATTAAATTTCTTTTGATCAAAGGCTAGACTGTAACGTTAATTTTCTTCACTTGAAAATTAATCCTACATTTGCGTTATGTCTCAAAAGTGGGTGGCCAAAGTTCAGAACTGTGTGTAGTTTTCCCCAAGGTTTCCTTACTTAATATTGACTAGGTTATCTTGAGTTATATGGGGCTAAGGACCCAAAAGCTACCCTCAGATTGGAGAGTGGTCGTGGGTAAATATGGTTTTAATCTAAAGGCGCCACCCCCTTTTATGGCCCCTCAGAAACTCAAGATAATTCAACACCTGGGCGCTAATTTTTAAGGAAGGAGTGAAAGTGAAAGTGAGAATCGCTGGCCAATGGAATTCGTCAATAGAATTTTTGGACCAATCAAGTTTGTCAAAATTCTCACTTTCACTTTCACTCCTTCCTTAAAAATAAGCGTCCAGGAAAATACGGAGAATAACTAAGAAAACACAAGATCTACCAATATTACAGTTCATATTATCATATTTGCTTTCTGGTACACGCTGGTTAATTTATAGAGGTACCTGAAGGGGTAACCTTGAAAATGATAGTGGTATCGCCACAAAATCAATAACAGCTGACTCTCACCTAAATGTGTAATATAATAGTGCGTATCTATGAATGTAATGTTTACGTTGGTTAAAAGAAAAAAAGTATAGGGGTTATTTTTTCATCCAGACACCGGTCAAATACGTCTGGTTTACACTAATTTGTAAAAGTGAATGCGAATACTAGGTAAAATGTGAGTGATTTGTGACGTATTTGCGGTAGAAATTTAGAGTTAAGTGTGGTGAACCTGTATTTCAATAAGGAACGGACCCACCTGTGATTTCCGCGTTGGGCTGTATTTATTTTCGAGGTAGGCTATATAGAAGGCTGTCTGGAAGTTTACTCGAAGCTGGGCAGGAGGGCAGGTAGTTGAGGCAGTCCACTTGGATCAGCAGCCTTTTGTGGAGTTCACTTGAGTATCGAGGTGTTTCGGAGGGTAGTAGAGGTAGGAAGTTTGTCCAATTAGCAGCAGGTGATACTTATTATCTTAAATGTTGCAGGTTGATAGCATACAACAACGTTCTAAGATAAAGGTAATAGTCGGGAAAAAGAAAAAGACTGAAACAAAGATATTTCTCTTACGTTAACGTAGGGGCATGTCTTAAAGCACACTGTATTTTAACTTTTCGAAAGAAATGAAAAGATACATACCTGAGGGTGGTGGATGGCCTTATGGAGGGTGTACCATGTGGTACATACACTATGGTAGGTACTTTAGAATCGAATGCTTTTATGTATCGTTTTATGTATTTGTACAGACTTACAATTCTATTTCAATTAAACAAATCAGTCACTGAGGACTAAATAAAGATAATAAAACCCAATGAAATTGAAGATTGATCCTAATAATTGGTCTTTATATCCGCAGAGCGAAAGGTATAACTCAGCAAGCCAGGCAAGAGCTATCAGTTTTCAAAAAAAACCTAACGACCTGATTTCAAATCCTTACAAAACAGAAACCTGAGGTTGAGAAGCAGAAATTATTGTATGTACCAAAATAGTCAAAGCTTGTTCTAAACTTAGTATTATTGTTAATGCCCTTCTAATTGGTCGTATTTAGTGAGGTTACACATATTAACTGTTGTTTATGGCCAATCAGGATGCAGAGTATGATGTTTTGCTATTGTTTTAATTTTGTGAACCCATCGAAAGAAACTCAGAAATTAGGGATGGGTAATCAAATTATTTCCAATAAAGTTTGATATTTCCAACTTGTCCATCAATTAGTGATCAGAGATACTGTATTTGAAATAAAGCAAAAGATGGTTCATGACTAAATAATTCTCCTCAGTAGCACCTCTAGAACCGAGATTTTAGGCAAAAGTATCATTAAAAAATCGTCAAGCCATCAAAAAAAAGAAAACATAAGAAGACATACATTTATAAAGAATGCTATTATTCCTATAGATGTCCTCATTATTTGCTATCTGTCGCGCATAACGAAATAGTCCCGTATTAGGCCTGTCAAGACTTCATTGATATGTCAGAATAGAACGTCATCACTTGCAGAGCTCTACAAAAAAAAAATCAACATATCAAATAAGCATATACAGGGTGATCGTTCTTCGAGTTTAATCATGGGGATCTCCGTTATTTCAAGAGATATGATGAAGGTTAAATAAAGGTAAAATTGCGCAACTGGAAGTCTATAAAAATGACGTTTCAAATTTTGAAAATTTCGAGTAGTTTCAGAAGTATTCGCAAACAATCGAAATTTCAAAAAAAGAAAAATTATTTATCCAAGTCTTAATTTAAAAAAAAAATAAATAAAAATAATTGGCCCTTCTTCATAGTCATTCTTTTGCTCTCTTCAACGTGGTATTTTCAAATTTATAAAAATCCGACATTCTGTTTTCATGGTACCGTCACCACTGTGACGTTGTCTGTGACTTTTTTCTGATTAGTATACTGATCAGAAAGGCATTTGGCAATAGTGTGAAAAAATAGCCCGTGCTCAACAAAGAACAGCCCCCTTGAATAACTTGTCAGTGTAAACCGCGAATATCATCTCAATCGTCTCCTTTCGTTATCATCCTCAAGTCACTAAACAATAAGGGGGCAGAAGGCCTTAGAGACCCTTTTCACAGTCCTCCTGTCCACCCATCCCTACTCCACCAGGGCCCTCATTCCCTCCACTAGTCGATCCGTCCCTCTAATGAAGGAGAGTATCTCGTCCCATTTCAGAGTCGGAAGCTCTTCTCGATGAAGAAAAGAGGCTGCAAGTGTCCTATGGCGCAGTCGCGCCCACCTAAGGTACACAAGTGGTATGACGACTCTTTCTCTGCTCCACAGTGGGTGCAGAGTGGACTCAGCTATTCAGTAGAGTAGGTCAGCTATTCTTAGAAGGTGCATGTGCTTGTTCTGCGTGTCCAGTAAGGATTCCTATAAGGTCTCCCAGGCACTGCCGGCTTCTCCCAAGAAGCCACGAGGCTTTGGATCTATCCGGATTAGAGTAGATTTCCGTGGTCTGTCTACAAATTCCTGACTGTGTCCAGTTTGTCCTAGTACTCTCCCATGCCCACTCATTCAGAGCACCTTTTACTTACTCCTAGACATGGCTCTGGTCCAGTAAAGTGTGTCTGGGAACTACGCTTGGCCGATTCGTCGGCACGCTCGTTCCCCTCGATGCCTCTATGTCCAGGAAACCATCCCAGAGTTACCCTTTTTGTTTCAACCAGTGACTCTAGAGCATCTCTGCAGTTCTGAACGAGCTTTGAACTCGTTCCGCCGCTGCAGATGGCTCGCAAAGCTGCCTAACTGTAGGAGTAGATGTAGATGTCCTGCTCTGCCCCCTCACTGACTTCTGTTTGTGTGTACACCTCGAGTATTGCAAACACCTTCGCCTGGAAAACCGTCGTGTGGCTTCCCAAGGCGCCCTCCACATCGCCTGGTTTATATATTCCCGCTCCTGGTTACTGTGTATTAGCCATTCTTGACCATACCTGATTATTCTCAGAAGGTACCTGAAACAGCTTTTTCTTAAATTCGTCCCTTGTTGGGATGTTTATCCGTTAAGTGACCGGTCAAACCTGTAAATATAGCAGTAAAATTCCTAAACAGAAGTAATCCCAGAGGCATTAGTAGATACCGTCGCATTAAATCTTAATGAACCATTCTTCATATCTTATGGATTAATTCTAGATCCAAAAGCCAAACGAAGCTGGATTATATGGGACAAGAATGGAATTTTACGAAGACATTACTATATTTATGTGATCAGGTTCCACAAGAAAATAATGGTCTCGAAAGGTTAATTTCAAAGAAAACACACACTCTCCTGACCAGCAAATAAAACTTGCTATTGACCGAAATGGTCAATAGCAAGTGCTGGATTGCATGGTGGAAGAAATAGAAGAAACTCACCATGACAAGCAAAATCTACCAATCTTTTAAATCAATTTTATCCAAGTCGAATTAGATATCTCTGTAGTTTTTGAAGAACTATAAAGCAACTAGTCTAGGTAATGGCAGAAGGAGTCGGAAAAATCATGCTACCCTAATACTCTATTAGAATATGGTTCCATGAGCAACTGGTAAAATTATACCACATCTTAAATAATGAGATCGAAGTAAGTTAACAGACAACACAGTGGTAAAGTCGTCAAATTCAAAAGTAAAGATTTTAATACCTTTCGAGAGTAACTTTAACTACTAGCAAAAAACATCTTACATATGAGTAAATGTGATATCAATATTGTATCATTTTTCAGGATAGGGAGTTCAGGAACTTACTGTGAGTATTCTTGACTGTGTCGATGCTGGAAAGACTGAGAGATGGTTTGTTTGCAGACTGAAAAATAAATTTAAGAACTAAAGCATCAGGCATAGGTGTCAAACAAGGAAAGATAAATAACTGAGTTTACCATTACAAGCAATTGACAATGAGAAAGTGCTAGTTTTTGTTAATAAAAAACAAAGAAGGCTACAGAAAAAATTTGAAATAATTTTTGTTGGGTTTTAGTACTTTGTGAGACTTGAAATACTGACTATGAAAACTTACAACAAATTATTGACCAAATGATGATGTACGTACCCAACGAAAATATTACAGTTTCGCTCATACATATACGTTGAATAGAATGCATAACATTGAGACTCTTCGCTCTATAAGAATCTATGCAACCTGTGCAGGTATCATAAAAACTACCCACTTAGCAATTTTACATTCTTATTATCTGACATGAATATGCCTTCAAGAAGATGGAATGTGATATTCAGGTGAAAAATTATCATTTGGAAATTACATATTACATGAGATGGACGTGTCCCGCGACGTCCTTTTCAGGTTCCCGGAACGTGCCAATTATGTTCCGTGCCTATGATTATTACGTGATAAACGCATTCTTTTGTGGTATGATAAACCAGCATCATTGATGTTCCTTTGGGACATGTCTAGCACTTGACAAGAATAAGCCTTTTAGGAGAATGTGATATTCAAGTGAAATATAATCATTCGGAACTTAAACATCATATGAAAAGAACGTGTGCGGCGACCACCTGTACACGTACTCAGGACGTTCAAGTTATATTCAGTAAAGTGCTCTACTTTCACAATAAAATGTGTGCGGCTAAAATAGACTTTTTACAACACACACGTAGGAAATTGTGAGTTGCCTATCTTGTTCGGTAAATAATAGCTATTTCCTACAGGCGGTCGGTAAAGGATCTATTCCACACGCATTTTTTTGTATAAGTTGCTCTTTACAGAAAATAACTGGTATGTCCTGGAAACCTGGAAAGGAGATCGTAATTGACTAAGTTCCTTTAAAGAACGTTTTAATCATGTTATTCATTAGAACTTTTTTCAGTAACCCCCTTGTCATGTGATATTCTCATACCGAAAAGTACGTGATATGTGGGGTGATGACAAGAACGTAAATTTTTGGACATACTTCCAGCGAACATTACTTTCATATTACTTAAAGAATGTTTCTTTTGTGTAGCTTGAGGGAATGTGATAGGAACGTGAATATTTTTTTAATATTATGTGGGTAGTAGTTATAGTTTTCTTCTCACCAAACGAAGCAGAAGGCAACAGAACGTATGTTTTTGAAAAGGCTATCACGGCCGGTCAAAATACAATCTAAAGTGCTTTCCAGGCTTTGAAGCCGTGGTCCAATGGAATTTTTTCCTGAGGTTTCGTCTACAGCTGCGGCAGAGAGATTCTCAAAGGCGATGAGGCAATGGGCGAAATTATCCCCCGTGCTTTCCGACGTTGACTGATTCGACTCTGGTGAGCTCCGTGGTATTTACTACTCCGTCGTCGCGCTACGGTGGAGGGACTAGAGAGGGGGTAGTGGTGGCGCAGGGTTTCGGCGTACTTGAAGTATGTTGTAGAACTCTCTTCCAGTCTGCATTTAGAAACGTAATTTCCTCATTCCTATTGAAATTTTTGTCGTGTTCTCAACCTGCGATTGAGATAAGAGATCCACCTCGTTGAAAAGGATGTCGTGACCTTCGGAGGAAGCGTGCTTCACTACTGCTGACTTTTGTGTTTGTCCCAGCCTGCAACTCCTCTTGTTTTCCAACGTATACCAAGCCACAGCTGCGTGGAACTCGGTAAACTCCCAGTGCCGATAGCGGATCTCTGCGGTCTTTGTCCGATCTCAAGCTCTGTTGTATTGTACGAGCGGGTATAAAGGCAGTTTTAACATTGTGCCTTTCCATTAGCCTGCCGATCCTGTCCCTTACTTTGTAGATGTAGTAGTCTCACTGAGCTTTTCTTCATCTTCTCCCGTTGTTCCTTCCTGGCGCTCTACATTCCTTGGACCGACGACCTTATCGAACTCGTGCTTGCTGTATCAATTCCAACCAAAGCCTCTTTCCAGATGCTTCATTTCCCGTTCCAATTTTCTGACGACTCCCCTTTGTTTGGGATGATGACTTGATCGGTTATTGAGGTATCGGCCAGTGTGTGTTCGTTTCTAACACTGAACTGAAATGAAGTATCTTGAATAAGCCTTTCGTTGGAATGGAACTTTAGATTGTAGAAGAAGAGTTTATCGCCGAAGTGCTGTCGGATCCCATTCAAGGTAAGTTCTTTCATCTCAGAGATGATCTTAGTAGAAATCAAAAGATTTGCTACTCCATATAAAAAGAAAGATATAAATCTATCTATATTTTGATTTATGGCGGATGCAGTGATCAGTCTGGAATGCACCTGTTAGTTCGGCAGCTACCCTCAATGGTGCAACTCTTATGATGTTCTATAAAAATAGTCTTATTCTTATATTTCAGCCAAGAAGCAGCTAAAGGAGATCCCTATAGTGCAACTGAGTTTAAATTCAAGATGTTCTTAACAAGAAAAATTAATGAGATACAAAGGAGGGAGCAAACCCTTCTTACCGAACCCCAAGAAAGACGAGAAAACAGTAGGGACACCTACTTAGGGGCATCTGAAAAGGATTTGAAGGCGGTAAAAATTGTCTTGTTGAATCTTATAGGTCACATAGAAGTGGAGATTCACAAGATGCTCAAAATATAGAATCCAAGTAGCTATGGAAGTATCATAAAAGTGTCTGTGATAAAAGTACTGTGCTCCAAGAATGAAGAAGTCACGAGAGATATTCACTAGCAGAAATCAAGTACTTGAGGAACTTGGTTATGTTTTAAATACAAATAATATTTTGCTCCAAGAAAAGTCATTGATAGCTCAACTTTTTTTTGAATATAATAAACAAGATTTGTAGAAGTGAAGAAGCCACGAGGAATTATTGATTGTTAAAGGGCACCATGTTAAACTGGTAAAGCGAAATGAGTTTTACCAATTTTCCTACGATCAATTTAATGAACTTATAAAATGAGTTTCTTTCTTTTTTGGATACCTGAAACGATGGCATTCTACTCCGACAACCTGGAGGGATGCTGACTGAGCTGAAATGACCTCCTTCCTGTACATGCTAAAAGGTGTTCTACTTAACGGAAAGCTGTCCTGAATTATCTATAAACTCTTAATATATGCTTTTCTAAAGTTTGCATTGTTCTTTTTTTTACCTTTCTCTGGAACATTACTCTATTGTTCTATTGGTGGCATCTTTTGGTTGTTTTCTAAATAATGAGAAGTATAGAGATCTCAATACATTTAGGCTTTACAAAATATGGGCTTAGACTGATAAAAAACCTTCTTTGAAAAATTTGAGTTTTACCGTTACAGAATCATTGAAGTATTTTACCTCTATTGTCTTTCACTCTAGTATGCATGAGGTAATTTCTAGTTTTTATTTACTATTTCATTATTTATTTCATTTATTCACCACTTCTTACATCGACAAAAAAATTTTCTAGTACAATTTTTTACTTTGTTTAAAAAGAAAAAATGACGTTTCCTTCTGTTTAGAGTGTGAAAACAAAACATAAATATTTCTATTTTTGATGTTTTTATTTTACATATTTATTTTAGTTTTTCTTATTTATCTAGTTGTAGCATATTTATCTTGATTCCGTTCTATGGACTATACGTCATCCCATGCAATGACTTCAAAAGTGTTAAGTGACATCGGAGATAAATATTTTGTCTGCATTGAGGTCACAGCAATAAAAATTTATATCCCTCTGAAATCGTGTTTCCTCCACATTTTCTAAACCCACATTGTAATTACGAGTATCTGACGTTGTTCAACCTTTTGCCATTTTGTTTAATAACTGTAAAAACAGATCATGGGTTTTCAAATGAAATTTCAAATTGCCTTCTTTGTAAGCGACAATAATTGCAATTTTTTAATTCCTATCTGTAGTCATAGTTATTAAGCAACATATTCTAAATCTATTCTAGTCTCCAAAGATAAGTAACTCATCAAAAATATTTCTTATTTTGCCAACTAAACGATCTCATAAGTTATATAAAAATTCCGTGATCTTGAGTTGCATCTTGACCATGGTAATGTACCACTAAAACATTAGCAGAGAGACGTTATCCGTGTTCCCTATTCAAAGGTGTTTAGCTCGTAATTAAACACACCTATTAATCTATTATTGTGTGTATAAACTAGGTATAAGTCCGTGGCTCATCATCTCTTTATCTAAAGGAACAATCAATACGCAATTTTTTCTTGTCATTGGTATGCTGATGCCTTCACACCTACACCGCCCATTGTCAGCAAATTCTAACTGCGTTGTATCATCTTCAGTTTAGTTATCGTGATCGTCTCGATAATGTATTTTCTTAGGTATTAATAATTATGTTAATTTTTTTAGTGATTTAATTTATTATATACTAGTCCGGAGCGAGATATTTATTATAGGTTACAACAATACTAGTAAACTTGACACACTGAATATTAAAGGCCCCTTTTACATTCAAAGTTTCAACTTTATCTGTAGTTTAAATTCCGGAGTTGAAACTGTTCAACTGATATCTAATAGTAGACCTTAATCAGAGTCCTTCACCTTATGGTTGTTTATATGTATTTGACCCTGTTAGCACAGTATCTGTTAGTCTCAAGAATTATCTATTTGCATTATAGTACTAACTATTGCAATTTTGTTGGTAATAACGATTTATGATTCATAGGCACAAAGGACAAATTACTCTCAATTTGCGTAAAAACAAATAAGGGTAAATGATAGTGTTGCGCTGGTATTAATGGACTGTATTAATTTGGGTTTTTACATACATTTATTTCTGATTAAAACGGACAATCGACACTAGCCGTTCAATGTTAACAGCCATTGTTTTTTCTCTCCTGGTCGCCACGTTGCCGCTTCTTCTAATTTCTCAAATAGGCTCCAACATCCCGGCCGCCTTGGAGTACTTAGTACTTCAACTTAAAATTAATAATAAAAAAAACTTAAATATAATATATTAGGAAACCTAAAATTTCTTCATCTAACGCCATAAATCATGGTATCCCGAAACACGAGTTAGTCCAATTCAGCAACTGTTCATATCGCCTGATACATTTGGCAACACACAAAGACGGTTTATAGCTCGAGTTACTTCAGTGTTTCGTATCTTCACTCTTGCCACTCTAACGATACCGTCTGCTCCAGGAATTAACTCAGTGACTCGTCCTAGTGGCCAGTTGCAGCACAACATATTGTCTTCCTTTAACAGAACCAACGCTCCAACCTGCAACAACTCAGGATACCGTTGCCTCCACTTAACTCTAGTTTGGAGTTCAGCTAGGTACTCCTTGTGCCACCTTGTCCAGTAGTGTTGGATTATAGATTGAATTGTTTGCCATCTCTTCAATCTATTTTCGGGAACATTTGTTAAATCTCTCTCCGGCAGAGCAGTCAGCGATCTTCCGATCAGGAAATGAGCTGGTGTTAGGGTAGACAGATCTTCTGGGTCCGATGTCAAAGGGCACATAGGGCGCGAATTTAATATCCCTTCGACCTGTGTCAAAACCGTACTGAATTCCTCAAAAGTTAACGTTCTAGTTCCAATTACGCGTTTGAGATGACTCTTGGTGCTTTTTATGCCAGCTTCCCAAATACCTCCGAAATTTGGCGATTTTGCTGGAATGAAATGCCAGCGAATACGTTCGATTCCGAGCTGATTAGCAATGGCTTCAGAATGCTGTTCTAAAAATTCATAAACCTTACCAATTTCGTTGTTGGCGCCAACATAATTGGTACCATTATCTGAGTAAATGTTTGCTGGTCTACCTCGGCGGCCAACAAATCGCTTAAAAGCTGCTAAGAACGCTTCAGTAGAGAGTTCCGTCACCAACTCTAAATGCACTGCCTTGGTTGACATGCATATAAACAAACAAATATAAGCCTTAGTAATTTTTGCTCCACGAGTCTTTCGATCCCTAATAAAGAATGGACCCCCATAGTCTGTTCCCACGTTACAAAACGGAAATGTACTACTTACTCGCGTAGCAGGCAAATCACCCATTAAATATTGTAATGGTCTTGGATTAGATCGAAAACACACAACACAATTCCTAACTACCTTCTTACATAAGTTGCGACCTGATATTGGCCAGTATCTTTCCCTAACTGAACAAAGAAGTAACTGAACACCACAATGCAAAAGTCGTTCATGCTCCGATTTTAAAATTCGCGACGTTAGTTCATGATTAGAGGGCAAAATAATCGGGTATTTTTTGTCAAAAGGTTGAGTTGCATTTCTCAAACGACCACCCACACGAATTAAACCCTTATAGAAAAAAGGATTTAACGATAATAAGCTACTACTTCGGTGAACTGGTTTTTCTCTTTTCAGTGCGGAATATTCTTGAGGAAAGCTTTGCATTTGAGCGTCAACAATAAGTACCATTAAAGCATCCTCAATTTCACTAGGTACCAATAACCCGCTTTGTTTTTTCTTGCTTCTTAAATTATAAATGAATCGTCGTACATAAGCTAAAACTCTTAAGACCCTTGTTAATGATGAGATCTTACTCAATAACTCGTGCACGAAAGTAGGTTCTTTCGTTGCAATGTGCGAGACAGTCACTCGTTCTTCAGGAATTGGTTCCACGATGGCGTCACTTGAGAAATCCCAATTGCTATTATTCAGTTGAAACCAACTTGGGCCGATCCACCACAAACTAGTCTGAATCAAATTCTCTGCCAGTGCACCTCTCGACACCAAGTCTGCCGGGTTTTCTGATGATCTTACATAACCCCAATCCTTTGTATCAGTCAATGATTGTATTTCGCTAACTCTATTTGCTATGAAAGTTTTCCATCTAATTGGTGAACTCTTTATCCAACAAAGCACTATCGTGGAGTCGGTCCAAAAGTACTTCCCATCAAACCGCAAACCTAAGGACTCCATTGTTTTATTCATTAACTGACTTAACAAAACTGCACCACATAATTCCAGGCGGGGTAAACTTATTTGCTTTAAAGGAGCAACTCTGGACTTAGCACAAAACAAATGAGATGCAAAAAGTCCAGATGACAAGCTACAACGAATATACACGCACGCACCGTAGGCCTTGGTTGACGCGTCACTAAATCCATGAATTTCAATCTTGATATAATTGGAAACAATACCTTGTCTTGGCACCTTAATATTGTTGACGTTCTTCAAATCGGACTGAAACTCTTCCCATATCCTAAGAATTTCACTTGAAATGGGTTCATCCCAACCGCACTTATGCTTCCACAACTCTTGCATAATCAGCTTTGCGGCAGTCAGTAGCGGGCCTAACAATCCCAATGGGTCATATATCTGACAGATCACTGACAATATAGATCGTTTTGTAGGACACTTCAAAGGCAACCTTTCCGTATTAATCTTGTAACATATTGTATCCTGATTCGAATCCCAGAATATACCAAGGGTCTTACTATGTTCTCCCTCCTTTATGTGCACTACACTGACTTCCAGGTTCTCATTCAATTCAAATTTCCGGAGTATGTTGCTGTCATTACATAACCACTTACGCAAAGGAAACCCAGCTGCATTAAGGCTACCTGTAATCTGTTTTTGCATTTTCAAAAGCTCCTTTTCGTCGTTTGCTCCAGTAAGAAGATCATCCATGTAAAAATCCCGTTTTATTATTTTACTGACATCAGGATTCTTGTCTTCAACTTCAGCAGCAACCTGGAACAAACATTTTACTGCCAAATATGGTGACGAGGCATTTCCGTACGTGACGGTATTCAGAGAAAACACCTTCAGGTTTGAACCTTGCGTTGAACGCCAAAATATTTTCTGGTACTTTCTTTGATCAGGATCAACAAGAATCTGTCTGTACATTTTAGATATGTCTGCGGTCATGACATATCTGTAAGTTCGAAACCTAAGCAGTATTGCAAAAATATCCTCTTGCAAGGTAGGTCCTATGTATTGCACGTCATTCAGCGACAAGCCTGCATCAGTCTTACACGATGAGTCAAAAACCACTCTACAATTTGTGGTCAAGCTATTTGTCTTAACAACGGCATGATGCGGTAAAAAGTAACCTTCTGAGGATTCTGCATCAACTTCTGACATATGATTAAGCGTTTCATATTCGGTCATAAATTTGACATAATCTTGTCGTAATTTGGGGTTTCTTTCTAATTTCCGTTCTAGTAAGTGGAATCTCCTTTGAGCAATCTCCTTAGAATTTCCCAAGTCTTTAATATTTGGTTTAAAAGGAATTTTAACAATAAACCTACCCTCGTCATTTCTTTTCACTGTTTTCTCAAAGAGATGTTCACAAAACTTTTCTTCTTGAGACAAAGCTTTATTCTTGCTGACTTCTTCTATTTCCCAGAATTTCTGCAACAGGTCATCAGCTGCTCTATCTGTATTTTCAACTAAATGACAATTTATCGAGTTTTTTGCATTGCACTTGGATAACTCGGTATTCCCTGCTACAACCCAACCAAACAACGTATTTTTTAATATCGGTAGGTTTGATCCCAACGCTTCATAGCCCGGAGTCATGACTTTCCAAAAAATATCGGATCCGAGCAACAAATCAACATCGTTAGCTTCATTAAAAGAAGGATCCGCTAAATTAATCCAAGGTGGTATTTTCAATAATTTTTTATTAAAACTTACACTAGGCAACTTACAAATAACATTTGGCATAACTAAACAGCGTACTTCAATGTGAAACTCACCATCACACGATTGAATCCTCACAGATACCTGGTGATTCACGTTTGATAAAGTTTGTCCTATTCCTCTAACCACATGCTTTACTGGACTTCGCCTCAAATCAAGCTCCCTGCATAATTTTTCTGACATAAAGTTCGACTGAGAGCCGCTATCCAACAAAGCACGTGCCCTCAAAGTTTTCCCTTGGCTTTCCAACAAAACCACTGCAGTCGACAATAAAACCTGCGAACTATCACTCAATCGTGCAACGTCGCAATGCAATCCATGCGCCGCATCCTTTTCTAAGTCGCTGCTGTCGCCGTCGTCCCTTATCGGCGTGGTAATGGCTGCTGCGGCGTTCCCATTCGTTTCCGGGTTAACTGAATTTTCACCATCGTTTGACGAATTCAAATCTTTTTTGTCCAACTTCGATTCCAAATGAAGAACAGCATTATGGGACTTTTGGCACCTTGGACACTTTCGCGCTTTACATTTCCAGAACGGATGGGTGTCCCGAAGACAAATTGTACACAGTTTCAACTGCCGTACCGCGAAAATACGATCAGAAATGGATAAATTTAAAAACCCTTTACACTGAAATATGCTATGCTCTTCCTTGCAATAATAACACCTAATCCTACACACGTCTTTATTTTCCGTGGACGCGAATCCGTAACTACGAGCTTTTCTGGTTTTAAAATCACTTTTCGATTCTTCTGATTTGCAATTTTCAAGCTTTTCAAGAACCTCGCATTTTTTTTTAAGAAATCCATTCATATCAGTTAATGCAGGTAAGTCTCCCGCAATTTTAAAACTTTCCCAATCGCGCCTGGTGACGGAATCAAACTTATTACATATTATATAAATAATTAAACGATCCCATGCATCTGTATTCTCACCTAATGCATTTAAAGAACGCAAATGTTTGTTAAATGAATCAAACAAATTTCTCAACTCAACATGAGATTCTTTTTGCAGTTTTGGATATTCAAATAAATCACGAATATGATTATGAACTATCATATTTTTATTCTCAAACCTCTCGGTCAGCATCTGCCATGCAACATTGTAATTGTCTGCTGATACATGCAATGAACTTATCATTTTAGCAGCCTCATTGACCAGAGATGTTCGAAGATAATAAAATCTTTGAATATTAGTCAAAGACTGATTTTCATGCACTAATGCCATAAAAATATCTTTAAATTCTAACCAATGACCATATTGGCCCTCAAATTTTGGTAGCGCTATGGGGGGTAACTTTACTAAGGATCGAACTGACTCATCCAATGACAAACCTGGCCTTGTGGCTGACTGACTACTTACACCTGAGCCCGCCACTGAACTCCCTGAATCGTCCTGGGTCTTCAAATAAGACTTTGCCTTACTAATCAACTCAAAATACACACTCTCAAATGAATCTCGCTCGATTTCGTCTGTTTCAGAGGTATCCAGTAACTCAATTTCAGATTGCAGAGCATCAAACTCTTCGAAGAGTGGCTCTATTTTCTCCAACCTGACTTGTAATTGAATATACATGCTTTCCGACTTCTCTTGATCAATAATACTATTCAAATAAGTTCGGAAACGAGTCAGTTTGGATTTTAAAGCAGCCCTCTTGGATTTCAACTGTACTAATTCAGCCATGCTTAACGATTCAATGACGGTAAAGACACAGTCGAAAGAATATCTTACAAAAAGTAAATAAAACAATCTTACTTGCTAACGACAGAGGACCCGTGGCGCAAATTTCGCGATTTCTTCCTTGCAATCCTCTTCGATCAGCTGACTGACTCTCAACTGGAATTTGTCGAGATTTTGCACTATTTTCGAGGGTTTTTCTTCATTATTTTCACTCGATGATCGGGTCGATGGACCAATGTTGCGCTGGTATTAATGGACTGTATTAATTTGGGTTTTTACATACATTTATTTCTGATTAAAACGGACAATCGACACTAGCCGTTCAATGTTAACAGCCATTGTTTTTTCTCTCCTGGTCGCCACGTTGCCGCTTCTTCTAATTTCTCAAATAGGCTCCAACAGATAGTGTAAGTAATTACGGAATAAGAAAAATTAAAATTATATCTAAAGGTATAGATTTATGACTTCAATTACCTATCATAGGTTTAAAGCTAGAATCAAATGTAATTTTTGTTCCATTGAACTGGCATATTCATTACCCACTTGATTTAGTACTATATAATAATAATTTCCTTACTTTTGTTTACTGTTATGTAGTTTAGAGTCTTTATGCCAATTTGGTATATGAGAACTTTACTTAAAACCCTCTGATACCAGCAGCTGTCTACTAAGAATTATCGAAACTAAATACGTTGAAAAATTCATTGTATTTATTTTATACCCTGTTTACTCATTGTTTTGTTTTAAGAGAAAAGACATGGGATTTTTCTTAACCACTACACGATAAGCTACAATTTCATTGTTGATGCTAAATTAAATCTTTTCAAGCCGTGGACAGCTTAAGGTCAGGAATTACTTTGCAAGGCACATACGAGAAAGATTAACAATGATATAGGCGCGGTTGATTGAGATAATGAATAGGTGATTATGCTTTGAATCTTTGAACTGTGACCCGACGAAGGTTTTCGGTATATAGGTTTGAGTCCTTCATCGTCAAAATATCTGCCTATACGTGACCACTGCGCATTTTTTTCTTTACTTGTCGTTCTGAATGAGTTGTTTCTATAGTTATTAAGCCTGCGTAAACCATTAAATCAGTTAAAGTTGAAATAATCTACCTACTCATTACTGACGTGTTAGCCACGCCTATATAGGCAAAAAATCCTCAGTACACCTGTCTTAGTTTAACCACTAAGGCATCAATATCTGTCTAACGTGACCTTTTTACCTAAAAAAAAAACAACGACTTCGTGGTAGTTCAGCATTCCTTCTTGGCGTCTTATCAGTCCTACTTAACCGTTCTCTAGAACATATTTCTCCAACTTGAAAGATCACGTACCTTAAAGAAGTTTTTCTGCTAGAACCTAATCGATCTTCTGCGGCTTCCTTCCTTGTAGAGAGCGGTGCTTAACGCAGCTAAACTTTGAACCGTTCAATACTATTGTGTTGCTGATCATGTCAGTAATTGTAATGTTTAAATTAATTACCTTCACAGGAACATTGGCAATGAAAAGAGCGTAGTTCCAAACTTTGGTATTTTCTAGTAGTGTGACAAAAATGCAGTTATGTGTATCCGTTTTGAACGTTCTCGTTTAGCAAAAAAATTACAAAGCCCACGAAATAGCCTTGGTCGAAACGTGGTCAACAACCATATAACTCTTTTTATCTGTAGCAAGCAACGGGCTCTTTGGTTAGTGGTACTTTTAATCACTTACCATATTAGTGCGGTGGCTCCGATAATGGCAAGCAAAACGCCCACTCCCTGCTGACTTAACGCCTCGATTTCAAACACGATATACCTGCATGTAGGGGGTATAATGTAACAGCATTGTTTTCAAATTGAACTTTGTAACATACGTAACGAGATGAGAATGAGATCTCATCAGGTCGTGACGAGGCATATTAAATTTTAAAGCTAAGTTTGTTTAGAAAAAAATCTAATCTAAAAGCTTACAGGATGGTAGGTAGATATACAGGGTGTCAAATGTCAGGGTGTGACTCTTCACTAGTAAACCCATACAGTTTCATTAGGCGCTGACATATGAAGCATCCCTCAATAGTATGTCATATTAAAGATGAAAAAAATTGGAACAGCAGAGTCTTATAAAGCTGTCATGGACATTGTTTCAATAATTATCAAAGTAACTCCTCCAGATAGTATTAAGCCTGGCATCAAATACTGCTTGCAATCTAAGAAGGAGGATTGGACCTTGATATGCACCATTGAGGAGCTGCATTTTATTTCAGTGCGAAATGATGTTACCATTGACATAGGCAGACTCAATGGAATTCCTATCTGCTTAAAGTTTCTTTCAGTATTAACTATGTGGTCCTTTGTCAGTTTGCTCGATGGTTACTACAGGTTAACTTGCAGGTGGACCTTTAGCTTATGCCAAGAACTTGTGTCCCTTTCTTCAAAAAAGTTGCAAGGGCCATAACACTTTATATTAAAAAAAATATAAAATGTATAAAGTGTTATGGCCCTGTGGAAGGAGAATTTTCATATTGCAAAACTTGAAGCCAAAACTAATAAACAGGCGGCTTGTTTCATAATCCGTGAACCAGAGTCCACTTAGAACACTTACTATATTGATGTGTGTATTAAAGACCGACTGGGTTCAAAACCAAAAACTTTTAAGTTGAACAAGGTCAGTGATGGCGAATATATGTTCCATGACGACAAAAAGACTTACAGTTCCATCACTAAATTTGTCCAAGCTTACAGTGACCCAGAGGGGGCCATATATCTCAAGGAGTGCATTCCACTTTCTGAATATGATGATTCACCTCTTTTGTTATGCAAGACAGAGAGTGTAGTAGGAGACGCCTTAACCAACAGCTCATTTGCCACAGCTAATTTCTTATAACCCTGTATGTATCAACTATAAGGACTTGCAGGTGTAGCAAGGCCAAAGAAACGATGACTTCCGCAAAATTAGGCACCTCTACCGGGGTATGTGGAAAGTGACTCCAGGTAAGAAAATTGAAGTGGCTTTTGTTTCATGTTCCTACATCACGATCAGGAGAAGCATCTTAAGTCCTTCATAATAGTCGGGATCTTCGGTATGACCTTCTCCAATGACGTCAGCTTATTGACCGAATAGTTCAAATTGCGGCCACTTGACCAGTACCTACTAGCCTATAGGTAAGATCAAGGGCGATCTTGACTATAAGCAACCGCATAAACGATCTTACCTATACGCAAATGGGTGCAAGAAACACGAGCGGACAAAAATGTTCATTTTACGTCTGTATACGAGAAATTTTATATAAAAAATATGATAATTTAGAGAAACAAGCGATTTCGCCGAAAGGTTTAATGCTTTCTTTTTCAAATTGAGCTGTTCAATCTCTGTTCACATCAACAGAGAGTGAGGATTGTGAAATTAATTTAAAGTAATGTTTATTGTATTACTGAGTTTCCTACTATTCTCACTTATTTTCAACTTCCACTTCTCCACGTCTTACATTAGTTTGTTCTGAATAAAGGAATTTTTGTAGACAAGTAGCTCTTTACAACATTTGGGCGGCGGCCGAAATCGATTTGGACATGGACAGGGGCTAATTTAAGATAGCTCTTTCGAGTGATACCTCATTTGAAAAGTCATATCTTTTAAAATGAGGTATCACCTCATTTAAAAAGACATGCCTAATATAGTATAATAAGACCTTTTTACGTAAATAGTTTCAACAAGTAGTTCCGTTTAACTAGTCCAAAATAGCTGCCACTCTAAACTTTGCGATTTTTAGTACGAAAAGCTGTTGCAAACTGAATTGTCACAACACTGCAAGTAACACAAAATACGTAGTATACTAGCTAATAAAATAAAAATCTCAATGGCAAAGGGTCATGCTGTGTCTGGTGTCTAAAGTTGTTTTGTTTATTTCTTTTATAGATATAAAACTTTAAAAATTTTCAAGCAGAGTTTTCGTTGAACCATGCAATACAGGGATAATACCTAAAAAAAGAACATTTAAAATAACGTCTATTATACTTCAAGAAACCTTCTAATAGGCTGGTAAATAACGTTAGTGTTTTGGACGTCATAAGAACGATTTATAAATTAAAGAAGTAAATAAAAAATTGTAGGGAAGAAACTTTAATACACAATGGAGGCATTGTCAAATATCTATTTTCTTTGTTATTTTAAATTTCTGATAATGTTTAGTTAACAAAAACAAATGTATTTTAGACGGTATTCTTAATACTGAATGGGATACTGATAATGGGTAACTGTCCTTCACCATCTAGTTAAGAAAATGTTTGAGTAATGGTTTGGTTACCCATCATTTGCACAGTTATTAGTTAAGCCAGAAAGCGGGGCTTAAATTTTGTTTTCAATGTGACAAGCTGTTTGAAATATGTCCCAGTGAAAACAAAACCTAACCGTGGCTAATGGACTGTGGGTGCAAATGGGGATTATAGCTAAAAATAATGTATATTATAGAACTAAGCATACGTAATGTAAACAACACCGAACCAAAAATCAGGCCCGTGGTTTAAATGTAAATGCGGGTAATGTTCGCTTTGTTTATTACATAATCTTTACTGTGTGATAAAGAAAAAATAAGAAAAAGTAGTCTAGGATGGCATAATCTCTGAGCAAATCTCTATAACTATTAGACTTTCAACCCTTTGAGAAAATCCTCTTATGAAACCATCTTTTATGTTTATGACGCTATAAGTTCTTAGTATAGATTCTTCGTTCTCCCATCAGATTAATATAAAAGTGACTCTTTGGACTCCTTCCTTACTAGGTAGGAAATTTTTATACCTGTTAATTATTTCTATTGCGGAGTTCTTAAGTGCTAAGTATACACTAGTATAAAAGATTACCTCTCTCGGCTGATTAATTGCAAAGAAACTGATTTACGACTACCAGTAATGTACAAAATATCACATAAACCAAGCCAAATCATCGCTCTGCAAAGTCTATGTAAAGTACATTGGCGGAGGTTTCTTGGCTAATTGACTGGTGATTTCCCAAAAACGCCAATTTATTTCCATATGGTTTACCACAGTTTCATACCCAATTTTTTTATTACTACAATTTATTTAGATTTCTAAGTGGTACTTAGTAGTGTAGGTACCTATCTCCGGCTAATGGATCCAGATTTGAACTACGCCAAAGCAAATTATTTCTAAAGAAAAATCCGAAGTTTTTGGACAGTTCTTGTAATGTTAGTAATTTTAACCAGTGGCCCTTTTCACAAAAAAAAAATCCAAATACATTTTTGAGTTTTGGATTTTTAGATGGTTTATTTCTCATAAATTTCTGCATCCTGAAAAAAGACGAAGTTCCATGAGCAGTAGATGGCAGTACCTATATAAGAGTGATCAAAAAGTCAATTGTTTACCCCTATTTTACATACTACTCTTTCTTTACTGATTGCATTAGTTTACTTCCCCACTTCCCCAAGTTTTGCTTAAATTTTTAAACAATAGGCATTCATATTTTGAAGAATGCTGTTAATTCCACTAGAAGTCACCCTTTTTGCTATCTTTTGCGAATTTTAACTCGCTTTTTTACCGAACGTAGTGCATATCCGCCATGCTTGTCCTGAGTTTCAAACTTAAGACTACACACTTTTACCTTCGTATGGTTATATTGTTGTGTAAGAGCTGCTCCTAGTAATAAGATAAATTTCTAACCTGCACTAAGTTAAACAAACCTGAACTAACCTGGTCACAAGATAAATTAGGATAAATTGTGTCAACAGAAGTGTCCCCATTCTTAAAGTTTGCTGGTATCGAAAGTCGTCTTTTTGCAGAACACCCTGACTTGTAGCGGGCCTTGCATTTCTTATTAGCTCCTTCTTCTTTCAGTTCACCAAACATGAATGGGAGTAACGGAAAAATAGAGAAATATCAAAGATTATTTCTCTTCATCATAAGGGACGTTCTGAGATTTTGCTCCTACCAATGCTTCTTGATCGGTTAAACGAACTTTTTTGCAGATTTCTTTGTGTGATGGTGGTCTCTCAGGGTCTTTAGGTCTCATCTTTAGGGTGCATTAGTGTATCAGGCAGAAGAACTATAGACCGGTTTCCCTCTTCTTGAAGCTCATCAGGATGGTATACCTCAAACCTGACAGAAATACGAGTTCGAATGAAACTTGTTCTCCTCTCTTGCTCAAAGCACTGTGTACATATGCAAGTGGCGCCATCGGACACGACGGCAGGTCCTTCCACTAGGGCATGCGAGATAATCGGGAAGTGAGACCAAGCCAGTTTTCTGCCGAAGTTATCGCTTCCCACAGACAAATGTCCGAGATTCGTAACTATACTGCCTGGGGAGGACGTTCAGCAGAGCATCAAACTCATTTCTCTATCAGGCAGAGGAACCATAGACCCGTTTTGCTCTTATTGGAGCTCATCAGTATGGTATACTTCAAACCTGACAGAAATACGAGTTCGAATGAAACTTGGTCTTCTCTCTTGCTCAAGGCACTGTGTACATATGCAAGTGGCGCCATCGAACGACGGCAAATGCTACTACTAGGACATGCGAGATAATCGTAAAGTGAGACTAATACAGTTTTCTGCCGGAGTTTCTACGAACAAATGGCCGAGATTCGTACCTATACTGTCTGGGGACGACGTTCAGCAGAGCATCAAACTCATTTCTCTATCAGGTAGAGGAACCATAGACCGGTTTCGCTCTTATTGGAGGTTATCACTATGCACCTCAAACCTGACAGAAATACGAGTTTGAACGATTCCCCTTTTCACTGTGGAAGCACCTGCCATCGTCCGATGGCGCCACTTAAATTTAGCTAGGTTTGTTCACCAAGTTTTGTAGTCAAGCCACTTATGTTGAGTTGAATTCGTGAAACAATGTAGGTAGGTACTCAACTATTGGGTAAGGTTAATATTGGGTAACGAATCTAGTCTGATAACATTCGATGACGAATATTTAATAACTTTAAGTTTCTATTGTACTAAATTTAAAAATATTTTTCTTACAATTAGATCTTAAAAAATATTTTGCTGAAAATAAAACAATGCTTTCTATATAGGATACCACACAAATTCAAACTCTTTCAGTCCAAATGTCTTCTCGGTTTCGGGTTTAGGCGTGTCTTCAGATTCGAGTCCCAAGTTGACGAACCGCACTTTAGGTCTGTAACCGTTTTCGTCTGCTATGTATGTCACCACCCTACTGATTCCATCCCTTCCATTAACAAAGTATCTAAAAAATTAAATACACCAGTAATAATAATTAACATATTTAATATCTTTCGTTGGAAAAATGAGTAACAACTTAACCACGTACCCTCCAATCTTTGCTCCATTTTTCAAGCCTTTTTCATAATGCCCATGGAAACCGACCGTATAGTGGAACTTATATAGCAAATCAGTAATATCCTTTTCGTCAATACCTGCTGGAAGGCCATCCTCCATTCCTAAAAACATATTTATTTCAGAACTAACTAAAAAAGATAATCATTACTTACCGGGAAATTTATCTTTTATAGGAATAACTTGTTTCCTATCTCCTCCTACATGGATGGCCCCATCAGAAACTGAAATTGGAGGCAAAGTCGATACTGCATTGGGTGTCTGTCCAGGAATTTGTAGAGGATTTGGTTCAGGGTTTTCTAGAATTATAAAAAATCAGGCAAATTTCAAACTGTGTTAGTCAAGAAGAGTAAAACCTGATTGTTGAGTGATACTTTTCGAAGAAATTTGAGGCGATACACTCACTGGGAGTGGGAGCTCATTTCCACTCGGAGCATTGCTGGTAATTGGACCTGCTTCCCCTACATTATACAAAGCAATAAAGAAAATAAGATCTTATAGTCACTGAGCATAACACACCTTCAGTGGATATTTGGTTAACTCCCCCAACCTCAACTTGGCTAAAAGGCACATTATTGTTGCTTCCGGTCTCAGTATTGCTTACAGGTACTTTGCTATTAGGCTGATTGTAATTGCCATGAAGACTTCCAACATGATTTGAATCAGGGATTCCAATACTTAGAGGATTAGCGTTGTCATTCAAGTTACTACCACCCTCAACATCACTTCTCGCTAGACCACCTACATCTGCTGTTCCTGTTGGAGATCCACTTGTATACGGAACACTCTGCCCTGCGGTATTCTGGTAAGGTTGTACTTGTGGAACATTGGTATCATCGCCGAATGTGTTGTATTTGGTGTTTTGGGGACCGGCAGCTATCTGGTATGGCAGAGGTGATTTCTGTGGAACTCCACTGCTTTGAATAATTTCTAATAAAATACATCAGTTAAACACTGTAGAATATTGTTACTTCTGAATACCTTTAGCCGCAAGTTGAGTATTTGGAACGTTGTTTGGTGTTTCTTGGGAATTTGATGTATCTCTGCTGTCAGCAGATGTGATAGATTTTTCAGGAATGTTGCCAAAAGTATTTCCAACAACGTTTTGATTCTGTGCTCCAAGACCTGTTCTCTGGATTGGGAACGCTGATTGTCCAGGTTCGGGTTTTCGAGTTGTTATGTATCCGCAACTGGCTAATAGTTTTTATAGTAAATTTCATCTCTAGACACTGATCAAATAAATTCACAATAATCTTACCACAGCCAGGTTTAACTGTTGGTTGTGTGGTAAATTTCACAAACTCTGATGGCTTAGGAGTTGGAGTAATTCTCTGTTGTGGAACTTCTTCCTCTGGCAGTGCCAGGGGATTGGGGGAAGGCTGAGGTGGTGGTATCGGCGGTAAATTGGCTTGTTTCCTATATTTGTTGGCTTCCGGAGAAATTTCACCTTTAAACGGTGAACCATCCAATGCTAAAAGACAAATCAATAGTTAACTATATTAAAGGAAGGCACGACTACTTACGAGCACTGATTCTAAGATTCCTCATGCTTAAAATTTTAAAGCTGCCATTTTCATCTGTTGCATAGACGGTCACGTGATATATACCGTCGGCTGTGATGAAACCAAATTCACCCTGGATTATGCCTCGGTCATCTAGAATTACAAAAAAATATATTATTGAACGAAACTTAGTGGTTAAACTAAACCAGCTTTTGATACATCAAGAGTTCGATATTTTTATATCTGAAGGTCGGAATTGTGTTAGATATATTAGTTGTTGTTTTATTAATGAATGCTGTACTTAATAAATTAATAATCAAATAATTTAACTAAAATTACGTCAGTAAAGTCATTACTTTAATCATCATTTCGCTAAAATCTTTATACTAAACGACCTTCCAGTTGAAAGCTTATTTTCCTTTCCTGCTGCTCAAAGCTCGAAATCAATTCACGACTTAATAAATCATATTTTGCGTATTCAAGGAAAACTCGATTAATTATATTTCCGCTTTCTTTGTCGTGGGGGGATTTTCTCAAGAAACCGTTGCGTAAATGTATTGTGCCACGTCAAAAATCCATTGTCAAAATGAAACGGCGAAAACTAAAACAGCGAAACCTTTTCAACGGCCTGGCCAAACAATGCACAATGCCGGAAAAAAATCAATATTAACTCTATGAATATAAAAGGGCCTTCCAACGAATAGGACCGTTTATAAAATAAAAGCTTTTCAAGGCTTTGTTCCGTTGGAAAATATTATAAAAGCTTTCCTTGTTGCAGCTTTTAATACTTCCCCCCCCCCCCCCCCGCGATCGTTCTGGTTCAGTAAAGTTGTTTGTGCTGATCCCTGCTATAGAAAAATAAGAAAATCTAGACTTCACAGAGGGAGTAATAGAGAAGAAAAGAAATCTAGATAAGCAATAGCATTTGTGGCAAAGCTGTGGACTTGAGAGAGTGTAGCCAATTTGCTAAAAATCAATAGGCAATAAAAGGCAAAAAATAACTTTAGATGATATTCATTTTAGTTCAAACCACCATCTTTCTTATTAAAAATCACGGATTAAGGACCACGCTTAATGGATTCTGTGGTAAATAACTGATTAGTATTGCAAGCACGTTGAGAAAAACAGTTGCTCTTATTTTAAAAGCTACCAAACTTTCAATATTTTAAGGCTAAAAGTGCCCTTTTCATCTTGATTTAAAGAAGTTTTCTACTGCACCAAAGGAGAAAAGATGGCAAAGTCGTTGGAAGCGAGATAGTACAATATCAGAACTCGAAGTAATATAAGAATTGTTTTAGGACATAATTCTTCATTAAGGGCTGAAAATATAAACTTGTTGGAAAAATTGAAACATCTCTATAACTGTCATACTATTCTGACCTTAGAAAATGAACCAAAAAGGAGAATGTCTGACTGGAAACGAGTGATCAAATTGCAGCTTCGAGGAAAGATAGGATATTTAAAGAGACACGAGACACTATAAAAATATCAAAAAGTGATTCAAGACAAAACAGTTAACGAAGAGATATAAGGTGAAGAGTCCTGCAAAATTAAAGATCGAGATCATGAGAATCTGAAGAAAACTGATCTGAAAAAAGAGATATAGAGTCTCTGTTAGACACGTGCGGAAGAAGTACTAAGGGATCTTGTTCTTTGAAAAAAAGAAGTGATTGGCCTCTATCTCAACAATTCACTTTGCTTATTGCTTTATCGTTTTTGATAATATCCACCGCAGTTTTGGAGCAAATGTCAGGAAGGAAATCTTTGATTGGACCACGGCTTAAATGCCCGGAAGACAGTTCACAATTTATAACTCAAAAGGTGAGATATTTTCCTTCTTCATATATTCCTTCAATTATATAAAATCAACTTACTACTTAGGAGTTTTGAAAATATAAAAATTGCCCAAAAGAATTTAATCTTTGTTAGTAACTTACTCACTCAACTTAAAAATGAGAACGTGTGCAGGTTGTTGTTGTTGATTACATTAAGTAGTTTGATAGTCCGGCATTTAGGGTCAGAGATTAGGACCCATGTGGATAAAAAATACCCCTCCACATAAGAATACTTCAGATAACAATTTTATTAAAGGCTTGTTACTCCTTTAACAAAAGTCACAATTTAAACTTTAATTATACTAAAACCTATTGAGAAACAATTACAAAAATGAGGAAGCTCTTAATTTGAGATATCAGACATTAGCGAATTGAATAGTATTCGTTGTAACATATTAGAATCATGGAAAGGAAAATTGCTAAGGATACAGTAGAAACAACCTTTTTTGATATGATTAACTAAATTTCTATTAACTGACTGATTAAATTAACTAATTAACTAAATTTGAAAAAAAGCCCTGAGTGTCTTCTCGGTTCTTCAATGTGCTTCTAACTAACATACGAATATTATAGTCAACAGTCAAAGTCAGTAGGTCATTTGATAATGATTCAACAGCTTATTCATGATAAACATTTTCACTCGTTATTGCATAGTAACTGCAAGTTAGTTAACAGCACAATGAAAAACTGGTCCTTATCTCTTGTTTAGCTAAGAAATATTATATATTACACATTCACTTATTTTTGTTACCTTCTGTTACCTCCTCACTTATCTAGTTACTTTTGAAACTTTCATTTTTCTTATACCCATCTCCTTTTAGCACATGTTGAGAAGATACGATAAAAATGTCAAAGTCAATTTTCCAACGCCTAGTTGAGGACAATAATAAGCGAATGGCCTACAAATATTTCTCTTAAGCAGAACTTAAAAACCAGTATGAAGGCAGCGGTACGAAGACATTCTATTTTATTTGGCTTTGAAATTATTAGTAGTCAATCAGTACTATCGAATTATTTTTACAAATTTTATAGTATCTTCTTAACATGAAATAGATAGGTATCAAAAAATGAAGATTTCAAAGATGCCAAAAATAAGTGAATGAGGAATACCTACATAAATGATGCGTGATGGTAAAGTGAAACCAAGCCAGTTTTCTGCCGAAGTTATCGCTTCCCACAGACAGATGGCCGAGATTCGTACCTATACCGTCTGGGGACGACGTTCAGCAGAGTATCAAACTCGTTTCTCTATCAGGCAGGAACCATAGACCGGTTTTGCTCTTATTGGATCTCATGAGTATGATATACCTCAAACCTGATAGAAATACGAATTCGAATGATACTTGGTCTCCTCTCTCGCTCAAGGCACTATGTATGTATGCAAGTGGCGCCATCCGACGACGGCAGGTGCTTCCACTAGGGCAAGCGAGATAATAGTGAAGTGAAACCAAGACAGTTTTCTGCCGAAGTTGTCACGGTCGCTTCCCACTGACAGATGGCCGAGATTCGTACCTATACCGTCTGGGGACGACGTTCAGTAGAGAATCAAACTCATTTCTCTATCAGGCAGAGGAATCATAGACCGGCTTCGCTCTTATTGGATCTCATGAGTATGGTATACCTCAAACCTGATAGAAATACGAATCCGAATGATACTCGGTCTCCTCTCTCGCTCAAGGCACTATGCATGTATGTAAGTGGCGCCAGATAATAGTGAAGTGAAAGCAAGCCAGTTTTCTGTCGAAGTTAGTCGATTCCCACAGACTGGTGACCGAGATTCGTACCTATACCGTCTGGGGATGACGTTCAGCAGAGTATCACACTCATTTCTCTATCAGGCAGAGGAACCCTAGACCGATTTCGCTCTTATTGGAGCTCATCAGTGTGGTATACCTCAAACCTGACAGAAATACGAGTTGGAATGATGCTTGGTCTCCTCTCTTGCGCAAGGCACTGTGTATGTATGCAAGTGGCGCCATCGGACGACGGCAGGTGCTTCCACTAGGGCATGTCGCGGCCATCTCCGGCGAAGCTCATTATTATCTCGCATGCCCTAGTGGAAGCACTTTCCGTCGTCCGATGGCGCCACTTGCAAAAATGAGCATTTTGGATACTTTTTTATTTCAGATTTTAGGTATAATTTGGAGAGTCTAAAATAAGAAATAGTAATAATTGGATTTTTGATAATATTTTTATAAAATGATTGAATTGCTTTGGGACTTGGATGATCATCTCCATGTAATCGTAAAGAGGGAGTGTTTTTTTGGTTGACTCAATGGTTGATCCTGTGGTTCACCCAATGGTTGACTCAAATGTTTGAGATTATTATTGGGACAAAACAAAATATTTTAAGAATTACTCCCTAATTTAAAACAGAAAAACAAATGAAACAAAACATATACAGATGTTCAAAAGGAAAGTGTTTACACTAAGGAAAACTAAAAGAATGCACTAATTCTACCTTTCTTTTCATGCCTATGTTGTTGACCATCAATGGTAAATCCAAATTCGTAAGGACTATCCTCGTCTGGATCTTTTTGTGCCTGGGCAAAGGCAGATGAAGACAGTATTGATAAGAGTAATAACTGAAAAAAATAACAATTTGAAAATTTAGGCAATGTGTGTGAGTGGTAATCATTATTATGGTATATCTCATTCACTTATATTTGGCATCTCGTTACCTTTGAAATCTTAATTTTTTTTATACCTATCTCTTTTCGGCACATGTTGAGAAGATACGATAAAAATGTCAATTTTCATCGCCTATTTGATGACAATAATAAGTGAATGGGTTATACGTAATAATATCCTCCCTGTTTTGTCTTAAATCCTGATTGTATAACTTAAATTAGATAACTTCTTTGTTCCTGAAATTTATGAGATTTAAAAGTTCTTTCGTACTTGTTTCTTTTGAGAGACATATAATTACTGCCTGTATGACAGATGATTTGACAGAAAGCTATTAGTAGTTGTAATAATAATTGTTAAGATATCACATGAATACTATTTGCGAAATTAAATACAGGATGAAAATTTTTAGTAACAAGAGCTCAGAACCTAACAGAATTACGATGTGAGTTAAATGGTGAAAGAATTGAAGTTTAGGAGATGAATCAGTAGGAAAATAGAAAAAAAAATTCGATTTCTTTAAATCAATCTGCTTAAGTTATTTTTGGCCCTAGGGTAAGTAGCGATAGTTTTAATAATTTTATCCTGCAAAAGCTGAGCTTGTCAGATTTCTTTTAACAATTGTCATTTTTGCATGATGAGAAAAGACTTCTTTTTGTTGAATAGAAAGATATTAAAAGTAAGTTATTTAAAAAACTATTTTTGTTAGCTTTAAACTGTTGCCACTAAATAGACAATCGCTTTCAAGAACACCACATATATGACCATTATTCTTTCCAGGTTCCATAAACTAAAAATGACATCTGTCAGAAAAAATCCTGTCCTGTTTATTCAGAGTGAAATTATCTACGACTTTTCCATAAACATTAGTTTTCTAAAACTATTATCGTTTTTTTATTTAATAACTGCTAGTTTTTAAGATATCTCTTTTTCTTCTTTTAGTTCTTCTCTAGTTCCTGAGAAAAGAAAAACTCACCTTGTATGTACGTGTAAAATATAAAAAGAAATAACTACTGAGTCTTATAAAATTTATTTTACACATATTACATTATAAACCCAAATTATATGATATTTGTTTGGGTGTTTTCCCAAGCTTCCTGAAATAAAATACTCTGATTTGACAACGTTGAACGAAATTATTCAGTGGACATCCTTTGTCAAAATCGTCATTAATCAAATCCCGAAAGTGTGTGACAAACATGCCTCAGGTACTCTTATTAAACATTGTAATCAAAATTTCAAAATTGTGTCAATGAAAAAAACACTAAAATTCATATTGAAGAGAAACTGAAACCGGTGCCAAATGGAACTTTAAAAACCTATTTCACTAAAAATTAACAAATCCAGATACGATACTTATCCTTAACAGGAAATCGTGTCATCGGTTGAGTATTTGAAATGTTAAATCAACAAAATTTTAATAAACCCAAGGCTTTTACTGGCCGTAAGTAAATTTACACACTTATGTCCTAATTTAAGTATTAATTATGAAGAATTGGTATTTACCTCCAAAAATTGCGAAATATTTCCAACCTAGTGTATGAGTATGAGGTACAAAATGTTATATCTTTTATACATAATTTTTTGTTGCAAACTGCATATAAGTCCAGAAAAATAGCATTAAAAACAAGTTACAATATAAATAAAATGTGATGTTTATTTTTGTGTGTTATTTTGGTGAATGAAAAGTAAAAAGCAAAAAAAATAGTATATATGTTATTTATGCCAAACCATTCTAAAAATTGTTTTTAGAATTATTGTTGCGTTATGAATTTTCAAATGCCCAAAACATGAAGTTTTCTAGATATTCTGTTAAATTAAATTTACCTTATAAAAAACATCCATTGTGCACTATTTGAACAACAAAAATATGCCTCTTTAGAAACACCTAACTCTAACACATCTACACCTAATGTCGACAGTTACTTTCAGAAAAATTTCGATCAATAATTATTATTACCCTACCCAAGCGAAATAGATTTTCAGTTTCTTCCCGCTTTTATCACTACTCCTTCCACAAACTAAGGTGAAGATGAAGCAGAATATTAGGACCAACGAACATAAAGGATTAGAGAATTATTCTCTTCTAGAGAATAGTTACTTTATATTATATCATAGTTTAGTTTTCTTGACCTTAATTAAACTTAATTAATTTTCTATAACTTTAATTATTTAATTGTTTAAAAACGTTTCTTGATTAGTTAGTGATTTTTAATATAAACAAAGATTTTGCCTCAACTTGACCAAAACTCTATAGGTTGGTTCTCGTTAGTAATTACAATTGAAATTATCTAAGCGACAAAATAGTAAATAATAGAATCGCTACTATCCTTGAATGTTCAATATTCCTTTCATTAGCAATATATAGATAAATAATAACAATTTTATTTTTTTTTATTTTGAGATACGTTTGTAGTCATAATAATAGACACGATTTGTATTTGTCAGAGGAAATGTACGGAAAAGAAAAAAATCATTATCTACATAGTTTTCGAAAGTGCAAAAAATAACATAATTTTCTGGATTTGATTTTTTTATAAATAAAATCTTGATTGATGGTTATTTGTAATAATCTAAATATTTTTCCTCATTCTTGTTATTTAGCACTCATTTACCTAATTAAGAGGTCGTAAGAAACCAGGGTCAAATCTTGATGCGAGGAAGTATTTCATAAAAATATTAAAGAATTCAATTACGACTGGAAAATATTTGTTTTACGATTTATAGTTAGATTGAAGACGAGTGATATCATAATTTATAAAATAGCACGAAGAATGAAGGTTGCAAGGGCTTGGTTTTAATGAGATTATGGTAATCGTTGATGTTTATATGTTTCACCTTGATTCTTCTTCAGGATGTTGATTAGGGTCTTTGCAGTAAAATATGTAATTTTAAAAGCTATATTATCGTTTTTTTAATATTTTTTTTCTGTTGCAATTAGCGTCCTTAAGTTATAAGTTGTTGGTGAAGTTAGCAGGATTAGGACAAATAATGCACCTCTTCTTTATTTGAAAATGGCCGACGTTTCGACTATTTATTTAGTCTTCATCAGGGCTATTTTCACTTAGAGAGGGTAGTCAGTTAAAGTACGATTTAAGGTAGTTACGGTAGCAAACTCCATTCGATTGTTCGGTGACCCTGGTATCTTGGGCTCGACAAAACACACATCCGCTGCCCAAGGTACAAAATTTGCGAATAACGTTATATCCCTCTCTAAGTGAGAATAGCCCTGATGAAGACTAAATAAATAGTCGAAACGTCGGCCATTTTCAAATAAAGAAGAGGTGCATTATTTGTCCTAATCCCGCTAACTTCACCAACAATTTTTTTTCTGCATGATTCACAAAAGAAATATTTACTAATTTTTCAAAAGATTTCATTTTTCTATGATGACCGTCTTCTGGCAGCGTTGATTTTAAACTAAAATGACAAAAATTTTATAGGGACCAATTCAAAACCACTTTACTCATTTAAAAAAAAACCTTATGATTCACTAGATAATAATTGAAAAAACCCATTTTTAAAACAATCTAGCAAGTCATTATTCTAACTAAACTATTTCTAACAAAATGTTGTAAGAACCAAAGTTGGAGATAATTTTAACATGAAAGTTAAGCTATTAAAAAAATACTTTTGGTTAGCTTTAAAATAATGGAAATAAATGGACCAATAATGACTTAGCTACACTGATTTAATGAAATCGTCAAAATTTGGTTTTTGCCGGTTATATAGTGAGTCATAATCAAATTTTTCAAAAATTATGAAGTGATTTTGAATTTATATCCTATCTTGCAATAAGGCAGAAGCTATGGATATTATACAGTGCAGATTTGCCATGAACTTCTAAGATGTAGAAAATAATGGAATACCATATAGGTAAGTGACTGTGCGCTGAACAAAGTAAGTTACATTTCAAATTCTTGCAGATTTCTAATCTAGTTACATCACTTTATTAAAGATGCCACTGTCTAAAACTATCCGCTAAGTAGGGTCTGCCAACTTTGGTCTGTAAGTCCAGGTTAGTTTTGGCTAGAAAGTATCGGTATATAATGAGTGATATTACAATAGAGTCTGATCACAGAAAATTTCTCAATTACTTGTATATTATACCATAATTTGAAAATTACATGTTCAATGCCAATACCAGCTTGCGAACATTTTAAAAACAAACATGTTCTATCCCAATAAATATGTGCGGTATCTTCTATATAAGTTGTATGAGTTCTATTTATGAAAAAGTCTAAAAAATAGACATTCGTAAGAATACTAGAACATGAAACTTCTGAGAAATTTCTGTTTCAGAGAGATATTTAAAAAATTTTAAACTTTTGTTTTATTTAAAAAATTAGTTTTCTAGATTTTAAATCATTCAGAAGAATTATTGCCCGTATTAATAGTCATTACTTGAGCATGAGCACGTGCTCAATGAAACCAGTTTGAAGTAAGTTCACGTACTTAAAATGGAGACTAAATGTCAAAGTCAGACACGAGGCTTACTCGGAGTCAAGTCACAGCTATAAGTACGGGAATATGAGTAAAAATAAATATGAAGGTGAGTCTGCGATGCGTATGCTTGGATATCTGAGAATTTAAATTCATTTTAGTTTTATATGATTTTAGCCGAACTTTCCAGTTTAAATAGTGAATGTATATATTTTTTTTTATTGAAATGGTTTGAAAATTGTTTTATTTCTGTCAATAACCTGTTACACAGTACCATTAGTTTAGCTCTGCATGGTTCTTCATCATGTACATATCAGTTCTTTATCTCATGTGGGTTTCGATCTACGAGAAAAAAGTGCAAATATATTGAAAATAATATCTTTTTAAGAGTAAGTGTGGCAAAGTGGTTGGCATTACTAAATCGGTTATTATTAATAAACCCTGCATCAAGTGATGTTTTCAATTTGTTGGTGAAGTTAGCAGGATTGGGACAAATAATGCACCTCTTCTTTATTCGAAAGTGGCCTACGTTTCGACTATTTATTTAGTCTTCATCAGGGCTATTCTCACTTAGAGAGGGTAGTCAGTTAAAAATCTATTCGAGATGGTTAAAATAGCAAACTCCATTGGATTGTTCGGTGACCCTGGTATCTTAGGCTCGACAAACTACACGTCCGCTGCATAAGGTACAAAATTTGCGAATAACACTGCTAACTTCACCAACAACTTACAACTTAAGGACGCTAATTACAACAATGATGTTTTCAATGTTTGAACGCCCTTTGTTGTCGTAGCTAAAAAACCAAATTATATAGAGAACTAATATTTACAGATAAAACTCTGAAGAGCCCTACTGATTACAGATGAAATTAAGTTTATCAGCTCATACCTGCTCACTTGCAAATCTGACAATATTGCTTAGGGCACGAATAAGTCGGCCATCACCGGCATCCCTCCGCTTGAAATTTTCTTTCATTCTTCTCCATGCTGTTTCATAAATCATAGATTTTTGGAACACACTGTATATACAGAGTTACACTTAAGAAAAACAAAGTTAGGCCTTCTATCGCAGTAAAATTTTTAATTTTTTATTTGTAGGATCAAGCGTAAAACAGCGTTTTGCGCTTTGAATTAGAAAACGCACTTCAAGTGCCTGTATCGGGATAGCAAATACCGTACTTTTAGATCTCCAAATACCGTACTTTTAGACCGCTTGGAAAAAATAGTAGATTATATAAATATAAAAGTCTTAAAAAGAAAAAAATATTTCTGCAGCTCATAGGGTATAATCGTAATAATCGAATCAAAAATAACGTTTCGCTATTATTTTTTTAAAAATTTTCGAGAATTAATGTAGATATCTACTGAACCAGCTAACTTTGACCCTCCAACAAGCAAAACAAGTTATGTAGACTTATGTAGTTTTGGATTGGTGGTTTATTATGTATATATGGAGGTTGACCTATAACTTCAATTCGTCGCCTTAAGGCCTAACCCATTCCTAACGTTCATGTAAGGGAATTATTTGCTGTAAATGAAGTACCTACCTAAGTGATACCACACTTTAAGGAATATGTTATATTCCTTAAACTGTGATGATACTCTAAGCATGAATTGATATGCTTCGTCATTATAGATATTGAAGGATACTCTCGAGGATACCTGTAATGCACTTTCATGTTTCCTTTCATATGGTTAAAATCATCAATTAAGAGTTCTAAATGCGTTTCTTTGGCCATAGAATTAATAATAGAATAAAATAAATAGAGGATAAATCCTTATAATCATTCTTATTTGTCTACTTTGGTTTTTGTTATGCCCTTTGCGGGTGGTTTATTAAAGATAGAAATATTACATCGGCAACCTTGCACTGGAGGCGGTACTTCCTGATTGGCCAGTAATTTCGTAATGAACACCGCGTCGATTTTACGAATGAATACTGCTCGATGCGCACACTGCCATTTGAGGTGCTCCCCGATTGAGTCACTAGGAGTAAAAGTGGTTGTTTTCGTGCTGAGCCCAGAGAGATTGACGGCGGAAGCACAAAAAGACCTTTTACTCCGAGTAACATATAATGTTTTTTTTCAAGCATGCAGGAAATAAGAAGATTATTTCAGAGTGATTTAGTTTTGTAATTTTCTCTCATCCTCTTTAAGCTGGTCTAAGTACTTACCCAATTAGTGGTGTATATTAATTGTAAAATTAATAGAATGTATTAGAATGGTGGTTTGAGGGGCATGTTCAATGGTTTTAATGGTATTAAATCATAACCACTGGTTATGGTAAATTAAAAATTTGTAGCATTACTATCAGTACTAAATTAATAAAAATCTCATTGACAGATAAATATGAAGACGCGCATGACATTTAACAGACGAACTCAGAATTCAAGAACCTATGCGATTTCGACTAATAACGGTTTCGAGTGGTGCTCTCGAGCGCTGTGAGAGTATTCCTATCCTTTGGACGGCAATACACTCAGATCGGTCTATCTGGTGTCATATAGTGATAAAATAAGTTTGGTGAATGAAAATCGTTTATATATGCGCCACCATGAGAGTAGCGGTGACTTTTGACTTTACTTTTACAGCCTAGGACTTTTTTGCTACTTTTTTGGTCTCAGGATTAGACAGCCCACTTTAGGTGTTCGTGAAAAATGGAGAATGGAGAATGGAGAAAACATATGACGTACCCTTTTTGACTAGTCGTAATGACTGGTATTTAGGTGTTGAGTTGCTGTGTTTGTTTTTGACTTCTCATATATTTGACATTGTCATTTAATAGTTATTTGCGTATTAAGAGGCAAAGGAATATCTGGTTGCTCGATCAGAAACGTTAGACGCGCGACGCAAAGCGGAGCGCGGATGGTTACTCGCGAGCGACAAAAAACAATTTGCGCTCTAATTACACATATAATTTTTTCTACAAATCTACACTCATGATACATTTCATAATACTTTTAAATGACAATGTCAAATATATGAGAAGTCACAAACAAACAGTTTGTTGCTCGCCGCGCGACAAAATGGGCGAATTTCAAAAGTGATCAATAAATTTACCGGTTACATCTACCGGTAGATCGCTGGTAATTCCGGTTACACCGAAATTTAAGCCATTTTACGGTAAATTTAGAAACGGTTTGATTCACCAATGACATTTTTTTTATAGCTGTCAATCTCAACGGTAATCTTGTTTTGTTTGTTGTTATTACTGTTCTTCTCATAGCAAAATCGACATTATTAAGATAATTTTTATTTGTAAGAAGTTTTTTTTGTTAGTTGCCCTAGTCCTAGGTCCTTACGTACCCACCCCAGTTCATATAAAAAATTATGATTTTTTGTGGAAATCAGCGACATTTTTAACGTGGGACACATAACATACACATAAGACTGTATGCATTGTATAAACCAATGTTAAACAAACTTGCTTATGCTCTTCTACTCCAAAAATAATCAACACGACTAGGTAGTTATAAAATTTAAATTTAGAAATTTTCATCAAATTTCAGACTCTAAACTGTAAAAACATTTTAGCGTTATGTTTGTTTACGGGCACGAACTGTCAATATTGACATTTTCTACTTTAATCTACCGATATTCTACTTCTCTAGACCGGTACATTCGGTGAGCTACCGGTAGCGAACCGACAATCCCACCGGTTAATTTAGAAACGGTCACTTTCTGGTATAAGGTGAAAATTGAAACGAAATGGTAGCTGACCGGTTTAACCGGTGGATCCACCGGTAAGTTTTGGAATTCGCCCAATATCACTTCATTAATTACTCGGCGACGCACCTTTTTGTGCTTTCATTTGGAAGCGCAAAATGCTGTTTTACGCTTGATTGTAGAAAAAAACTATTATGGAACATTATCATGAGAGTATTTTATTGGCATAATTTGAAGAAAAAATTATATATGTAATTCTAGCACAAAGTATTTTTGTCGCTCTCGAGTAACTATCCGAGTCTAACGTTTCTCATCAAGCTACAAAATATCCCTTTGCGCTCTTAATACACAAATAACTATGTTGTTTAATACATAACAAATGAATGTTGCTTTGCAGATTTACCCTGTACTTATCACAGTTAATTGAAGAAGAAAGCCCTGAGCCCTGAGCGCAGAAATTTTTTAAGGTAGACCGGTTTCGGCTTTCAGACCACCTTCATTCTACATCAAACATATATAGCTTAACGTAACATTATTAAATAAGTAATTGTTAAGTTAAAGTATCCAACAAGGAACAAGGGAACATTTCTGAAACTATTTCTTGTGCGACTTTGAGATACCATTTTATAAATTGTGCGAAAGTTGTTTATGCTATATTTTTTTTCGTTGTGATTAGAAAAAAATATAGTATAGGTTCGGATTAAAAATACCATAATACATTATTAGAATAATTTGCTTACTTCTTTCTTGCTTTTCCATAATCCTCTTTTTAATATAGTACGTACCTTATAAATATATTGAGCAAAAAATTATTTAAAACAAGTTTTCAATTCTTTGGGATTGAGATCAAAATACCCCAAAACACTTTTTTTTTAAAGCGGTCGAGCCACATCAATGAAAAATTTCTCTAAAAAGTTTAAATACATCTATTCCTAACCGTTTCAGATAGATATCTACTTCTTTAACTCATAACAACTCACGCACCATCCCCCTCATTTCTGATATGCCTCCATCAAAGTAACTCCCCGTGTTCATTAGAAAACGTCATCTAGAAGACTATGAAATTTTGACAGAAGAGGATTCCGGGATCAAAGCAAATGGATTTTTGTTCTTTCATACTTTTCTTTGACATTTCACAGCCAACTAGATGACGTTTTCAAATGAATACCTCCTATGTTGTTATTATGTTAACGTTTTTGGCGCCCTCTCTACGTGCAAACTAAGACAAAGACTATTACTCTTTAATAGTGAGTAGAACGCGAATTATGCTTCATGGCCCTTACTTTCAGTTCTACTAGGTGGCGCCAAACATAAATATCAAATGATATCTATGGCATTTTCGATACATCGCACCGCCATCTACGCGCAGAAAGTGAAAGGAGAGCGCCAATCGATTGAAATAATCTTCTATTCACGTCTGTTTTCTTGCATGGAAATGATCATGATGTGAACTACCAGATGGCACCATTGAAGAGAACGTTCTCAAAATATTAGTAAACTTGATTTTTTTTTAATTGTTTATTTAAAACATAAATAAAAATACGTATGAGCGTAGGAGACAATACGTTTAATAAGGAAAACACAAATTAACAAAGCACACATCTCAGAAAATGCAGCAAAAAAAACATATCGTTATTATTTAATTCTGTCTATATTATTTCTAAAATAATGTTCCTTGTAAGGATGCTTTTACTTTTATTTTTGGTTCTGGTAAAAAAAATATGTAATTGGGTTGGTTAAGTCTTAAATCTTTTCCAGGCTGGAATGCCTCCAGCTATGCTATGGAGAAGTTTCAACCATCAGAAAAATCACCAATACTTTTCACCCAAATGCAAAGAAGTAATTAGTTGTAGTATTTATTCCTTAAAAAAAAGCATATTCAGCATGTTAAAAATTTCAGAAATCTTCATATCACACAAAACTATAAATTCTTGAAGATTCTTCTATTGAAAGTTTAAATAAAAACTCGAACACGACAAAGATCCTAATTCTAAGATATTTGCTACTTTTAAAATCTAAAATAGATTTTAAATTTAAATATGACGAGATTCTACCGGTCCCCGTCAACAGAATATATGTTACCATTGTGCCATTGTCAAATTCAAAAAGAAAGGCGAATGTGTTGAAATTGTTCTATACTCAAACATTTAAATTGGTATTTGTTAGGTTTTTTTTTTTGATGAGCATAATCTGCGAATTTAAGGGTTTTTCACTGAGCAGCTAAGGAGGGGGGGCTTTTGTTTGGCCTAATAAGGCGGAATTCTTCTTTCAGCCCGTGGTAAATATAACGTTTTACGCATAAATGATTTTTTATGTGCAGGCAGGCTAAGAACAACCAGTTACCAAGGAAAAAGCAGCGTCCCTTTAATAATACATTGCTCCAGTTCATAATAAGCTTTATGTTTTATTAAATATGCAGGGTGATACGTAATACTTTGTTTATATGTAGCAATGCTTATATTGCAATAGTTACACGTACAAATTGATATATTAAACAGGATATTAAAAAAATATTAATATAATAATTAAAAATTAAAATTTCCAGTGAAGGGCGAAAAATCTGAATGGAGAGTGATGGAAGTCGTGATCTTCACGAAAAAGTGATTTTTTTTTGTCTCAGACCTTACATGAAGAGTAGCATTTTTAGTAAATTGTATCTTAGTACTTCCTTTATATACTATTATTAGTAAAATAAATTCTTAAAATCAGTAAATTAATTTTACTAATTAAAAAAAAGGCCATGTAGGTATGGGCACCTTCATGACCTTTTGTAGGTTATGTGAGTAACAACAAAAACATATTTTTTTTTATATCATTCTTATTTTTTTTGCTCAAAACAATTCGGCACTTAAAAATGTTGTCACAGTTCTTTGATGTGCAGTGTAGTTTTAAGAACGATATACCCTAATATTTTGACAGTATTCCAAAACTTAAATATAAACTAGCATTGTGCAATAAATTAATAATTGAGATATTACTCATACTCATACCAATTTTTTCAGTAGCAACATTTATTTGAACGTTGATTTATTAGTCCGCCGAAGACGCCTCGGTGATGAAGCAGCACCTCTATATTTCCGTAAATGGAAGCTTGACAAAAACAACAAAAATGACCCGTATGGCATAATTAGCGCCAAGTTATTAAAATGTTAAATGCTGTTGTTACACCTGCAGCTATGTTTGAACTAAGTATTTCCAATCGAAAATATCAAAAGGTCAATACGTCAGGTATGGTATGAGTCCGTGGATTATTTTGGTATTATATAACAACATATGGTTTGCCAACAACAATTATTAGTAACAATTTAAAACCTAGATCTTTAGGGTTTGGTAAATAAGATTGTCAGCAATTAATGAGACAATCCATCGAATCATATTTAGATTAAATATACAAGATAGGAAAGTCGTAGCGTAGTTTTTTTTTAAGTTTAAAACACGATATATTATACATTGTACAGGTTGTTTTTCTTAGCCTGGATTGGTCTATATCTTTGTTACTATTAACTTTAAGAAAATATTGAAATGACAAGGTTTTCAACAAGAGTTTCAGGATATGACGTTTTCTATAAAAGGCTTTTTTTGTTTCTCATAATCTTTATATAGCTTCGTTACTTTAAGTGGTACAATTATGTGGTATTAAACAAAATTTTTTGATTCCTTCTCTAATAGGGAACCAACTTTGTCATTATGAGGTGGTGTCTAAACCTGGCCGTGTACTACTTAGTCAACCGTTTTTGAAAAAATAAATAGTTTTCAAGGTTTTGAATAACATCGAAAATTGTTTTAATTACAAAAGTTGAACAAACGTCTTTTGAGTTATATAATTAGAAAAAAAATGCTCTATTTTTTTTATTTCACCGTAATTAAAAAAATTTATACAGGGTTGGCGAAAAAATATAGTCACGTTTTACTATATTTGTATGTCAGTAACTTTTAATTCTTTAAATAGAACGCGATGTGTCAAAAAGATCTTTTGCCTAGATACATTAATTTCGTTTCGACTGGTATAAGGTTTGATACTGAAATTTTCAATGGTTAACATAGTAAATTTTTCAAAATTAGTCTAGTGTTAGGCAAATAATCAAAAAACTAGGATCAATACGATGGGCGTCTCACTTAATAACGAAGTTAATTGTCTGAAGGTATAAGCCATAAAAAAATAATTTTATAAACAACGGCGTATTTTACATTTACATCTTTTTCATACAGTTACGTCATAAACGTACGTAAATAATAACTGAGATCTCTAATAGATCTCGCTTAAGTGGAACACCCTGTATATGTTTTTCAGTGACAGATACATCGAAAACTACTTGAACCATCAGAGGAAATTTAGTGTTCCCGCCATTTAGAAAAGATTTAAACTATAAAACCTTTTAAAACACCCAATACCTTTTAACCAATATGTTTCACCTAAGCGGGATTGACCTATACAGGGTGATTCAAAAGTAATGGACATAGAACAAGTACGTGTAGAAGACTCGTAACTTTTTTATATGATTTTTCTTAAACGATTTTTTTTCAATCAGGGTTGCTGACATATAGGTATTTGTTCCAATGCCAAAACCACGAATGTGCAAATCTACAGTTATGCACAATATATTTTTAAAATTAAAGTTGTTGTTAAAATACAGGGTAATTTTCATTTTTTAAGACATTCTTTGAGGTCAATATTGTGCTTTCATTGCCAAAAACCACGAAGGCACACCCGTGGTTTTAACATTGGAAGCACGATATTGACCTCAAAAAAATTTCTTGAAATGTCAAAATTACACTGTATTTCGGCAATGCCTTAAAACCAAACAACAATTTTAATTTTTAAAATATATCTACTTTATCTAGATATCTCTTATCTGGCAGGTGTAAGCCTATATCGCTTATCTTGCTCTATCTATCTTTTATAGTTGCAGGTGTAGGACCTGAAATGACACTTCACACTTTTGAAAAGGGATCTTTTATTGGATCTTCCTCATGGCTTTTTCAACGAGTGGAGATAGTCGAGTTGCTTAATTTATTAATCGCATGCATTATTCCACAAAACTATGTATAAGACTTTCAAGGCAAAAACTTATTTCGCTCCAAATATCCCCGATTTTATTTATAGTTATTTAATTGTTGGTTATAAAAGCTCACTTAATGGGCTTCACACGAGAGATATAATGTCCGTATATTTACGTCTGTAACTTTACATAAGCATGCATATTATAATATGTACCTAATTATTTCGCAGGACACTAGGCTTAATATTGTTTTATTTCAGGATTTGCATATTTGCCTACACAAAATGACATAACTGCTAATTCGAAGATGAGATTCCACCTGTAATAATATATGTACACATTTAAAGATTTTACATAACGAAATGACAAAATCATGGGGTCAATGAATACACGAAAAGCGCATTCTGAGCAGCATTCTGTATAGCACCCACCAATTCGCCCAACTTTCGTGTTATTTTTGATAATCCCACTCATGGTACTAAACATTGCGGTTTTGATTTAAACTGAAACCTTAGTGAACCACGATATTTTTTACTATTTAACTCGTAATCGCGTAAATTTTTCCATTTTCCATGTTTTCCTTGCAAATTTCACTCATCCTAAAGGACTCGTGAAATTATGGAAAACATACAATCGTGAAAAATGATCGGTAATTTCAAAGCTCTCGTGGTATTACCCCCGATAATTTTTACCTACCTCCCAACAGTAATTTAACATTTGCATACCTGTAGAGCATTAAACAACTTCACCACCCGTTGGTTCTTACTATGAGTGACTTTGTCAAGACAATTTAAAAACCTGGAAAGTCTATCGAATTTTATGTAGAAATCAGCAATATGGGGATCCGGCATACCGGTGGAGGTGACTGCACTTGGGTAACCAGTAGGAGAGACGATAGAACAGTCAGGCGTTTAGTAAACAGATGAAGAACGGTTACGTTGACCTAGTTGAGGCCGACAATTGCTTTGGCCTGCAGGAGAGGAATCTTCATCCAAGAAAACGTGCAGCTGGTCTTTATGCTGCAACTGCAGCATAGAGCTGCTAGAAGGGCATGGTCAGCTATGCATACTAACTGGGGAATGGCTGAATGGAGTAGGTGTTTTTTAGTGGACGAAACAAGATTTTGTCTTTATCGGTCAGACGGGAGAATTTTAGTATGGTGTGAAACGGGTGAAAGATATAGAGAGGGGCACATGGAGCCGAGAGTAGCATATCGAGGAGGTGGTGTGAATATGTGAGGTGGCATAAATCGAAACAGAAGAAGAGATTTGGTAATTTTAGAGGGTGAAAATATGAATGCTGTTCAATATAGAGATTTGTGTGTGAGAAATATCATTGTTCCCTACGCCCAAGAATTAGGGGAAGGTTTTGTTTTAGTCGATGACAAAGCCAAACCACATCTTGCTAGAATTGTACCTGACATGCTTAGGGAACATGGTGTTGAAAGAATGGATTGGCCTACGAGGTCACCTGATATGAATCGAATAGACCATGTATGGATTAAGTTAACATTGGATATAATATAACAGGGAATTGGTTTCCTAAATTTGAGCGAATTGATGGATGCTATACAGAATTTTCGTGGGAAAACATTCCCCCAAAATTTTCTAAGAAATGTTATTTACAGTATGCCGAGACGCGTTGCAGCAGTGGTTTATGCTCACTGAAGCGCAACAAAATATTAAATTGCGTGAATTTTATTTAACTTTTTCAACAGAAAATCGAGTTTATAACCTCTATTGATTAAAATTGTATAGAGCGATAAATAGCGAGTAACACAAAATTCAAAAAACTTATTGAGCCACCCCTGAATAAATGTCCAACTCCGAATTCGATCCGGCTGAGTAAAATCGCGCCCTTGGTAAGAAAACTGTGTATCTAATTTATTTCTGATTATAATCCAGCCCATGCACTGCTTGCCGTGAATCTACTACACAGATTCAGCATGAAAACGGGCATAAATTTCTTGTCCAGGTTACATATCAGTGCCAGATATTGAACAAAGCATTATTGCTGTTTTGTTGTCATCGTGAGAACCTCTGCCCATGGACATGTTTTTTAATAGAATGTACAGGACTTCGGCATATCAAGAGGTACAAATTTGTGTATATAAATGTTACGTTCGTGTGTTCTTTTGTTTGTAAATTTCTTGAAAGGGAAAAAAATTATTTTTTTTTAATTTGTTGATTTGTGAATGGTATATAGGACTTGAGCGTTATGGAGATTTTAATTGATAAAACAACTGCATTTATGTATTTTTCTAATCTGTATAAATTTTTAATTACATATAATTTTAGTGCCAGTCATGCCCCTTGCCATCTGATCCGATGCCAACTGATCGATATTTCTTGTCTTTACAGCCTTGATAAAGACCACGATATTTGGTCGAATCGTTGGCAATTGATAAAAGCTGAATTGTCGTTATTTGTCCCCATTCCGCTAATCCACCTACTAAAGTATTTTTGTATGAAAAAATGATTTTTCTGTCGAAACAGGTAGAAAATCGAAAATATGTCGAACATGTCCCAAGGTGCAAACCCTCTCTTTACGTCACCGTAGATAAGAGAAAACTAATTTTTTTTACAGAATTATACGTCGACGAATTTTTTTTAAATGAACATCACATTTTTCTTCACCTTGTAGCAAATATTCTAGGAAATCCAAATTGGTTTAACTTTTAGCAATCCGTTGAACCGTTTTAGAGAACTTCGAAATGGACCAAAAAAATCGTTTGTAATTAGCACTTAGTTTACAATAACATTTATGCCCATTTCGTTCGGTGATCATCTATTCAATAAGCTAAACTAGACTCAGACATAAAACGTCGCACGAGGTTAACATTATTTTTCTTTATGTTCTTTGCATGATCCAATTGTGCATTCAATTATGCATTCAATTGTGCAATTCAATTGTGCATTCACATGGTATCCTGAGACAAATGGATTATTTTGTTTAGATGTTTTAGGTCTTTTTAATGGTATTCGTTGGATATCGACATGTTTGACCGCTGTAAACTGCATTACAGTATTATCTATGTTACTTTCCTCTCAATAAGAGTATCTTTTCCAGGTTGAACTAACCTTGTCAGGCAACTCTAAACAGTAATTTTTGGGATCCTTCTTATGACTTTTTTTTAATCTTTGGTGGCTGCTGAACTACAAAGACCTGAGTTAAAATAAATAACTTTTTTTATTTTATTCGAGCGTAATTTTATTAAGTCTCCCTTTAAACTTTTTTTTGCCCTATCTCAAAAGTCCATTTTATATTTGGCATTTTTTAATATACAAAGTTTTCTATATACAAATAATAAAAAGTTTTTTGAAACTAACGAGGTATTCGTTTTTCTCGCAATTTTCAATTTTGGTCGTCAGTAATTTTAGGACCGGTACATGCAGTGAATATAACTGCTTTTCCCTGTACTTGTTTGCATTCACCCCACAAACTTGACCGCCCCAATGATTCAATTTATAATATTGGAGTTGATGGTTTGCTTCTTTTAGATTTGTTACAACTCCGCCTAGGGTATCACTGGGTGAATTGAATAGCTCAGATGGTGTCACTACCGGTCCAATAAAGAGAGGAAAAGGAACAGAACAATATGATGACTACTTTCTAATTTACTCAGGAAAACCAAAATACACAAGAGCAGCGTCGGGAGTTGGAATGCTGATCAATCAAAAATTCAGGGACCTCTCACTCGCAATATTGTACATAAACGACAGATTAATAAAGTAACCCTGAAACTAAACAAACAAACTCTTCATATAGTGTCCGTTTACGCATCAGATACTGGAAAGCCTGTCCAGGAGACCATCAATTTTGACGAACAACTCCAAATGTTGATAGAAATAGTACCCCAACATGAAGGCATAATAATAATGGGTGACTTGAACGAACGAATAGGGAACGAGGTAATACCTGGAGTCAAGAATAGATTCAATGAGCAGGCAGCAAACTAGCGAGGTGAGAAGCTTGTTGAATTTGGCGCATACCAGGAACTAAGGATTAACAACACAGACTTTAAACCCAAACCCCGACACAAAGTTACGTTTCAGGGCAATAGAGGGGTAACGTTTACAATAGACTACATAATAACGAATAGAGCCATCAAGCCAGAGCAAATGCAGGACGTTAGATCACTAACATCGGATCAGACCATAACTTAGTAATGGGAATAATTACCATGGCAAGACCACCAGCCAACAGGAAGAAAACGGACAACCCACCAACAAAGTTCAAAATCGAGTCAGTAAAAACAGGAAGCACAGTGATTCAGAACGAACGGCTTATATCCCAAAAAATTGAAAGAGAACCCATCCTCCAGCAACACCCAGTAGACCGCGCATGGAACTTCCTACTAAACAACATAAACCAAGCAGTAGAGGAGGTATTAGGCAAAAAAAACATGGTTCAAACGAGAGGTGAAGATGGGCTGTGAAAAGAAAAGAGCCCACCTAACATACATATCCACCAAAACTCCAAGAAACCAGATTAAATACGTCAAAACAAGGAACAGAGTAAACAACTGTATAAGGGAAATAAAGAGCATTGGGAGAACATCAGTAGAGAAATGGAAAGTGAACAGCCGAATGGACCACCTATTTTCAGTAGTATACGAACCAGGACGAACAGGAACACCGAAAGCCCAAGAAGCGGGGAAGAATGAATCGAGGCGAAGCCATAGACATCGAGGATGTTGACCAATACATGATGGAGGAAGTGATATCCGAGATGAAGTACCCGAAAAACGGTAAATCTCCAGGCCCGGACAACGTCCCCAACGAACTGCTAGAAGAGAAGAAGCGGAGGAGAAGCTCTAGCTCGACCGCTTGCAGAACTATGAAATTATGCACCCGTATGCTACAACAACGTATTCTCATCTACACCATAATAAGCGAGGAGCAGCAAGGTTTTCGGAAGAACCATTCGACGATTGACGCAGTGTTCGTTATCAGGCAGATTATAGAGAAAGCAATAGAGTATCACAAACTAGCATACCTCTGCTTTATAGATTTGACGAAAGCGTTCGACAAGATAAGGCTGGAGGACGTTAGGTACGACCTGAACCGCAGGGGAATACCTCTAAGCAGCAAAGAGATGGTTGGAAATCTCAACACAAACAACACCACAACAATACGATCAAAATTAATAACAACAGAAGAAATAGAGCAAAGCGCAGGAATACGACAAGGAGACAGCCTCAGCCCACTTCTGTTCAACACCATAATGGGCAGAATAATAGAGCAAGTGCGCAAGGTAGACCTGGGATACAAGATGGGAAACCAACAACTTAAGATAATACACTGCAACGCAAAATTAAAGGATATTAAAATTTTCACTTCAATTTCACATTGAGATTATTCTCAAACTATAAAGCCTATTTTTAGAAACTTTTTTTCAATTTGTGGATACGTTCACATCTCGAACTTAGTGTATGGAAAAACGTTTTGTTGCACGGCCACTTTATTATACAGGGGAACCAGGCAAGTATGTTTCCGTGTACGCATTTTCTTAAACTCGTACTAGTTTAGTGACAGCTGACAATGGACTATTTTCTGTCCAGTCATGAATCCGTCTTTGCTTTTAAAGTACCGGGTTGGACTTTTTCTGCACTACTTTTGGAGATATAATATTTTTTCTGCATTAGTATCTTTTTTTCAAAACTTAAAATAATCATGTTTTGGGACGTAGTCACAGCGGTAGGACAGTTGCCATGGAAATTTTTATGAAACTTGTTTGACATTTTCTGTCATTCAGATATAATTTCATTTGAGATTGAACAATCATGCGACGACGTAGTTTAAGTTTTGAGGAAAGAAGTAGAGCTGTAGGTAAGCTGGAAGCCGGCATGTGTTGAGCTGATGTTGCTGTCGGTTTCGGCGTTTTCAGAGTGTTGTAAGTAGCTTAAAAACAAAGTTTTTTCGAGATACCTTATAATCTCAAGGAGATGAGGTCAAGGTCGAAAAAGAGAAACGTCGGTGCAACAGGACCGTTTAATTAACTTAATCGCCAGAAGAGAATCGAAAACCACTTCAACTCTAATTGGACAAAGACTCACTGCTGCATCTGGGGTCGTGGTGTCAAAAGATACTGTTAGAAGAAGGCTTAGAGAAGCGAATTTGGTGTGTCGCAGACCAATGAGAGGCGTATCACTGCGAAGACTACATAAAAGAGCCAGAGTGACATGGGCACAGGAACATGAACACTGGCAAATTGAATGGAACACCGTTCTATTCAGCGATTAATCCCGCTTTGGCCTGCACAACGATTCAAGAAGAATTCGAGGATGGTGGCAAAGGGGAACTCCTCGCCAGTTGGGTAGTGTGCAAGAATTGCATCAATTTCGTGGCGGAACAGTAATGGTTTGGGCAGGTATAGCTGTAGGACGACGTACACCATTGTATGTTTTTGACACAACAATGAATGATGCAATTTACGAAACAGATATTATTCGAAATATTGTAGTTCCTATTTCCCGACAAATAGGAGATAACTTTATTTTTTTGAACGATAACGCGCACTTCCCAGGACTCAAAATGTGATTCCAGTGCTTGAGGACGAAGGAGTCAATCATCTCATGTTGCCTGCTTTGTCGCCAGATTTGAACCCCATAAAGCATGCGTGGGATATGCTTCAACGTGCATTAAACCATTATCCGCAGCCGGTTGAGAATTGCCAACAGCTTACGCAAGTGTTACACGTTTTATAGCAGAACTTGCCTCAACATGACTTGGCAATTTAATAACTAATATGCAAAGAATAGTTCAGGGCACACTTGAAGTTCGTGGTGCTCATACGCGTTACTAAGTAAATTGATTTGTATATTTTCTTAGATTAATTGTTGTACTTAATGACGTTTTTATACAATTTTAATAAAAAATGATAAAAGTTTTTAATAGAACGATACCAAGGCAGAAAAAATATTATACCTCAAAAACTAGTGGAGAAAAAGTCAATTTCCAAGCCGGTGCTTGTAAAGTGAAGACGGTTGATATCTAGGCAGAAAATAGTAAATTGACAACTGTCAGATGTCACTAAATTAGTGAGGGTTGAAGGAAATGTATTCATTTACGAAAACATGCTTGCCTGCTTCACCCTGTATAATAGAGTTGCCGTGCAACAAAACGTTTTTCCATGTATTAAGCTCGAGACTGGAAATGTACCTATAGAGAAAAGCAACGTTTTTCAAATCGGCTTTATAGTTTAGGAATAATCTCAATTTGAAATACAAATAAAAATATTGATATCCTTTAATTTTACGTTGCAGTGTATGTTACGCAGACAAGGTAACTTACAGGCATTTAAGAAAGAGGCCCAACATTTTTTATACCCATCTCCTTTTAGCACATGTTGAGAAGATACGATAAAAATTTCAAACTCAAATTTCCAACGCCTACTTAATAAACGACAATAATAACTGAATGGCTTATACACGGCAGAAACACGAGCTGACACAGCAGAGACAAAAAGGATGGCATGAACCAGCGAAATGAGAATGAATACAGAGAATGATCACAGGGTACATACTTAGGGACCAAAGAAGAAGTAGCGAAATTAGGGAAGAGTGGACGCTTCTGGAATGAACACATATCCAGGATGGAATACCAAAGACTGGCAAAAATCGCCAGGAATAGGAAACCAGCATCCAGCAGACCACCAGGATGGCCTCCTAAGAGGAGGAAGGACAGCTGGTCGTCGACATCGGATAGTTGATCCGACAATAGATGGGTAAAACAAGCCTTAAGGCTTCCGAAAAAAAAAGAAGATTTATTACAACCCATATGGTAATGACGTACAATGTGCCTTTGAAATTGCAGCAATCCAACTGCAACCATAAAGTACAATTGGGTACAATCTCCTCAAAAACTTCTACTAAAGTGAAATTGTTTAGTTGATGTTTGATAATTTCCAGTTCACTCAGACACCCTAAAGATACTGGTATAGAAGTTATTCGCCCACTTGGGTTGATAATTTTGTTCTATATTTCTTTTTACCTTCGCTTGAACCCTACTTTTTATCTAAGTTTCCAATACTCATAAAAGCATATTTTTCTTCGTCGTCTGTTGAATTGTCATCATTAGGTATGATCGCTGCGTATGATACTTCTTCACCTTCAACGACTTCAACGTTGTAACCTTTCAAATCTATCTGTTCATTAACGTTGAATGGTGTGATAATGATATCGATTTCATTGTGGTCTTCGGCAGCACTTTGTAGAAGGCGATGAGTAGTACTTAAGACAGCGAACTTAGGATAGCATATGATAAAAATTATTACTATTATCAAGAGCTTAAAGGCTCATTTTGAATACTGAGTTCGCAGCTGAGTTATTTTAGCTGTGAAGCTTGAAGCTGACGTTTATGAACTTAGTCTATCCAGAGGGATTGTCTCTAACTTCAGTTTCTTTGAATCCAAAACTGAAACACTATTAGCTATGGTACTATCCAGCACTATAAGATAACCATGCAAGAAATTCTTTAAACCTCGAAATACTAGGGTGGAGTCCTTACAGAACAACCTGGTGGGACAATGATGATGTAGCACTCTTTTAGAATAAAACATGTCGGTTTCGACGCATTTTGCCAATATAGAAGTGGAAATCAATTTTTTCTACTAAACTGCTAACAAAAAAGATCGAAACGGCAAAATTTTTTGTCATGTTTAGGGATCTGTATCTCGGAAATGCCTTAGCCGAAATTCATAACATAAAGAGACTTTGGAAGATCGTTTCTTCTAGAATCAGGGAGGGGGCTAGTTTTAAACCAAAGTGATTTTCTAAATGATATACAGGGTAAAGAAAAAAGCACTGCAAAATGGTTGCATTTCAACCCACTGCAATTGGTAGCTAGAGTATCTTCAGAACATTCGTGCCTATGAGATTTGAGGACCTTGACTAATATCTCGGGACATGTTCGGCGGTTTTTAGTTTTATGGCCCACAAGAGAAATTACGGGGGTTTTTCAAAAAGTGTGCGTTTTCTTATAAGTTGCCCTGTATCGCGAGAATGCTATGCCGATTTTAATGACGTAAATTATCTCCAAAAGACAAATGATTGTAAAATCAGCGGCGTACACTCAAGTTTAACAAAACCTTTCTATTCCACGTTGTACAAAAATGGCAAAAAATTTACTGAGAAACTGATCAATATTTTGTTAATAAGGACGTCATGGCGGTTGTTCTAACTTTAAGGCTCTTATTGTAATTACATTTAAGAGCCATGGTCGATATCTCGGGATGTTTTTGGCGGTTTTTTGTTTTTTGGCCTACAAAAAAAATTAAGGGGGTTTTTCAAAAAGTTTGCGTTTTCTTATAAGTTGCCCTGTATCGCGAGAATGCCGCTGCCGATTTGAATGAAACAAATTATCTCTAAAAGATAAAAGATTTAAGTAAAATCAGTAACGTCCACTCAAGTTTAATAAACATTTTCTTCCATGTTTTACAGAATGGCAGAACATTTACTGAGAAACTAATGAATATTTTGTCAATAAAGCCGTCATGGAGGGTGTCCTAACTTTAAGGCTCTTCTTTTAATTACATTTAATAGCCGTGGTCGATATCTCGAGAAATTCGGCTGTTTTTGGTTTTTTGGCCTACAAAAATTATTACGGGGGGTTTTCAAAAAGTTTGCGTTTTCTTATCAGTTGCCCTGTATCGCGATAATGCCGCTGCCGATTTTAATGAGATACATTATTTTTAGAATATAAATGAATTACAAATCTGTGGCATAGACTCATTGTACAAGAATTCCAAAAAATGTAATGAGAAACTGATCAATATTTTGTTAGTAACGACGCCATGGCGTGCCCTACTTTAAGGCTGTTATTGTCATTACATTGAAGATCCAAGCTTGATATGTCGGAACGTTTTTGGTGCTTTTTTGTTTTTTGGCCTACGAGAAGAGTTACGGGGCGTTTACAAAAAGTTTGCACATTCTTATAAGTTGCAGTGTTTTGCGGGAATAAAATTGCCCTCAAATCTCAGAGGAACGAATGTTCTGAAATTACCCTAGCTACCAAATGCAGTGGGTTGAAATGCAACCATTTTACACTGTTGTTTTCTTTACCCTGTATATCCTTTAGAAAATCACTTTTTTTTTACCTCGTTTAACTTTTAACGTTTAAAATTAACCTCCCTCCCTGATTCTACAAGAAACGATCTTCCAAAGTCTCTTTGAGTTACGAATTTCGGCTGTGGCATTTCCGAGATACAGGTCCCTAAACATGACGAAAAATTTTGCCGTATCGATCTTTGTTGTTAGCATTTTATTTCTCAGCTCAGTTGCTGCGACTTCAGAATTTTAAGTGAAGTGACATTTCATAAGTTTGATAAATATCTGGTAACGGTTTTGGGGATGTTTGTTTTTTTGATTCCGAATAAAATATACGAGTACCATTACCATTACCATACCTACCATTCAAAAATTTTATAAGGTAAACTAAAATCTACAAAATTATGTACTTAATTGTTTTTATTGTGTCAGTAGATTTGCATTTTAAAGATTTTACATTGAGTGCTTTTATTGCCGCCCGTTTAAGAAAGTTTCGCCGTCAGAGTGCATTTTTTGATTTAAATGAATAAATAAGAATTAGGGATATTAGTTCAACATGGAGACCGAAGACGCTAATAATGTGTGAGCCCACAAAAATGTATCTATAATAATCACCATGGAAACGAAGTAAACAAAGTATGACATGTCAGAGACATAAATTTAAATTATCTATCACATATTAATTTTTTTGGTTTCTTAATTTAAAAAATGTCGTTACTAAGTGAGAGAGAATTAGAAAATATTGTGAGGTAAGTTTTAGAGGTCTTTTAGCAATGTAGAATAAGAAAAGTAATAATTTTAAACAGGTTGCGCCGGCGAGGTCTGAGTTTAAGCAACATTGCTGACTTAGTAGGCACATCTAAGTCGACGATTCAACGGGCACTTCAAACAAGACAAAATTATGGTGTTCCTGCTTTTAAAATGCGTGGGAGTTGCGGTCGCACAAAAGTTACGACCCCTAGAGAAGATCGGCTAATTAATTTGTCTGTCAGGAGGACAAGGACTCTAAATTCCAGCAAAATAAAAGCAAGAGTGCAAGCAACAACGGGGACCAACCTATGCACCTCCACTGTCAGAAATCGTTTGCATGATCGAGGACTACATGCTAGAAGGCATGTCCAATGCTTCAACGTGTCCATCGAGTTTCTCGAAGACGTTAGGCAGAAGAACATTTGCACTGGGGAATAGCAGAGTGGAACAATTGCATGTTTTCAGATGAATGTAGATTTTAGTTGTATGCATCAGATGGACGTAGTTTAGTGTGGAGAGGGCGGAATGAACGAAACCTGGAAGAAAATATGGAAGCCAGAGTGCCATTTGGGGGGGTGGAAGTGTGAGTGTGTGGGGAGGAATAATGGGGAATGGAAAGACTGACTTAGTGGTTTTAATTGGGCAAACTATGAACGCAGTTAGATATCGAGACTTGTGTATGAATCAAAGTGTCATTCCCTTGGCTCAGAACTTTGGAGATGATTTTATCTTAGTTGACGATAATGCACGTCCGCACCGAGCTTGAATTATTAACGAAGTTCTGAGAGAGAATGGCATCGAGCGCATGAATTGGCCTGCTAGGTCGCCCGATATGAATGTTATAGAGCACGTGTGGAGCCGATTGAAACTAAAGCTGAAAGAGAGAGAGCAAGAATTTCAAAATGTGGATGAATTGGCAGTGGCAGTGAGGGAAGAATGGGAAGCTATTCCCCAGGAGTTTATAAGACATTTGGTGGAGAGTATGCCGAGAAGGGTGGCTGAAGTAATGCGAGTTTTAGGTGGGCCTACACATTATTAGCGTCTCCAGTTTCCATGTTTAACTACGGAAATGAAATGCCTATCAACCTTCATTGAGATATCTCGGGCGGTTTTACAGAAATCAATAACTTCCTATTTTTAAAATAAAACTAACACCTTATAACTTTTAAACGAAAAATTGTAGACAACTCATTTTTATGACAGACTCTCCCCTTAAAATTGACCAGATTGTTTAAGGTGTTCATTTTTTTCCATTTAATTTTTTGTTGTTGTATAAAATTAAACTGAGGCGTTTTACAAACTATCAATCTGCCTCGATTATTTTAAAATTAATGAACTTTTAAAGTTTTTTAGTTTATTGACGTGAGTATTCCCGCAAAACACTGTAACTTAAAAGAAAGTGCAAACTTTTTGTAAACGCCCCGTAACTCTTCCCGTAAGACTCTTAAAATTAGGACACCTACCGTGGCGTCTTTATTAACAAAATATTGATCAATTTCTAATTAAATTTTTTGCCATTCTTGTACAACATGGAATAGAAATGTTTTATTAACCTTGAGGGTACCTCACTGATTCGTGAATGATTAATCTTTTAAAAATAATTTATCTCATTAAAATCGGCCGTGACATTATCGCGATGCAGGACAACTTATAAGAAAACGCAAACTTTTTGTAAATCCTCTGTAATTTTTTTTGTAGGCCAAAAAACAAAAATCACAAATCAAAATGTAATCACAATAAGATTCCTAAACTTAGGGCATCTGCCAAGGCGTCGTTTTTAACAAAATATTAATCAGTTTCTCATTACATTTTTTGCAATTCTTGTACAACGGAATAGAAATATTTTACTAACCCACGGTATGCCACAGATTCGCGTATCATTTGTCTTTAAAAGATGATTTATTTTATTAAAATCGGCAGCGGCATTATTGCGATACAGGGCGACTTATAAGAAAACGCAAACTTTTTGAAAAACCCCCGTAATTTTTTTTGTAGGCCAAAAAACAAAAAACTGACACAAACATCCCGAGATATCGACCATGGCTCTTAAATGTAATTACAATAAGAGCCTTAAAGTTAGAACAACCGCCATGACGTCCTTATTAACAAAATATTGATCAGTTTCTCAGTAATTTTTTTGCCATTTTTGTACAACGTGGAATAGAAAGGTTTTGTTAAACTTGAGTGTACGCCGCTGATTTTACAATAATTTGTCTTTTGGAGATAATTTACGTCATTAAAATCGGCAGCGGCATTCTCGCGATACAGGGCAACTTGAGTATAAGAACAAATAGAGACAAAAAGAAAACGCACACATTTTGATAAACCCCCGTAATTTCTCTTGTGGGCCATAAAACTAAAAACCGCCGAACATGTCCCGAGATATTAGTCAAGGTCCTCAAATCTCATAGGAACGAATGTTCTGAAGATACTCTAGCTACCAAATGCAGTGGGTTGAAATGCAACCATTTTGCAGTGCTTTTTTCTTTACCCTGTATATCATTTAGAAAATCACTTTGGTTTAAAACTAGCCTCCCTCCCTGATTTTAGAAGAAACGATCTTCCAAAGTCTCTTTATATTATGAATTTCGGCTAAGGCATTTCCGAGATACATTTCCCTAAACATGACGAAAAATTTTGCCGTATCGATCTTTTTTGTTAGCAGTTTATTAACTGCTAGACATGAAGGTCACATGGCAGTAATCCGTTGTCATTTGGGCATTTACAAGAATTATTGGTCTTAGGAAAGAGTTTTTTTTATTTAGAATACTTTTAGCAGTTTAGAATTTAATTTTTTTATTTAACTGAAGATTATTTCCAAACCAAAGCATTGCGATTAGGGACTCAGAAAATCTGAGGCCTTTCATAGAAAAAGACGCCAAAAAAATTTTACATAATTGACTCCTAGGCTACGGCGCGGCATTGGCTATGCCTCACGCAACTCCCATTTATTAGGAATATGTCAGACTCCTAATCGATCTGCCACTATCATTGAACAAGTAAAGCAGATTTAGGTGCTCTATAACATCACTCCAGGCCACCTAGTTATAGAAAGTTCATTAGAAACCTTGCTCATCAATCTCGTTTAACGAATGAAACGAACATCAAAGGATCCATATTAAGTCAAGTCGTCTGATCTACATCAGCTACTCTACAATCCAAGACTTGATATTTGGTTAAACAACTCTGGAATTGGCAGATTACCCAAACATATACATGCTTTGGACTGGTCAACAGACCTGTTGAGATCTATTGACAAATAGGTAAATAGGATAAATGAATTACCTCCAATTATCTCTGCTAAGTGAGTATTTTTGTACACGACAATATCATAAGTAAGCATAAACAAGCATGTTACGTTACACACCTTAAAAGCAGACGATGCGTTAACACATTTTAAATAAAGAATTAATTATTGCCTAAATAATCTTGTTTAATTTAAAAAACTCAACTATTCTGAAGACACCACGCATGCATGTAGTATGTATAGTGTTACGTAAGGGCCAATCCCCAGTAGTAAACAGTAATGACAAAATGATATATTGGGTAATAAATAAGTGCATGTAGGAGGTGTTTTAGTACCTATTTTTCAAATTTTTATGGAAAAAGTTACTAAAGTGGGAGTGGGAGGGAAAATCACATTTAGTTAATAATAATTAAATAGTTTTTTAATATTTTAACTGATTAATATTGCGTAAACAAAAAACTTTTTATAGTTTATTACCTTGCCTAGTTTTTATTACCATTTAGGACTAAAAAATGGGAGCAAAAATTTAAAGTAGTGTGTGTGGGTGTATCTAGAAAAAATTGAGAAGGAAACATAAATTGGAAGAACTCATCCACTTAGAGGAGAAGACCAATGTTTATTGTAGAACACCTATGTACTACTAAGCGCTTAATCATTAAAAACTACATTCCATTATATGTATTTAACGATTACCACGGTACCACTTCCATGCTCGTTTTTCGTACCGCATGCATTGATCGCTATTCCGGTCAACAGTACCGGCTAGTGAAAATGAAAGTGAAGATGATTCAAGGTAACTGGGATACGACCTTAAAACTACTTTCGTTGATTATCTTGTAATATCACGTTGATCTAGGATGCAAGAAAAGAATTACTGTCTTGATTCTTAGACCTGAATACAAGGTGTGCTCAACAGGTTCGGTACTCCAAAATTTTAGCTGGATGTGATTGTGGATATAGAACAGAGAAATATGCAAACAAATAAATTTTTCCAAATCAATTCTATTAAAAATCATTGTACCTAGAAAAATCAGTCAAACGGAGAACATGTTTATGCGGGACCAACAGGCAAATGAGCACCACTTGGTTGGAATCCATTTTCATCAGCTACATATGAAACGCTGTAGAGTACTCCATCGTCGCCAGTGTACTGGTAGGAACCCCTTACAGCAATTCCTTCGTTCTCGGAACCAGCGTTAACAACTTCACCTTGTTCTTCAGCAGCTATTCCATTGCTGGTTTCGTATCTGTCAGCAGTAAATAAGAAATAGTAAGACGTGTCATAAAAGCTTATTAAAAATAATACCTACCCATATTTGTAGTTTTCTACTCCAATGTTGTCCAAGTCATTCCTAACCACGTAAGCTTGAGAATCCGGGGATGGCTGGGCAGCTAGGGCGACAGCAAAGAGGGCAAACAAAACAACTGCCTGAAAGTGACGTAAAAGGTCCCTTATAGAATACATTTCTCAACAATTATTCTAAGATTTGCATTTAATGAAATATATACCCAGAATTTCATTGGTTTGTAACGCTCGAGTATTTCCAAGTGTAATAATATGCAAATAAAGTGGCAAAAACATAGGCCCCTATTCAAAGCTCTTTAGAGATCTATCAATGCAAATATTTTGCATCTCATTGTTGAAGATTAAGCAATTAGATAACAGTCGAAAGTGGGACATCAAATGAGGAATGAATCAATATAGGAAATTTAGCTATGCTGTAACTACTCACTGCTTTCATGGTGTCGTGGGTGTTGATACGCTTCAGATAAAACTGGAACTGATGACCATAGTGCAGAAAAAAATCTTTATATATTCCCAATGAGAGCTAATAAAATTGGGGTATAAATCTTTTTGACCTTTTCATTTTAGGAAGGTCGTCAAGAGATGCAACTATCAAGATTTTGAATAATTCATATGCCCCATAGTTATACACTTGATTTGGGTATTTATTGCTATATAAAAATCTGGTGGTGGCCTTTATATCTGAAGATTGGAAGATTTGTCTAGCTGTTAAATTATAACGATATTTTAGTGGTCTGTTTGGAGCTAAAATAGATATTTGTATCTATTTTAGCTTCTATCTATTTAAAAGTTATAAAAAAACTGAGACTTTGCTAAGAAGTTTTGGAAAAAAATTAAATGTCCATTTTCTTAGCATAACCAATAATTACTATGATTGCATGTTAGACGAAATTTTATTGAGTTTTGAATTAAACCTTCCCTAAAGCCAAAATAGCTAAATATTTCTTACAAACTCAACGTCAAGATTTCATTTTTGCGTTGTGAATGATTTGTCGCCAAAATGAAAATCCAATGGTTTTTTAAATTTAATGGCGTTTTTTTACAGTAACTGAGAAGCTCCCTTTATCTTCCGATAACTCAATCCGGATGAGCAAGTTGAAACATCTGTTGATAAAAAATCTGAAATATTAGATATGCATGTCTAAGCGACCTTCACAAAATCAGTGTCTCTACTCTACCAGAAAACTCTCAATTTATTAAAACTGACAAATCAATCAGCAATTTCTAATAAACTCCTATAAATGCGGAGTAGCCACCAAGGAAACTCGAGAGAGGTCTACCCATCACTTCAATTCACAGGAAAACTGCACTAATTTGTGACGTGTTTCTTTATATCTATTGATTTTATGCTCTCTCTTCAAATCAAGTAATCTCTCTAGAAGTTGGAGACGTACGCAACTAACTTTGGCTGTCTCTTGCTCTTTTAGGAGTATGTATGGAGACTACGCGTTTCTGTCTGTCAAGAGACTTGTGCTAGGTTTCAAAGTATATAAACTCCATTAATTCTTGAAGTTACGTACTTGATAATTAACTAACAGTCAACAAATTTGAATAGACTTTCTGCTTAAACTGTTAAGTACGTTTAGTGACAGAGACTCTGGATGACGTCTATCCATTTTCATGTGATGCATCTGTTTCCAACAAGATTAGTGGTGAAGATTAATCATGAGGATCAAGAGTAACTCAAGTAAACGGAAAGTTACATGTACATCCATAAACAAAGCTACGTAAAAAAGAGTATCCAATTTACAATCAACCAAAAAGTGCTTTTCTATATGGTTCCTTTCGTTTTACCACAAGGTCTTTTGTGTAAGCTGTAACACTTTTTCCTTTAGTCTTTTTATCAAGCGGTGTGATTTTGCCATGTTTTTGGCAGTTTTACATACTTTCTGGTACTGGACATACATTACTAGACATCTTCCAGAAAGCCGGCGTTCAACTTGTTTTAACGGGCTTCTGGGCAATCCCCACCCTATTCAGGACATTCTTGTGAATATGATCAAAAGGTTGTCAAATTTTAGACGTCCAGGCTTCAACAGTTATCAAATCCTCTGAACGTTTTCACAACAGAAGATCTATAGGCATCTTTAGTTCCTACTCTAATTCTATGCTTGCCGTTGTTCTATCTATATGAGACCAGTAACCCAGTCAGAAACAATCCTTGTTCTAATAATGGTAATGCTCCATAACCACCACACAGTGTTTTTCGCCAAGGTCTGACAGTACTGCGCGAACATTTTCGTCTAGTTTTGGCTGAAGAAGCAGATGCCCTTCTTCTTATGACGCCGTCTCATCCCGAAGGTTGGGAGCAACAGGCTATAATGGTGCGCGAAACTGCACCCCTCAATATCTCAATTGACGTTCGACCAAACCATCTTGTCAGATCCCTGAGCCACGAATTCTGTTGTCTGTCCACAGTTCTTTTGCTTTCGATTCTTCCCTCATTACCAAGGCGGAGTATTTCATATCGCTCTGCTCTCAGGATGTGACCGATGTATTGCAGTTTTCTTTCTTTTATTGTTGTTAATAGTTCTTTATCTTTTTCATCCGCTTGAGGACCTCTTAGTTGGTTATTCAGTCTATCCAGGAGAGCAGTGTAGCATTCACACATGCAGTTTACCAGACTCAGGTCACGGCAATTGAAGAAGCTCGTCATTGATGTAAATGAGCGTCTGGCCTGTTCGAGCCTTGCAAGAGATTCGACTTTAGGCTCATTGATTTCGTTGACGAGCGCGCCAATATATTTTAGAGCCGAGACTTGTACAACCGCGTTGCTAATTCTGAGGGTTGCTAGTTTTGGTGTCTTGGAGAATATAACAATCTTGGTCTTGGCAACGTTCATTTGTAGTCCGTCCTACATGCTAAGTTTGACAATACGGTTCATCATGCTCTGGGGATGCGGCAGGTTGTCAGCAAGCATGACCGTGTCATCAGCAAAGCGTCATCAGCAAAGCGTGAGTTGTTAACGCAAATGCCATTGACCTTGATGCCCCCTCTCAGATCCTAATATGCTTCACGAAGCATCGCTTCAGAATATAAATTGAAAAGAAGGGTTGACAGAACACAACTCTGTCTCACTCCCCTCCGATTCTCCATCTCTTCAGATGTTTCGCCCTCTATTTTGACTTTCTTCGTCTGATTCCAATATAGTTGGGTGATAATGCGCAGGTCTTCCTCGTCAACACCAATGGATTTGAGGATCTCACCAAGTCTCTGGTGCGAAACGCAGTCGAATGCCTTACGGCAATCAATATAACATGCGTATATATCTACATTTGCGTCAGAACGTTAGTTAAAGAGAGCCTCGCGTGTACCCATTCCGTCCTAAATCCTGTGTGCTACCAATCTGTCCCTCGCAACTGGCATATATACGTGTGTGGATAATATGGAGGAATACTTTGGGGACATAATACATCAAGCTAATCATGCGGTAGTCATCGCACTGGGAAGCATTCGGTTTTCTGATCATGGTGATGAACGATGATTTTAGCCAGTCCACTGGTATCTCTCCAGTCGGATATATAGAGTTAAAAAGAGAGGGAGGGCTAGGCCCTCCCCATCTGCATCCGCAATGAGTTTGGGAGTTTGCGCGTGCACCTGCTCAGGTCCCACGACCTTGTGGCTTTTTTGAAGCCTGATAGCGCGTATTACTTCCTCTCTCGTGATTCGAGGGCTAGACTCATTTACAGCGTCACTTTTAGGAGGTTTTTTGGGTTGAACATAGTCGAACGCTGCGTGTTGGTAAACTCCTTGATTTTTTTGTGGAAATTGAACAGGTCGTGCTTATCTTGTAGTGCCTCGATTTTAATGCACCTTTCTGTTAACCAACGCTCCTTTGCCTTCCGTCATTCTGCTTTCACCTTCGATTCATTTTTTCGTAATGATCTCCACTTCTGGCCGTTTTTTCTTCTTCTGTCGTTCATAAGTTGCAGGATCTCATCCGTCATCCACCTCTGCCTGGCTGAGCTCTCCATATGTCTAACTCCTGGGTTGTCTCCTTCAGCATACTCCATCGGGGTTCCACATCTCTTCCGTCACGATTATCGGCTGTTTGTAGACGTACCTCCAGGTTCTCGCTAGCTTGGATCCGTACTTCAGAGTCTCCAACCTTTTTACATTTATTCGCTTCGGTCTGATTTTTCGCTGAACCTTTTTGATGTAGGGAAGCTTAAAATCTATCACAACGGGGTTGTGGTCGCTGTTGACGTCGGCGCCCGGGTACGTTCTCGCTGTGGTTACCAATTTCGTGAGTTTTTAACAAGAATCGAAGGTGCTGTTTGAAAAAAGTGTTGGTAATTGGTAGATGGTGTTCTATGCAGAATTGAGCCAAACGATCTCTTCTAGCGTTTCGTGTTCCCAGTTCATATTTTCCTGTTATTTCGTCTGTAGTACAACTCCCGATCTTAGCATTAAAGTCGCCCAAAACCATTTATACCTATTTCTCCCTTTTTCGTTAGATTTACAGAGCATTCCAATGCGGAGTAGAAACCCTCCACTGCCACATAACGTTTATCACAAGTTGGAGCGTACGCTTGGATTACATTCATCACTGTGTGGGTAGTGAGTAGCCTCAGGAGCATCACGCGATCCCCTAGCGGAACAAAATCAATAACGGACTTCTCTCGTTCAGGGGAAATAAGTATAGCCACTCCATATTGTCGACTGGGATCGTCGCGTAATAAAGGACGCCCTTCGGAGTTCTGTGGGTTCCGGCACCAAGCCATCTTACTTCGCATAGGCATAGGATCTTGATTTGTAGTCTATGCATTTCTTGTTCTACATTAGCGAGTTTTTCGAACATATGTAAGCTACGCACTTTCCACGTAGCGATTTTTGTCTTTTCCTTGTACACTGTATTTTATTCGCTTTTACAGATCCTTCGATCCCTCTCCCCACTTAAGGGGTGCCCCGGACTGAGGGCCATTCTTGAATTGACTTCAGCCATTTTAGATAGTGGAATAAATAGCGTAGTGGGAATTCCGTTTCCCTTCTTCAAGGCAGGGTGTAACCCGTTAGAAGCTGTTACAGCTGCGCCTCTCACATCCATTACACTACTGGGTATCAAGTCCGTCTTCACCACTGCTATATGGCACTGTTGTCGCTGCTGTCCAACAACAGTGTTTGCCATATCCGGCTATTCTACTCAATTAGCCCATGGGTCAACACAGTTTTCCAGTGCGTGGCGCTTGGAGCCTACAACAGAATAAACTTAATTCATCATTATAGCCCTCTCCGGGTGTAGCCAATAGAGTGTCCTAGTAGTCCTTGACCTCGTTTTATCCAATTAGTGGAACTCAACCAATCAGCTTGTTTAGAACTTTATTGGTTCTCAAAATCCATCAGGGTCTACACCATGAACAGTTCATCTACGTTTTCAATCCTTTTATATACTTCAATTATCAGCTATTTCCAGAGCTCTCAGTACCTTTTCAGCACCTTCTACCCTGATCATCACACTGTAGAACTTAAAAAGTGTTGACTTTTGACCTAGTTTTTTCTTTCCAGCAAGTGGGACTCAATTAATTTATCAGCACGTTTTTAATTTTATTGGCTCTCAAAATTCATCAGGATCTGCACCATGAGCAGTAGATCTGCGCTTTCAATCGTTTTATTATCTACAATTATCAGGGATTTCCAGAATTCTCAGTACCTTTTCATCATTATTAGAAAAAATTGCTAGTTTTGCCTCCAAGGTTTGACCATACTGCGCGAGCATTCCGTCTATTTATAAACGAAGAAACAGATGTCCTACAATAGCATAAAATTTATTTACAACTATGGATGGCTCTTTTCAGGCAGTCAGTAGAGTGAATTCTGAAATAACAAGTAACGCAGCGTGAATGACACGCTGACCATCACGATGTAGAAGTTGGAAGGTGTTGAATTTGACCTAGTCTTTGGCACTTTTCAATCCAACTAGTGGGATTCAACTATTTGCTCATTTATAATTTTATTGGCTCGCAGAATTCATCAGGGTGTTGACCATGAGCAATCCATGTGCGCTTTTAATTTTCTTCAAGTATAAATGACTTTCAGAATTTTCAGTTGTTACCCCTTCTTCCTTTTTTTTTTTCTTTATTCTATTAAAAAAAAAAAGAAAATATGAATAGGAGGTTACCAAACACAAAAAGGTGGGTGATCTGAAATAAAAGTTGGTCCAACTGAGTTGTGGGGCAAAACCCGACAGCTAGCTACCCTCGAGCCGGAGAGTGGTCGTGGGGTAGATGTGCTAGATAGCTTGATAGTCTGAAACAAGGCGCCACCCACTTTTAAGGCCCCTTTTGAAACTCAGTTCTATTGAAATCAGTTGTTAATACCGTACAAACAAAGCGGGAAAGAACGTTATATTATGGAAAGAAACGCAACTTAATTAAACAAAATCAATCCAATTAAATTAACCGCAACCTGTATACTTCAGTACAGTGTACAATGTAATATACATACCTACATGCAATATTTATATATAACTACAACTGTACATTGGTTCGATAATACCAAACCAACAGCCCTACATGACGAATCACGATAACGAATACGATAATAGGTGAAAAATCAATAATCAGCTGTGCTATGGTTTGTTTAGGTGATGAGTTTGGATATTTATATTGAGGATTGTTAAGTAATAAATATAATATTAATAAAAGTAAATAATCTTCTATGTCCAAAGTCTGTGTACCTGAGCTAAGCCTTGTAGAGGCTTTTAAATTCTTAAAAATCAGACAACATTTAGGGAATAGTACCCATACCGGCCATATACGTATACGTCTGGTTTACATGTTCTGTGAGACGATGAAATGTGTTTTAGTGCTAATATGTGTTGTGGTGCTTTGTTAATACTTAAAACTTAAGGTAAAAAGGATGCACTTAAAAGTTATAAGGTGTACCTAACAGGTTACGTTTAACTTATAGGTACTACTTCTCATATTCCAAAAAAAGAAACTTGGCTTCAATGGGTACGTCCACAAAATGTGGTTATGATGGTGGTTAAAACAAAAAAACATGGAATGGACCCACCTGACTTCTCCAGGTCTCCTACCAGTCACAAGCAGTATCCTAATATGGTGCCAGGCAGATACCCCGAGAGGAAGCTAAGGCCAGAGTGTTCAGGAGTTGTCTCGATGAATTTGCAGTTGTAGGATGTTTCGAAAAAGAGGGTCGACTCTTCCAAGTTGATTAGAGCAATAAGGACGTATCAAAAAAATAATGAGTCAGGAAAGAAAACCCAAACTCTTAAAAGAAGGCCTGAAACAAAGGTACTTGTCTAGTCGATGCTAGGTCGAAATATGGAATGTGCAAAAAGTGAAAGTGGGTAAGTGTTAAAGAATAGACTCTCAAAGTAACAAAAGATCAAGACTATAGCTAATCAGAATAATTTTGCAGTAAGAAAAGTAATAGAAATTTACATACCTTAGGGTGACGGGTGGCCTAAAGAGAAAACCATGTGCTGGTATCAACTATGGTCTTCGGGTTAAGTTAATCAGTTCACTAAACCATTCAATAATTGCAAATCAGTCACTAGACTAGGTAAGGCACTTTTATAGCCAAGACAAAATTGAGGGTAGTTCTGATTTATTTCTTAAATCCGCTAGGCGAAATCCGTGGTTCAGCAGCCAGCCAAGAAGCTCACAGAAGAAAAAAAAGAAGACTCATAAAGTTGCCTTCTAGAATCCTCAACCCAAAAAAAACTAGGGCTGCACAAAAGTACAAAAGTACCAAAAATGGTATGCAAATTCTACACAAATTCCCATTGGTGGCAAATGGTGATGTCACGACCTTCAGTTAACCTTTAGGGCCAATCAAGGTGAAGGATTTGAGATCTTCCAATATTCAATATTATCGACCTTGGCCATCGGAAACCTCGCCAGGGCCGGACTAAACAAGATTATACTTTGTTAAAAATAAAAACGTAACACAGTACCTTTTCAACGTTATTAGAAAAAATTTGTTAGTCTTGTCTCCAAGGTCTAACCCTTCTGTACGAGCATTCCATCTAGTTGTGGTTGAAAAGGCAGATGCTCCACAAAAGCATAAAAATAATTCACAGTTAATGTACTCTCCTGGTAATCAATAAACTGGATTCGGAAATAACAAGTGACGCAACTGACTGTAGAACTTGAAAAGTGTTGACTTCACAAAATATCCCCATATAGAAAGGAAAGATCAAATGGAAGGCTCGGTTAACTGTTTTAAGTTTGCCTTCCTATTGTGTGAGAGCGCCACTAGTACTCCATTTTCAAAGGTTACAGTTTTCTTCAAAAAGTACCAAAAAACTTGGTTAAGTTGAAGGTTACAATGACGGGACACTTAAAATTCAACAGTCTTTCTCAATTTGGCAGTACTCAATTTTTGGCACAAATTTTGTTTAATTTCAATGATTTCGACTTGTTTGCTACTTATTGCTACTTATTGAGTGTATCATTTAGTTCAAAAGAGTTACTTATTGCAAATATGTGGTTACTTACTCCAGGCGCTTTTCCTGTTTTATGTATACCCCAAGGTAAGATTTGTCAAATTTATAAGGAATACCTACCTTTCTAAAATATACTTTATGAGATTTTCTCGTTTTGAATGTATTTGGTCATACAGTATCTCATAAAAAAATTGAAAATAAGATGATTTTTGCGAAAGTTTGCATATTGAGCCCATCATCATTCTAGTTTATATACTATCTAATATTCTCTTATTACTAGGGCATTCAAAAAAAAGAAGCGGGATATTTGAGCCAGATTACCATGTTGAACATGATATGAAATAAAAAGTTAATTTTATTAAAAAATATTAGAAATTGATATTTTATACATCTATTATACAATTGCACATGTATGGTAGAAAGAATGGTTTCCTAATGTTCACATGTTATTTCTGCAAAAAAAATACATATTTACATCAACAACATTTGCAGAGATTATCAAGGAAATTAATACTCTGAACAACATTGATGGTCCATTTGGAAGACATGGATTTATGCATGATAAAAGAAAGGGATTCTAGAAAATCATGGAAATGCATCTTAAGAACCCTAAGCACATAGTCAACTTAACTCGCCTTCTTGCTGTGGCAATGCAATCCATCAAAGAAGATTTATTCCAGATAGTCAAACATTAACAGGTACAATACTCCATAAATAAAGGTTTGCATTATTGCACAATATTCAAACATGAGAAATTTAATGATTATAATTTACTAGTGTACTAATAATTATAGTAACATTTGTTACGTACTGTACGTTGTAGTACTGTACGTAGTAACAGTTGTTACGATAATTTTAAGAGGCGACAGAGTAAAAGATTTTCTGTCCGTTTAATCAAATACTACCTACTAAGTGTAACAATATTTGTGAAAAAACCCCACATTTGAATTTATCTCTTTTCTTTGTTTTGAAATGCTGTATTGTATACACTAAACTTGTGTCTCTAAACACAAGTTTAGATAGATAGTATTGAAATACGACCTTTCTAAACTTGTGGTAAAATAACGACTTGCAAGATATACTGTATAGATACCTACCTGTATATATTTAGATACCTAAATTGTAAGAATTATCTATATTTTAGTTAATTTTAGTTAATGCCACAGCACTTTTATATATATTTTTTAATTTTATAGAATTTAAACCGTGCAGGACTAATGATTTCAAAATCAAACACTGTTTAACAGAAGGACTCTAAAAACACATAAAATTATAATCTTATAACCTATTAACTTTAGGTGTTAAGAAACCTTGGTGGCATTATGATATGAATAATAAATGAACGAAAAATAACAAAAAATAAAAATATTTTCTCTTCTTTCTGACTGATTTTTTGAGGTTTTACTAATAGTACTTTACTATGTCTTTATGCTTCTCGTTTAAAAAGTATAACTTAAAGTAAGCTTATAACCGAAAATGGAAACTGGGAAATGATTTCTACCAGTTAAAACCAGTAAAAAAAAATATTTATTTTTGCTTTATAAGTGACAGGAAGCTTATAACTATATGGAAACATTTTTTATTTTTTAAGTATATACAAGGATGCATAGTGCTTTTTCATTATTTATTCTGCAGTTGTACGCTTTAATTTCCAATATTTTTTTTTAATCTACATAGAATATTTTGTTACTACCCTTAAGTTTCGACTACATAAGTTTATAATATGTTTGACACTTCGTAGTATTTGTAAAAAAATTGAATATCACATAATTTTGTTATTTTCAAGTATGTTTTAGAAAATAAAGTTTAATTGCACATACTAAAATACTAATAGCGCCTTTATTTAAAACACTACTTATCTGTATCGCAATTTAAGTTAAGTGGATTCAGGTTATACTATTTATTTGCTTAATCTGGTAGAGACTCAAACTCACAGCAGATAAAAGAATATCTGTGTCACTTATCTTAATTCTGCTAACTTCAATCGCAATATATAAGCACTAAATAGTCCGTAAACTATTAATACTATTATATAGAAGTAGGTAGGCTGTTAAATATAAATTGTTTAAGATTATTCACATCAAAAACGCCTCTCTATAAATACAATACCATAATCTATTGGATAGACCAGCAGGTTGTTCAGGAAGAAGCTATGTGCTTCAATATCTTATTCTATATATTTTTTACCCAAAAATGTTCCTATAAACTTGGATTAAAATTAGAGAATACCCTACATAAACCCTCTGCCGATATAAGTGTATAAAGGAACATCTTTGCTTATAATGAAATGTAGAATAACATATTGCATCACATGCATCTTCTTCTGAAACACCCTGTATAAAGGTGCCTTCCAAAAAGCGAAATAAAAAATGGTGAATGCGCCAGGATTCCCAAAACTATGCCTTCCTATTAACAGATGGCGCTGAAAGATATCGCCAAGGTGTTACATTTCACTTTCCGTTCTATATGGGAAGGTTTTGTTGTTGACTTTTAACCTAGTCAACTAGCGGGACTCAACTACTTGATTAGGTCGTTTAGAATCTTATTGGTTCTCAAAATCCATCAGTGTTTTGCAAAATTCTCAGCATTTTTTCACCATTATTACAAAGAATTTGCTAGTTGCGCCATCCTCTTTTCACTGAATTCGACGTCCTAAGTGGGAATCTGTTTCAATCAATTTAGATTTTGCTGGCACTTTTCCATCATTACTCATTTTCAAAATTTATCATTTTCTACTATACTTCTAGCTGGTTTATAATTTTACTGCTTTTTAGAATTTAATTTTCTTTAATTTTCAGGCATTTCCAGAATTCTCAACATTTTTTTACAATTATAAGAAAGAATTTGCTAGTTACGCCATCTTCTTGAAATTCCTTTCAACCAATTTAGAATTTGCTGGCACTTTCCCATCACCACTCATCTTCCAGAGTTATTATTTTCTACCCTTTAGCCAGGTGAGTGTTAATCAAGAGAAGAAAGTCCTTTTCTATGTTCAATGGATAAGTCCTGTTTATTATGGTTACGTTGCACTCAACTAGCTTCTTTTCGCTCACAGTTCTTGCACGAAAAACGACACTTCGAGGACACCTGGTCAGTCCACATCATACACTGTTATCTTATAAAAATAGTTCTTCTTTACCTTTAAGTAGTTACCTGTTCGAAAACACTCTTTGACGATAAATCATTTTGAGTTTGAGGAACTGATGTCTTCCTGTGGAATTGCAATACTTTTTTCTTCTTCTAATCGGTACCCTTAAAAGCAGATCTGGTATCTTCTCAGTAGTTTGCTTGAAGTTTCGCTCTTTTTTTCAACCCCCTTTAGGACCTCGTTGATATTCTGAGCGATTAACACAAGCACAGGAACCTTTTTTAACCCTCCTTCAAGGCAGTCGCATACCATTATCCTCCCTTTCCTTGTTTTTTTTTTTAGTTTTATTATTCAGATCGGTATCTGGTTCTCAACGTTCGTATTACTCTCTTCTACAGTTTTGTTTACTCAGCGGACCCCAAAGTTATCCCCTATAAGCCGCCAAACTGTACTATTTGGTTCTTTTAGCTATTTTTTTCTATAAATTTAATTTTTGGTCTCTTCACCAGACAAACTGATACCATCATCTTAAGCAGATCAGACGACTTCTTCTTCAAAAGTCAGTCGTTGCTGGGCATGGGCTTCCATATCTCGTGTTATAGTTTTATTTATGGTGATTTTCATAAAAAAAATGGACAACGCCGTGACGGCAGCAATTTTTCGTTGGACGAGGTGGCTTTTATTTGCTCTAAACCAGTACCTTGAAAGTGGGATTACTACTACCACAAAGCTTCAGGGGTAGATCTTCATGCAGACATTTTTCGAGGCATTAGAGGGCTCAAACCTCAAGGAAATGTCAAATAAATTGAACTGCCATCAATCAGTTTTTTGGAATAATATATACGAGCAGCAGTCATCACATATGTATAAACCATTTACTTATTATTGCCATCAGGTAGGCGTTGGAAATCTGACTTTAACAGTTTCATCGTATCTTCTCAGCGTGTGCCGAAAAGAGATAGGTACTAAAAAGAATAAGATTTCAAAGGTAACGAGATGCCAAAAATAAGTGAATGAGATATAGGCATGTCCAAAAATGTTTTACCAAAATGTCAAAAAATTTAGAAATCAAGGATCTTGATCAGATGATGAGTAGCCCTAGTAAACCTTATAAAAGATCTCTGCCACTTGACCCTCAACTTAGAAATTACGGACAACTCCTTAGTAAAATTGGTTGGATTCTCTGTTGGAACAAAGCCTATGTTACAAAAACAGCACTCTTTGTTATGTACTATCAATAGATTCTTATTATCCATCGTAAAATATACAAATATTTGCAATAATTGTGGAAGTTACAAAAGCATTCGTAAACATAGTAATTATAAACAAGTTCTTACAACACAACAAATTTTCTTCATTTATTTCTAAACTTTCCTTAAAGAAGCACTCTGATCTTTGTAATTAATAACTGGGAGTGTGATGAAGTCAATTGAAGAAATTTTGTTTCTTTGCTTTGGGCTCTAATTACGTTATAACTTGGGTTCTTAAAAACGTACTTAATCCTGCTAAGTGAAATTTCCCTAAGATACCTTAAATTTATAATGTTATGCCGATTGAATGATTTTATAATTTTTTTATAAAACAATTAAGTCTTTGTAACAAAATTTTGCTTTTCCCACTCTATTCTTATAAATTTAAATTGGTTTCTATTTGCATACCATTTAGTGAAAAACCATAAAAAATCTGATTTAATAGAGTAAATGTCACAATAACCTCCTTTACAATTGTGCACTTTCCAACAGTGACAATAGATTATTTTTCTAACTTGTAATGTGGCTCCAGCAGATGCCCGATAAGTATCCATTGCAATTCTGCATGAAAAAAAAACCATCTATCATCTCTTCGTTACGACCTTACTATTTATTTTATATTATTCTTATTATGCAATATCTATTTTATTAATAGGTAGAATTAATTAGCAAAAATGCAATTACGTATCGATGATAGTCGACCTTAACTTACGATCGTTAACGTGGAAAGTCTCTTTCATTCTATCAGCACGTACGTCTTGAGACGCACACATTTCTCATTGTTTCAAGGCCTTCACCTGCTGCTCATCCTTTTCGTTGACATTTAAAAATTAAATATCTGTGTAAATGGTTTTATTCTCACGTAAAGATTTTCTACATATTTTTTTTTCACGAAATAGATAATTGAGTCGGAACTTCGAGGAGAGACCTTGGTGGATTCGTTTCCTAGCGTTGAGAAGAGTGTTGAACGTCGCACAATGTAGAAACATGGCGGTGGGGTTCGTGTACATCCTTCAATTTTCCTTTTAGGTTAATAGAAATTCTTAAATGGAATGTATACAAAATTTCTGTTGATTACAGTTTTGGTTTCTAGTGAAAATTTTGACACCTATCAGTGTTGTTATTGCCTATATATGCACCTACAAAATATTAAAAGTGAGTAACCGTTAAACTTGGCATTAACGCTGTAACACACAAGGTATGCGATCCGTATATGGAACTCTAAATTGTAATAAACATTACAACATAATCAAACATATAATAACAAAATATTTTTTGGCTGCAAAAATGATAAATCCAACAATAGACTTCCTTTTTAATAAAGATGAACATTGTGAAAGCGATGGGTTGGTGGGTAAGTTTTGGCTTTACACCGGTCCGGTCAACTTTTTCTATTTTATTTATTTAGAAAGCAACGAGCAGCTTCCAGAGTTTCAAATAAAATTTGACATGAAAGCCTTTGCAATTCTCTCAATTTTAGATTGAAGTTTCTAGTGTAAGGTCAAGTTATAATTGCTGGTACAAACAAGATTTTCAGGCTGAAGTTACAATTGTATGTTCTAGTGACAAATGTAGGTTGAATTTGCAATTGTAGCCTCTACTAAAATTACGTTAGGATTCATGCTTAGTTATATTTAAAAACTATAACCGTTCACTTCAACCTACAAATATTACTTGAATCTACAATTGTAAGCTACACCTTCATTTGTAGCGTGAAACTAAGACCTACATATTTTTGCTCTCCAAATTACAATTGAATGAGGTTTCAATTACAGGTTCACGTTACGATTTTTGCAGCAAGTTACAATTATTGTAAGTTGAAGTAACAAAAGTTGCTCCTAATTGTAATTGAAAGCTGATGTTAAAGTTATTGTTGTGGGTTGAAGTTAAAATTGGCAGACCAAATTAGAAATTTAAGTCAACCTCCAATGGCAAGTAGAAGTTACAATTTTATGTTCACGTTATATATTATTTACAATTGTATCTTCAACTTACACCTGTATTTCCAAATTAAAATAGAGGCCTATATAGAAGTGACAATAGTTGGTTTAATTTGCATTTGAAAGCTGAAGTTACAATTATTGTTGTGGGCTGAAGTTAATACCGGTACTCCAAATTAGAAATGTAAGTTCAAGTTACAATGGCAGGTTGAAGTTACAATTGTTAGTTCAAGTTACAATCGTAGGTCGAAGTTAGAATTACAGGCTGAATTTACATTTGTATATTCAACTTGCAGCTGTAGATCCAAATTAAAGTTGAGGGCTCAAGTTTGAACTACTTTTACGTTTGAGTTAATGTTGTAAGTTGAGTTTGAGAATATCGTTCGGATTACACAAAGAAACTTAGTAATTATAAACAAAAACAACGCGTTCTTTTGGTCACGGTCTCAGTACATTTAATATTACAATATTATAAAATGGTTACACGTGTTTCGCCCTATGGCATCATCAGACCTTTAATAACAAATAACTAAAACCTATATTATATACAACGACAAAACTCAAAAACTTCACCGAAAACACGCCACACATTACTAGTGGTTATTTTAGGTCTGATGATGCCATAGGGCGAAACACGTATAACCATTTTATAATACTATAATATTAAATTAATTGAAACCGTGTCCAAAATCACGCTTTGTTTTTGTTTTTGTGTTTAAGTTGAAGTTACAATAGTGGATTCAATTTGCAAGTGAAAACTGAAGTTAGAATTATTGTTGTGGGTTGAAGTTAAAGTTGGTAGTCCAAATGAAAAATGCAAGTTCAAGCTACAATCGTAGATCCAAGTTAGATTTAGCAGGTTGAACTTACAATTGTAGGTTCGACTTACAGCTGTAGGTCCAAATTAAAATTGAGGGCTCATGTTTCAATTACAAGTCTGTGTTACAATTTTTGCAGCACGTTACAATTTTACGTTCGAGTTTCTGTTGAAACTTGAAGTTACAGTGGTTAAATCAATATGCAATTGAAAGCTGAAGTTACAATTATTGTTCCGGGTTGAAGTTAAAATTTGTAGTCCAAATTAGAAATGTAAGTTCAAGTTACAATGGCAGGTTGAAGTTACAATTGTAAGTTTAAGTTGCAATGGTAGGTCGTAGTTAGAATTGCAGGCTGCATTTTCATTTGTATGTTCAACTAACCACCTGCAGGTCCAAATTAAAATTGAGAGCTCAAGTTTCAATTAAAAGTCTATGCTACAATTTTTGCAGCAAGTTACAATTTTACGTTCGAGCTACAGTTGTAAGTTGAAGTTACCATGGTTGGTTCAATTTGCAATTTGAAAGCTGAAGTTACAATTATTGTTGTGGGTTGAAGTTAAAGTTGGTAGTCTAAATTAGAAATATAAGTACAAGTTACAATGGCAGGTTGAAGTTACAATTGGAAGTTTAAGTTACCATCGGAGGTCCTAGGTAGAATTGCAGGCTGTATTTACATTTGTATGTTCAACTAACAGCTGTAGGTCCAAATTAAAATTGAGGGCACCAGTTTTAACTACAGGTTAACGTTGTACGTTCGAGTTAAAGTTGTAAGTTGAAGTTACAATAGTGGGTTCAATTTACAATTGAAAGCTGAAGTTACAAGTGTTGTTGTGAGTTGAAGTTAAATTGGTAGTCGAAATTAGAAATATACATTCAAGTTAGATTGGCAGGTTGAAGTTACAATTGTAAGTTTAAGATATATTCGTAGGTCTAAGTTATAATTACAGGCTGTATGTTCAACTAACAGCTGTAGGTCTAAAATAAAATTGAGGGCTCAAGTTTCAGTTACAAGTTAATATTACAATCTTTGCAGCAAGTTACAATTGTACGTTCGAGTTACAATTGTAAGTTGAAGTTACAATAAGCGGTTTAATTGACAAATGAACGCTGAAGCTACAATTATTGTTTTGGGATGAAGTTAGAATTGGTAGTCCAAATTAGAAATGTAAGTTCAAGCTAGAATGGCAGGATGAAGTTACAGTTGTAAGTTCAAGTTACAATCGTAGATCCAAGTTTAGATTTAGCAAGCTAAATTTACAATTGTATGTTCAACTTAGAGCTGTAGGTCCAAATTAAAGTTGAGGGCTCATATTTAAATTACTAGCCTATGTTGTTACGTTCGAGTTACCGTTGTAAGTTGAAGTTGCAATAATTGGTTCAATTTGCAATTGAAAGCTGAAGTTACAATTACTGTTGTGGGTTGAAGTTAAAGTTGGTAGTGCAAATTAGAAATGTAAGTTCAAGTTACAATCGTAGGTCCAAGTAAGATTTGCAGGCTGAATTTACAATTGTATGTTCAACTTACAGGTGTATGCCCAGATAAAAATGGAGGGCTCAGGTTTCAATTACAGGTTTATTCTACATTTTTTTGCAGCAAGTTACAATTTTACGTATAAGTTACAGTTGTAAGTTAAAGTTGCAATGGTTGATTCAATTTGCAATTGAAAGCTGAAGTTAAAATTATTTTTGTGGGTTGAAGTTAAAATTGGTAGTTAAATTAGAAATGTAAATTCAAGTGGCAGGTGTAAGTTACAAGTGTAAATTTAAGTTACAATCGTAGGTCTTAGTTAAAATTGCAGGCTGTATTTACATTTGTATTTTCAACTAACAGCTGTAGGTCCAAATCAAAATTGAGGGCGCAAGCTTCAATTATAGGATAACTTAACAATTTTCACCCAAAAAGTTACAATTGTACGTTAGAGTTACAGTTGTAACTTGAAGTTACAATTTTTGGTTCAATTTGCAATTGAAAGCTGAAGTTACAATTATTGTTGTGGGTTGAAGTTAAAATTGGTAATCGAAATTAGAATTGTACGTTCAAGTTACAATGGCTAGTTGAAGTTACAATTGTAAGTTTAACATACATTCTTAGGCTAAGTTATAATTATTACAGGCTGTATGTTCAACTAACAGCTGTAGATCCAAATTAAAATTGAAGGCTCAAGTTTCAATTACTGGTTAACGTTACAATTTTTGCAGAAAGTTGAAATTGTACGCTCGAGTTACAGTTGTTGAACAAGTTGAAGTTACAATAGGGGGTTCAATTTGCAACTGAAAGCTGAAGTTACAATTATTATTGTGAGTTGAAGTTAGGAGGTCCAAATTAAAAATGTAAGTACAAGTTACAAGGGCTACCATAAGTTACAATCGTAGGTCTAAGTTAGAATTGCAGGCTGAGTTTACATTTGTTTATTGAACTTACAGCTGTAGATCTAAATTAAAATTGAGTGCTCAAGTTTCAACTACAGGCTAATGTTGATCGTTTGAGTTTAAGTTGTAAGTTGAAGTTACAATAGTGGAATCAATTTGCTACTGAAAGCTGACGTTACAATTATTGTTGTGGGTTGAAGTTAAAATTGGTAGTCGAAATTAGAAATGTACGTTGAAGTTACAATGGCAGGTTAAAGTTACATTTGTAAGTTTAAGATACATTCGTAGGTCTAAGTTGTAATTACAGGCTGTATGTTCATCTAACAGCTGTAGGTCTAAATTAAAATTGAGGGCCCAAGTTTCAGTTACAGGCTAACGTTACAATTTTTGCCTCAAGCTACAATTGTACGTTCGAGTTACAGTTGTAAGCTGAAGCTACAATAGTGGATTCAATTTGCAAATGAAAGCTGAAGCTACAATTATGGTTGTGGGTTGAATTTAAAATTGATAGTTCAAATTACCACTAAACTCAACCAACTAAAAACACAACTAACCACTTGCAGGTCCAAACTAAAATTGAGGGCTCAAGTTTCAATTATAGGTTAACGTTACAATTTTTGCAGAATGTTACAAATGTACGTTACAGTTACAGTTTTAAGTTGCAGTTACAATGGTTGGTTCTTTTTCAATTGAAACCTTAAATGACAATAAAATTATTGTTGGGTTGAAGTTAAGGTTGGTAGTCCAAATTAGAAATGTAAGTTCAAGCTACAATTGCAGGATGAAGTTAAAATTGTAAGTTTAAGTTACAATCGTAGGTCTTAGTTAGAGTTGTAGTCTGTATGTGTCAACTGACAGCTGTGAGTCCAAATTAAAATTTAGGGCTTGAAGTTTCGATTACAGGTTAACGTTACAATTTTTGCAACAAGTTGCAATTGTACGTTCGTGTTACAGTTGTAAATTAAAGTTTAAATACCTCATGGGTCTAAGTTATAATTACAGGCTGTATTTACATTTGTATGTTTAACCAACAGCTGTAGGTCCAAATAAAAGTTGAAGGCTCAAGTTTCAGTTAAAGATTAACGTTACACTTTTTTGCCGCAAGTTACACTTGTGCAAATCACAGTTGTAAGTTGAAGTTATAACCGTGGATTCAATTTGCAAATGAAAGCTGAAGCTTATTGTTGTGGGTTGAAGTTAAAATTGGTAGTTCAAACTAGAAATGAAAGATTAAGTTACAATAGTCACATATGCAAAAAATTGTAGTTTATACTAAAAATGGGCTACTAGGATTCATGCTTATCTATATTTTAAAACTATAACCGTTTACCTCAACGTATAAATATTATTTTATTCTACAATTGTGAGCTAAACCTACATTTGTAGCATGCATCTAAAATTAATATAACTTGAGCGTATGATATCATAACTTAAACCTGCAATTGCAAGTCAATCAACAATTGTAACTTGAACCTACAATAGCTTGAACGTACAATTGAAAGTGGTACCAATGTTTTTTCAACCCGCAATTCTACGTTGGATTTACGCTGTGATCGTGCAATTGTAAATTTAATCTTCGATTATAATTTTAACTTAAATCTATCATTTTAACTGTCTTTAATCTAGAAGTGAAGGATATACTTTTATTTGCAACTGTAATTTCAACCTACAATTGAAACTTTAGCTTGAACATATTTATAAGTTGAGTTTAAAATACAACTTGAAGCTGAAATTGCAAACTTCAATTTACTATTCTCATCTCAACCTATAAATCTAGCATGAAACATACAATTGGAAGCTATATCTACAATTATTAGAGCGCGTTCATCTATTAGTGTAACTTGAACCAACAATTGTAATCTGAACAAAAAACTGTAACTTCAAAAATACATTTTGTAACTTCAGTTTACAATTGTTTTAATTTGAATGCAAAATTAGGACTTGAACGTAAATTTCTAATTTAAATTTTCCATTGTAACTTCGATCTACAACTACAATAATTGATAATTGCAAATTGGAGCAATATTTTTAACTTTAACTTCAATTGTCTGTTCAAGGAACTTAGAATAGTCAATAAAATGTAGCATAAAGCTACAATTTTAATTTAAAACTAAATTTTTTTTTTTAATTTAATTTTACTGAAGAATTGCAACTTCAGCTAACCTCTGAAACTTGAATCTCCAACTTTAATATCAACCTACCATTGTAAGTTCGACCTTTAATGGTAACTTTAATTTACAATCGTTGTTGATTGGAGTTAAAATTGTTAATTCAAATTACAATAAAAGTTCAAGCTACAATATCAGATTGAAGTTACAATTGTAGGTTGGAATTACAATTGTGGGTTTAAGGCAAAATTGTGGGTTCAACTTTCAATTTTAGGTTGAACTTACAACAGTAAATTGATCTCACGTCTCTAGGTAAATCAAAAACTCTTTCTTTTGTAAAGTGCAAACTTATTAACTTACTTCAACTAATTACTTAAAAGATAGGTCTGAGCCTGAGTACAGATGTTGCTTGTCAGCTGAGTACCGTCCTTTGAAAAATTTTGTTTCCGCTAAAGATGGGCTAGATCTCATGGTTGTTTATATTTATAAATTATAGCAGTTCACTCATTTCGAGCTATAAATATTACTTGAACCCACAATTGTAAGCAAAACCTACTTTTGTAACATAAACCTACAATTATTGTAACTTGTACTTATCATATCATAACTTAAACCTACAATTGAACTTCAACCTACATTTGTAACTTCAACTTACAATTTTTACTTCATGTGAAATTGAAAGTTGAACCAATCTTTTTGAACCTACAGTTTGCCATACAATTGTAAGTTGAATCTACGATTATAATTTTAACTTAAAATTGTAAGCAAAATCTATCATTCTAACTGTCTTTGGCCCAAACGTGTAGGATAAACTTGTACTTCTAACAAACCTCTTCTAACAAGTCATTTTAACATACAATTGCAATTATTTGTAACCTGAACCTAAAACTGTCACTTGAAGCTACATTTGAATCTTGAATCTACAATTGTCACCTGAACCTACAAAAATGCCTTGGATCTACAATTTTATTGTAATATAAACCTACAATTGGAAGTTCCATCTCCGATGGTTGAAGCTTGAACATACCGTTAATGTAAATTAAACCTACAAATTGTAACTTCACTGAAGAATTGCAACTTCAGCTAACAATTGAAACTTGAGCCTATAACAGTAACATCGATTTACAATCCTAGCTTGAGCCTACAATATTTAACTTGCACTTGCCATTTTTAAATGTGTCACAAGAGAAAATCACAGACAGCCTGTATGGACCAAGTTATCGCCGTTAGTGTGCAAAATTCGCTACACATTTGTTCACTTTCTATTTATGGTAAAATATCTTATTTTGTGCAGGAAAGTAAAATTCACCGATATTTTAAAAGCTTTCTTTAATAAAATTAGACTACTAGATAAACAACTTAGACTTAAGACAAAAACATGAGCAGGACCACTGTCACTACCTACTTAAACTAGCAGTTCCTTAAAAAGTGCTCGGTTATAGACAATATCCTCGAAGAAATCCCATTGTTATTTGTCTCCTTTAGTTTATCAAACATATTTTTAATTCCACCATTATTCATAGTTTGTACATCGATCGCGTCCTGCTTTTCACATAGAGACATTGGTATCATTGAAAGGGCTAAAAGGAAGCCATACAGAGAATACTGCTTCCATTGGCTGACTAACTGGTCGTAAGTGAAAACGTCTTCTGGCTTGGACCCTAGCTGAGTCAAAGTAAATGAAAAGCTGTCGTAATACGTGCGTAATAAATTGTTGAATTCTTTGAGCTCATTATCTGAAGCGGTGGCATACAAGTGGTAACTAAGGTCAAACACTGGTGACCCAGTACCTAGCAGTTGGAAATCCAAAAATAAGACATCTTGTGGTGTTATCTTATCTTCTTTCTGAAAATTAGAATTTTTGTTAGTAAGTTTTGTAAAATATATTCTAAACTCACTTACAGAGTACTTAAACATAAAATTGTTATTCCAGCAGTCACCATGTATTATAGCACAATTTTTCTCTTTAGCTTGGGAGAGTTTTATTACAGCATCAAACATACTGCCTCGAAGAATTTCCTTCAAACTGTTCAGCTGTTGCAGTTGTCCTTGTTCCTCGAGTAAAGAATATAAGGTGGTTTCCACATTGTCAATTAAACCTCTGAATGGAGGATATATTTTCACCAACACATTTTCCAGAGTTAAAAATTTTCGACGAAACTCCTCTCTGTACTGATCCCGATAGGCCATACCAAGGGCGTGCCAGCGTCCATAGTTTTCAAAAGTTAGCTTCAGATGATTCAAATTGAATGGTTCGAATCTATCGTGTAAACTGTATCCCATTGCTTTTGCATTTTGCAGTATTATAGCTTCCTCGTCATTGCTGTGTAAAGTGTTAAAGCATTTTACCAAAAATCGATCTAATATCTTTAAGTTATGTTTCTCTTCGAGTTTTCTGAAAATAGGAACCACAACCTCATACATAAAAATTTCTCTCTTAAACACCAGCTCAACTGGTAGTTCCTCACGTAATATTTTGGATGCTTTGCTACACTTAACTACCAAATCAAAGACTTTAGGGCTGTGTTCTGTGTTAGTGCATATTGCTTCTACAAAAGCTATATCCCCAAGGTATCCGTCACCTTTTTCTGAAGAACCCGTGATATGTACTGTGACACTCTCGAACCCCAGGGATTGAAAGGTGCTAGAGACCCAAGATGAAATTCTGGCTCTCACATGCGTATTGGTATCCATTACGTTTTTAACAGCACTCACAGCAACTAATAAATTAACACAACAACTTCAGTGAGTACAGCTCTTGTAAATAACAAAATATATGAAAAAATGTCGCATAGCAATTTATAAGTATCGGTATGCTTCGTATTATCCTAGCCAACATATACAGTGAGGACGCGATAAGTAGGTGAGTTCTTTCTACATCAGCTCTTGTACCTACAACCTACATCTAATGATGTCACGTCAATTTGCATTCGACCCTCGTACAATGTCTGAAGCAACCACAATAAAAAATTGTTTTATTTTGCAGATATCAAAGGAGTGCTTGAAGTGTATCTGTTTCTAAACGATACAGGTTGTGGTTTGTTATGGTTCCTTCTGAGGAACAACAAAAAGCGACGTCGACGGACATTAATAGACCGATTGGTTTTTCTCCATATTAAAGAAAGGTTTTTATGAATTTTTTAAATTTTTTTGGTTTATTAAATATAGCCAGTTAAGGTTTTAAAATTTCCCCCTGTAAGTGCGTGGAAAAATCCTTGTTTCTTTGGGTTAGTTAAACATTAGTAAAAAATCAAAATAAATTTAGGGTGTCCAACTAATTTGCTCGTTTCACATATTTGGAAATTTGTTTTGTTAGACCTTTTTTCTTCTATGCTGTAACTTAATAAGGGAGTCTTCACTAAACTCTAACATTCCAAATACCATTGGAAAAGTAGTGCATTTGTGTAACTTCTGAATATAATTAGTGCAATATCTGTGCTCTAGGTTACCAGGTTTCCTTTTGCTTTGATATTGTACTACAGCCTTGGACTTATCACTCTAAGTTTAGCTGTCTGTAAAGAATAAATTACTTCTTCAGATAAATTTAACGACAATTAAATAATATGAGTTATCAAACACATGTGTAATAGAAAATGCTAACAGTAGTTGAAACGATCAATATTGATAAATACTGGGGTCAAAATAGCAAGTAAAATATTAGTTATTTACGTTATAGTCTATCAAACTTTGTTGACCGTGTTTGATAAATTTCATTTACTTTAATCCAAAAATTATAATTTAAAAGGCAGAGTTTTTGCAAGATGACAATTTTCTTTTATTTAGTCTTAAAATTGGTTTTCTCCAAACACATCAAAATTTGCATTTTTAACAATGTGGGTCGTTTTTACCCTAACTTACACCTACTCCAAGTTATATTTTCTAAACTATATAAATAAAGAATAAAAAACGGAGGTTCGCTTAAAATCAAAAAAAAAAAAAAAATCAAAAGGGCTTCAAATTTGAGCTTTAAATTGCTTACTTGTAATTTGTAAACGATTTTAGGCCTATTGCTAAGTTGAACTTTTACACAAAGTGCAGATTTGCATTTTAAAAAGCTTTGAACAGTGTGTCTAACACTTTTGGTCCTCATCATAAAAGGAAATTTTCCAAACTCTAAATTAGGATTTTTACCCGCTCTGAGTAATTTTTTGCGATTTTAGGCCCTAATCCTATTCTGACTTTCTCGTAAACACCAATGTTTATTTTGAGACATTTTTAATCAAATTTCACTTATTTTGGTCCAACAATTATTTTTACCAAAAGCAACAAGAAGATTTTAATTCGTTTTGCCTTTAAAATAGAATGTCCACATTAGCATAAAAATTTGCGTTTTTTAGAAAATGGCGGTCGTTTTTTTTTTATTGATTTTGGGCACATTTAAACTGGAATGTCCCCAAAGGCTCCAAATTTGCAATTTTAGACGATTTGTGTTAATCTTTAAACAATTTTGGCACTAATTCTTATCTGAAATTCACCTAAAAGCTTAAATTCACAATTTTAGATGCTTCCAGTCTTTTTTATCCAATTTTGGTCCTAATTTTGACCTGCGTTTTCCCAAAAATTCAAATTTGCATTTTTGAACATTTCAACTTTTTCGAAAACATTTAATTTGCATTTTTACTTGCCTTATTTTGTCCTTAAAATAGAATTTCCACATTAACATAAAAACTTGCATTTCCAGAAAATAGTGGTCGTTTTTTTTTGTTTTGATTTTGGGCATGAATTAGTCCAAAGGGCTCCAAATTTGCATGCTTAGACGATTTGTGTTAATCTTTAAATAATTTTGGCACTAATTCTTATCGGAGTTTCACCTAAAAGCTTAAATTCACAATTTTAAGTGCTTCCAGCTTTTTTAATTCAATTTTGGTCCTAATTTTCAACTGCGTTTTTCCAAAAATTTAACTTTGCATTTTTGAATATTCCAACTTTTTCGAAAACATTTATTTTTCATTTTTAACTGCCTCATTTTGTCCTTAAAATAGAATTTCCACTTTAACATGAAAATTCGTCGTTTTTTTTATTGATTATGGGCATAAATTATACTAGAATGTCCCCAAAGGCTCCAAATTTGCAAACCTTAGACGACTTGTGTTAATTTTTAAACAATTTTGGCACTAATCCTTATTTGAGATTTACCTAACAGCTTAAATTCACAATTCTAGGTGCTTCGAGCCTTTTTTATCCAATGTTGGTCTTAATTTTGACCTGTGTTTTTCCAAAAAGTTAAATTTGCATTTCTTAACATTTCAATTTTTTCGAAAACATTTATTTTGCATTTCTAACTGCCTTATTTTGTCCTTAAAATAAAATTTCCACATTAGCATGGAAATCTTGCATTTTTAGAAAATGGCGGTCGTTTTTTTTTTATTGATTTTGGGCATAAATTAAACTCGAATGTCCCAAAGGCTCCAAATTTGCAATTTTAGACGATTTGCGTTAACATTTAAACAATTTTGGCACTAATTCTTATCTGAGATTCACTTAAAAGCTTAAATTTACAATTTTAAGTACTTCCAGTTTTTTTTATCTAATTTTGGTCCTAATTTTGACCTGCGTTTTTCCAAAAAGTTAAATTTGTACTTCTGAACATTCCAACTTTCTCCAAAACATTTAATTTGCAATTTTAACTGCCTTATTTTGGCCTTAAAATTGAATTTTCACATTAGCATGAAAATTTATATTTTTAGGAAATGGCGGTCGTTTTTTTATTGATTTTGGGCATAAATTACACTCGAATGACCCCAAAGGCTCCGAATTTCGCCATCCATCAGCGTATTAGATCCAATACTGCATGATTGATCTCGAACTGAAGATGACTCTCAGTTCGAGAGGCAGCGCATTCTGTCTGCATTTTCGGGGTTTCGGGGTCTACCCCTCATCAGTACAGCCAAAGCTATACTGTACTCCAGCTCTGTACAACATCTCACCGTTCTTCCGTAGCTCTTTGGCTTTAAGACGCCAATTCACGGTCTACACTTTGTCGACCATGCAAAACTGTACTGATGAGGGGTAGAACCCGAAGCTAGTATCCACATGGGTTGGTCGACATATTGGTGACCACCTACTCTTTACACTTCGTTCTGGTTCCGATAACCTGCGAGCTACAGAGCATAAGGGATCTGCCATGCAGTATTAGATTTAATACGCTGGTAGAAGTCGCCTGCTCCTGCTCTGTACAACATCTTACCGCTTTTTCGTAGCTTTTTGGCTTTAAGCCGCGAACACACGGTCTCAACTTTGTCGACCAGCCAAAGTTGTACCGATGAAGGGTAGACCCCGAAACTAGTATGCAGATGGGTTGATCGACAAATTGGTGACCACCTACTGTTTACACTTCGTTCTGGTTTCGATAACCTGCGAGGCACAGAGCATAATGGGCTGCTACTGGAACTGAGAGTCATCTGTCATGCAGTATTAGATCTAATATGCTGGTGGATGTCGCCTGCTCCTGCTCTGTACAACATCTCACCGCTTTTCCGTAGCTTTTTGGCTTTAAGCCGCGAACTCACGGTCTCCACTTTGTCGACCAGCCAAAGTTGTACCGATGAAGGGTAGACCCCGAAACTAGTATGCAGATGGGTTGATCGACAAATTGGTGACCACCTACTGTTTACACTTCGTTCTGGTTTCGATAACCTGCGAGGCACAGAGCATAATGGGCTGCTACTGGAACTGAGAGTCATCTGCCATACAGTATTAGATTTAATACGCTGGTAGAAGTCGCCTGCTCCTGCTCTGTACAACATCTTACCGCTTTTTCGTAGCTTTTTGGCTTTAAGCCGCGAACTCACGGTCTCCACTTTGTCGACCAGCCAAAGTTGTACCGATGAAGGGTAGACTCCGAAACTAGTATGCAGATGGGTTGCTCGACAAATTGGTGACCACCTACTGTTTACACTTCGTTCTGGTTTCGATAACCTGCGAGGCACAGAGCATAATGGGCTGCTACTGGAACTGAGAGTCATCTGCCATGCAGTATTAGATCTAATATGCTGGTGGATGTCGCCTGCTCCTGCTCTGTACAACATCTTACCGCTTTTCCGTAGCTTTTTGGCTTTAAGCCGCGAACTCACGGTCGCCACTTTGTCGACCAGCCAAAGTTGTACCGATGAAGGGTAGACCCCGAAACTAGTATGCAGATGGGTTGATCGACAAATTGGTGACCACCTACTGTTTACACTTCGTTCTGGTTTCGATAACCTGCGAGGCACAGAGCATAATGGGCTGCTACTGGAACTGAGAGTCATCTGTCATGCAGTATTAGATCTAATATGCTGGTGGATGTCGTCTGCTCCTGCTCTGTACAACATCTCACCGCTTTTCCGTAGCTTTTTGGCTTTAAGCCGCGAACTCACGGTCTCCACTTTGTCGACCAGCCAAAGTTGTACCGATGAAGGGTAGACCCCGAAACTAGTATGCAGATGGGTTGATCGACAAATTGGTGACCACCTACTGTTTACACTTCGTTCTGGTTTCGATAACCTGCGAGGCACAGAGCATAATGGGCTGCTACTGGAACTGAGAGTCATCTGCCATGCAGTATTAGATTTAATACGCTGGTAGAAGTCGCCTGCTCCTGCTCTGTACAACATCTTACCGCTTTTTCGTAGCTTTTTGGCTTTAAGCCGCGAACTCACGGTCTCCACTTTGTCGACCAGCCAAAGTTGTACCGATGAAGGGTAGACCCCGAAACTAGTATGCAGATGGGTTGCTCGACAAATTGGTGACCACCTACTGTTTACACTTCGTTCTGGTTTCGATAACCTGCGAGGCACAGAGCATAATGGGCTGCTACTGGAACTGAGAGTCATCTGCCATGCAGTATTAGATCTAATATGCTGGTGGATGTCGCCTGCTCCTGCTCTGTACAACATCTTACCGCTTTTCCGTAGCTTTTTGGCTTTAAGCCGCGAACTCACGGTCGCCACTTTGTCGACCAGCCAAAGTTGTACCTATGAAGGGTAGACCCCGAAACTAGTATGCAGATGGGTTGATCGACAAATTGGTGACCACCTACTGTTTACACTTCGTTCTGGTTTCGATAACCTGCGAGGCACAGAGCATAATGGGCTGCTACTGGAACTGAGAGTCATCTGCCATGCAGTATTAGATCTAATATGCTGGTGGATGTCGCCTGCTCCTGCTCTGTACAACATCTTACCGCTTTTCCGTAGCTTTTTGGCTTTAAGCCGCGAACTCACGGTCTCCACTTTGTCGACCAACCAAAGTTGTACCGATGAAGGGTAGACCCCGAAACTAGTATGCAGATGGGTTGATCGACAAATTGGTGACCACCTACTGTTTACACTTCGTTCTGGTTTCGATAACCTGCGAGGCACAGAGCATAATGGGCTGCTACTGGAACTGAGAGTCATCTGTCATGCAGTATTAGATCTAATATGCTGGTGGATGTCGCCTGCTCCGGCTCTGTACAACATCTCACCGCTTTTCCGTAGCTTTTTGGCTTTAAGCCGCGAACTCACGGTCTCCACTTTGTCGACCAGCCAAAGTTGTACCGATGAAGGGTAGACCCCGAAACTAGTATGCAGATGGGTTGATCGACAAATTGGTGACCACCTACTGTTTACACTTCGTTCTGGTTTCGATAACCTGCGAGGCACAGAGCATAATGGGCTGCTACTGGAACTGAGAGTCATCTGTCATGCAGTATTAGATCTAATATGCTGGTGGATGTCGCCTGCTCCTGCTCTGCATGCGAGGTACAAAGCGTAATGTACTGCTTCTCGAAGTGAAAGCCATCTGCCATGCAGAATGGCCTTGACAAAGACTCAAATAGAGATCGAAACGTCGGCGAATTTGCAATTATAGGGGTTGTTTTTGTTGTCCTTTCACCCAATAAACACCACTACCATCCAACTCAGCGGGACACGAACTTGTAAACATTTTATAACAATATGAATTGTATACACCCACCCAATACAATAACACTCTGCGCATGTTTAGAATACATGCTTTTCATATTAGTAATTTTGCCTCAACATGGTATGCTTATATGCACGGAATAAGGACCCACAGAGCAAAATATATTCTTGGATTATTCTATGAACATTAAATTTGAAGGATTGAATATTATATAAATATTCCAAAGAAATAATGACAATCCTTTCTTGGATATTCAAGGAATAATCTTCATTATTCTGGTCTCACTGTCAAATAGTATACAGGGTGTTTCACGAAAGTTCTCACAAACTTTAGGGAATGAAAGTAACGTGTTCAGTCAGCGTGTTGTATATTGGCTTGGGAAAACCTATTGTGATTTTATGGGGAAAGTATAACCCGAAACATTGCAAAGACATTGCCACACTCTGACAATCAATCAACCTGGTGAATTAAACTGGTATAAAGTACAGAGTGATAAGTGGAAAACATGCAAATTCCAAGTACAGATTGTTTTGAAGTCAAAAGACTGAGATAGTGACAGGTTTATGCTTGATTCCCGAAGGTAATGCTGGTGATTGGGAGGAAAGGGAGGCAAAAGCCCAAAGGATTCCTGCAACTTTTATGGAGGAAAAACCTTGACGAACAATCTCTCATGTAGTCAACAGCAGCAGAAATGTGGGAAAGCTCATGTCAATAGTTATTGCAATAGTTATTTGGGCTAAAATATGGCCATGGTAGTATAGCTGAATTTATATCAATGTTGGAGGGCTACTTAAAACAACTGGGGGGAGGAAAATCAATAAAAAAATTGGTTTACAATTATTTTAATGTCTCTCCTTAGAAATCTAGAACATTCTGCGTCTTTTGTGTCCGCTTGGGAGTCTTTGTTCAGCGATAAAACATTGATAGAGTTAAAATCCAGACTATTGATCGAAGAAGAAAAGAGAAAGCGAAAGGATGCAGTGCTAGCCTTGGCAGTAGAAAGAAATTTTGGAAGTAGAACTGGTGTCTGCAACTGCTATAATTTTCACCAAGACAAGATCCTAAGTTAAGTTTGCTAATAAAGGAAACAACATATCAGGCAAGATGAGACAATGTAAGCATGGCAAAAAACAAGGACACATTGCTGGTTCAAGCAGAACAAAAAGCTTTGAAATGGAAGTTCGTCAAATACCTTTGTTACTCTGAATGATGAATCGCAAAGATTGTTGGCAGGATTGTCAAGTTTTGGGCCTGAAAATTAGTGTATGGACAGTGGTGTAAGTGATCACATGTGCTTTTCTGCTAAGTAGTTTGTGAATATATGCACTAATGTGAACAAACTTCTACTAATGGAAGCTGGTACAACTATATAAGCGTCAGCCGTTGGAAAAAGGCTGTTAAATCTTACATGAAAACCGAACTTCATGAATGTTCCATGCCTACCAGAGGTCATGGTCAACCAGTTCTTCAATCTTCAAGTTTTGGACAAAATCTTTCTGCTGCTGTCAGATGAAAACAAAAGTGAAATTATGGACAACGTTGGAAGGATTCAAGGTGTGGCAAAAAGGAAATGTAAGTTATTCAAAATGTTGTTTAAGCCTATTTTTATTAACCCAGATGTTGTTCAATGTAAAATCGTTAAAAGCCCTAGTGATTGGAATTACATTCTACATTCTCTCATTTGAACATCAATGAAGTGAAAATGGTTGTGTTTTGGGAGTTATCATTCCCTGAAAGTAAGTCAGTGGCAACTAGAATTGGCAAACTGGTTCATTCTGATTTGCGTGGACAGTTTTGGAAGGATTCACTGAAGTACTGCTAAATATTTTTTATTTTCTAAGGATGATTTATTCAATTATAGAACATTTTTTTTCCTACAAAGAAATCTGAAACAGGATTACTTTGTGCGATTGAAGGATTACCTTGTGCGCTTCATCATTATGTTGGAGTCCTAAACTAGAAATAACCTTAATACTCTGAGAAGAGAAAATGGCTTGTAGTTTATCATTAGAGGTCTGCATGAATTCTTTTCTAAATATGGAATTAAATACGAAGGGTCATGCACGTATAGTCCTCAACAAAATGATCTTCCTGAACGCGAGAACAGAACCTTAGTGGAAAGTGCAATAACCGGAAAAAAGTTGTTAATACAACGGATTTTGTGCTGAACCCAGTGGTTGAGAATAGAAATATTGAGATAACATTATCTGTAATATGAGGAATAAGTGGTCACTAATTTGCATATTAGTTTCGGGGTCTAGCCCTCCCCTCCACCAGCCTGCTCCTGCTCACTGTCATTTGAAATGTGGCATGGGAAGACTTTTTTAAAGAATTCAGAGCACAAGTACCTCGCCATATACCCAAAGAGAGGAGGTTAAAATTGGAGCCAAAAAAACGAGATGGGAATATCAGTGGGTTTTAGTGACAAGAGTAAAGGATACAGAATATTTTTTCTGATACAAATGAAGTTGGAGTTTACAAAGATTTTGGCATCTTACCTCAAGGCTTACCTGATTCTATACCTCCTCTCAACGAGAGAGTTTTTCTGTTGGATGCTGAAACTGAAGAGAGGGAAGAACAGCTGCAAAATCTGGCAGAACAGCACATTGAAACCCTAGATGACACTATTTTAGAGAAAAGTATAACATCGGATGAATCTGAATATCTAGGAATATCAGTATTCGAAACTCTTGGTGAAACTGAGCCTGTACAAAAAGTAGAATAGAGGTGAAAAAACCGGCTGGTTAAAGGACTATTCCACACATTTTTTACAGATACTTAAGAGCCTTTGATTTTGGAAGACGTTATGTTTGCCAGAGGTGCTGAGTGATGAGTGAACGAAGTCAGTTGTCCAAAAACTTAATGTACTACACATGGTGTGCCTCGCCCTTGGGAAAACTGTGATCGAAAGCAAATGTATCTTTAAAATCAAAAGCAATTTTTTTGTTCTGATTGAGTGCCACATAAGGAATAGGGTTTCCTTTTAAGGAACCGGTTCATTGACTCTACTTAATCCTGTATCCATCTTGTACAATACAGCCATTCAATAAGTGTGTGGTGCCTGACCTAAATACCATTGTTGGTAGTATTATTTATAGTTGTTGCAACCTTACTCTTGATGAAATCAATGCACAAGAAACACGTGACGTGCAAGGACAGCTACTCATATTTTGTCTTTGCCAACGTCTTTTTAGTGCCATGGAACAATTACATACAAAGGAAAAATATTTTTAGCCATTTTCTTGAAGCATTGAGGAGGAGCGAAGATATGGAGACTTCTAGGAGAAGATTGAAGTTCTTTTTATTTACAACTTACAACACCAATAATTTACTTATATTTAAAAGTATGTTTATCTCTATTTTTGTCTATTGCTGTTTCTGATTTCTATCTTTTTAATTTTATTGATTACTCTCTCTAATCTTCTGATCAAAAATAACATATTACATAAAACAAAACGATAGAGTGATGTAGCCTATCAACTATAATCTATTGTTTACTTAATTAAGTTCTCCCACATTTTTGTGAACAAAGTTTTGCTTATCATTCTTTTTTTACCATTTATTTTATCATTATTTTACTACCTCTGTTAATTTTTACAAACATTGAATTTATTGGCTCTGATTGCTTTTTCGTCTAGCAACTTTAAACATTTGATGGTTACATTTGATGATGTAGCCATGAAATGAAGACAATACATCAATTATGGTGGTTTCCGTTTGTCGTTATGGTGGAACGGTTGTTAAACTTCGAAGAATTTCATCTTGTCAGGTATTACACAAGAAAAAAAAATTTTTAGTTACACCGTAGACAGATCTATAGACATATCATAAAAAAAATTCAAATTCATGTTTATAATTTAAAGTAGTCATTTAATAGCTATTAACTGCTCGGTATGCTTATCATATTATTGTATATTCCAGGCATATTGTTTGTCAATCTTTAGTGGTGTGAAGATGACTCTAATTGAATATAAAAATGTTGATACTAGTAGTGACGACGTTTCTATTTATGGAAACTTATTGATGTTTCTTATTATGATAGTAGTAGTAGTAGTAGTAGTAGTAAACAATGGGGGGGCGAAGCCTTGCGACTAGGCCATAGAGTCCCTTTTTACAGTCATCCGGGCCACCCATCCCTACTCCACCAGGGCCCTCATTCCCTCCATTATTCGACTCGTCTCTCTAATGATGGAGAGTATCCCGTTTCATTTCAGAGTCAGAAGTTCCTGTCGATGAAGAAAAGCGGCCCCAAGTGTCCTATGGCGCAATCGCGCCCACCTATGGCACACGCCCAGAAAGTGGTATGATGACTCTTCCCCTGCCCCACAGTGGGTGCAGAGTGGATTGTCAGCAATTTCTAGGAGGTGCATGTCCCTGTTTAGTCTGCAGTGTCCAGTAAGGATTCCTATAAGATCTCCCAGGCACTAGCGGTTCTTCCCAAGAATCCACAAGGCCTTGGATCTATTCGGGTTAGGGTAGATTTCCTTGGTCCGCCTACATATTCCTGACTGTGTCCACTTGTCCTTTTACTTTCCCATGCCCACTCATTCAGAGTGTGAAATACGTACCTTTTACTTACTTCTAGACATGGCTCTGGTCCAGTGAAACATGTCTGGGAACCCCGCTTTAAGTAGGTTCCGCTCCTGCAGATGGCTCGCAAAGCCGCCTGACTATCGGAGAAGATGTAGATGTCCTGCTATTATGCTCCCTGTCCGACTTCTGTTTGTGTGGCGACCTCGAGTATTGCAAACACCTCCGCCTGGAAAACCCTCGTGTGGCTTCCTAACGGGAAGCCTTCGCCCTTTACATGGCCTACTTTATCAGCTCCTGACAACTGTATATTAGCCATTCTTGATCCGTCTGTATATCATACCTGATTATTCTCAGAAGGTTGCTGAAGCAGCTCTTCCTTGAATTCGTCCCTCGTCGAGAAGTTTATCCCAAATGTTCCCAGCTGTTTCAGTCTCAGTTGTTCACGTGGGCGCCCCTTCTGCGACAGGACAATTGGGATGTCCCGCTGAATGAGGCTGGCTATCTGCGTGTGACCCCTTCCCATAGCTATGTCCTTCCACTGGCCGCAGCAATCCATCCTCCTGCAGGACGCCATCTCCTCCCTCTTAACTCAGATTGGAAGCTCCTGCGGACCCAGTAAGGCATTGAGTGCTGCTCCCGGTGTCTTCCATTATTTCTAGGCAGACCGTTCTCTTCAATCTGGTCAACCTTAGCTCATAGCATGCGCTGTCCACCGCTGGCCACCAAACCACGGCCCCGTAGGTTATCCTCGGTCTGATTACCGCAGTGTAGCGAAAGTGCAGGACGCATGGCTTTAGATCCCACTTGCTGCCCACTCCTCTGCGCAGTTGGCATGTCAGTGCTGTTGCCTTATTGCATGCCTTTTCCCCGTGATAATCACCCCCAGGTACTTAGCCTCAGGCTTTAGTAGCAGAAATTCACCATGCAGCGTGGGTGGGAATCCTGTGGTTTTCCTTCTTTTTGTGTCTTGCCAGAGGTGACTGACAGTCCGGTCTCGGTACACCATTGTTCTATTATTCTACACGCCCTTTGCATTTGATCATAAACTCTGCCAACATATTTTCCTGGTATCATGACCATTTGCGCACTAAACCCCTCGGCTTGTAGCCTCTTCAATAGACCATCCATTAACAGACACCATAGTCGAGGTGATAAGCAACTGCCTTGTGGACAGCCACCCTTGACCTCGATTTCAGTCCGGTGATCTCTCAGAGAAGCCGTAACCTTACTGTTGCAGAGTGCCGATCTGACCCAGCTTACCAACTGTATTGGGATTCCCTGGGCTCTAAGGGCCTTGCAGATGTTGTTTGTTCTGGCTTTGTCGAACGCTCCCTCAATGTCAAAAAAGAGTGCCCACAGCACTTCCTTGTTTGAATATGCCTTCTCTAATTTATGCACGACAGACTGTAAAGCCCTGTGGGTCGACTTCCCCTTGCTGTAGGTATGTTGATCTTTGCTTATCGGATGTCTTCCCAGAATTTCCTCTGTGATGTACCTATCGATTATCTTTTCTAATGTTTCCATTAGAAACGATGTCAAACTTATGCGTTTGCGTTTCTCCACGCCTGAGGGACATATCCCATTGCCACGCTCATCGTGAACACTCTCCTCGGCGACGGGAACACATTGTCCAGTCCCTCTTGAAGCATTGCTGGGATTACTCCGTTTAGTCCCGCTGCCTTAAATGGACTGAATTCGCCCACGTGTCCAATCCTCCTGGACCGAACTTCGGTCTGTAGGAGCGGACTCGCCATTTTCTCCGCGTAAGTGGGTATGCAGGAGAATCTTTAGTGTTTCTCCCTGGTCTCCTGTCCATGTACCGTCCTGTTCCTTCCTAGTTGATTTCCTCTTACTGCGCTCAGCAATTTGGCAAGGTTGGTCTACTTATAATAAATCTAAGTTATTAAAAAAAAAATAATTGTTGCTCTTTTCCGTTTTTTTTTTGACAAAAATCTTGTCCTAATGGAATAATAGTAAAGTCGAGAAATGGAGAGCCCTGTTTCAGTCGATTTTTCACCTTTGGCTCTGTTATAACTTTACAAATATATCAAGGTCGGGCAGTACTTGCAGGTGAATCTTTCTTATTTTTTCGAAACTTTAACGAAACATGTGGCATGATCCAAGCTTAACTCCGAAACGTCGTACTTTTTACAAATGTGAAATATATCTATTTATCTCGTGTTCAGAATTCTATTCTGAAACTGGAAAAAAAATGCTTTAAATGATCATTCAAATAATTTTGTCTGGAAAAATTTGAAGAGGGCGAGAGCAAGGGAGACTTGCAAGATAAGATATGAAGTCCGGAAATGGTAATTAGGGAAAGAAATGTAGAGAAAGCTATGTCAGTTTAAAAATATTGCCTCATTTCATTTAAATGTCCTTCTTGGGCATTAGTCTTCATCAATGCTTATTGGTTGCAACGGTTTTGAAACAGTATGCGTTTGTAGGCTAACAAGTGTTTGCTACAAAGTGTACTTTCCTATTCTTGAGTATCCAGAGTTCTTTAGCTTTAACAACGCAAGAGCCCGTTTTTGCACTACGAAAGAATGTACCATCTTCGGTATCATTACAACTCTGATCAAACTATTTCTATGTCATAAATTTGTCTGGAATGTATGTTAATGTTGTTGCGCAGCAAATTATTTATAGAGTAATAAAAGCAACATTTATTATTGTTGCACTCAGTGTACACTGGTTGTAGTAATGGTAACATTACTCACCACCCACAAATCTAGCTCCTCCGGTTTCCGATGATTTTAGATTTCAGTTTCTTTTCTCTATAATCTCGTGGTCTTTGTGATAATGGCTTCTTAACGTATACAGGAGTTTTTGCAAAAAAATTGAATATGATGACAAATCCATTACCACCGTATTGTTTCTATTCTTCACCAAATCCACAAAAAGGCATTATATCACAGTCTACATACTATTTTCCACTTCCTATTTAAATTTGCTAATGAGACTCACAAGCTTTTTTTTATTCTTTATTTCGTAACAAACACAAAATCAACCAAACACAGTCTCTAGGCGGGGCCGACGGGCAGATGGGCGCCTTGGGGCTGGAAGCCGTTGTCGTCAGCGATGTAGTTGACCTGGTATACCACACCATCGGGACCGGTGTATTGGAAGGAACCCCTGACGGCAATGGATTCGCTCTCTGATCCAGGGTTGGTCAGCTCACCTTGCTCTTGTTGAGAGATGCCATTGCTGGTTTCAAAACTAAAAGACAAATCATTTTAATCCCACTTTTGCACCGTCAGTTTAAATTCTTCCTGAAGTGTTATTGATACATATTGGGATGGGGGATGGATATTGATAACATTGATAAATTAAAAGAAAAACTTTAAGTAGGTTTTAATAATTCTTTTTTATCAGATGAGTCGCGTAATTAGAAGGAGGACTTTTTTACCCTATTCAATAGCTCAACTCGTACCTATTAATTGAGTGAGAATCCGTTAGCGAAGTCTCATTACTCTCACACTCTATCTAATTAAAATTTCGTGTAATGGAAAATGCATATTTTAGACCCACAAACCACCTAACAACTGGACCCTCATTTATGAATATGCATTTATTAGTAATTTTAATAAAAACAAAATTAGAATGAAGTAACAAACTTACGCATAATTGTAATTATCGATTCCAAGGTTGTCACTGTCGTATCTGAGTACGGTTGCATCAGCATCTGGGTTGGATTGTGGTGCTGCCTGAGATAGAGCCAGGAGGGCTACAAATGTGATTGCCTAGAAAAAAAAAGAATGTCAATAATATTGTAAAATTTCAAAAACAACTTTGGTTACTTTCCAAATACTAATAAATACTCCACAATCAATAGTTTGATTCAATGACATATAATAATATTTTCCTAATCTATTATATTTCAATAATAGGTAAATTTTAAACTTTCTAAGAAACCCACACGAAAGTTACTTATAGATTCTAATTATTACTTACTACTTTCATGGTGAATTATTTTTTGTTAGATCGGCTAGTTATCAAACCACTGATGATATCAACTGTAAGATCTTCTTCTTATAACGAGAGGAATCTTCCCCCTACCATAGGTTGACACAATGCTAGAATTTTGGTAGTTTTCTTTCAATATTCAGAGTTGGCTGACCTTTAACACGGACTAATAAATATGCTTAGAGGTTGTTGCCTAATGAGACGAGAGTCTTGCCTGTCTGGTAGGTATCGGATTAATTCATTGTTTGTAATGAGTTTATTTTTGTGTCAATATTGGGTAACATTATTGGGATTTATTAATGTCATGCTGTCTGGCAGTAGCACTGGTTATTAAATGATAAACATCATAATATTGTTGAATGGATGTATTTTCTCTGAACGTGTCTGTCTTTCAAGGCCACATAATAAATCTCGAGATTTTTTAAAATAAAAAGAGAAATGGTTTAAAAAAAAACACAAATTATTTCTAGAAAAGCTCCTTTTTCTCGTTTTGTGTTTCTGCCTTACTATCCACGCATTTAACTAATACATTATTAGTTCTGCGTTCACAAGTACATACATTTCTTAGTTGAAAGTTGACACCTTGCACAAAATCCGATAGACAGTAAGATGCAATTCTAGAAAAAACCTTTTACAAAAGTGCCTGCACTTGGAGGAACAGATGTCAGTAATTAAATTTTTGAAAAGGGAAGACGTAAACCCATCAATATTTAGAATGAAACTAAAATATGGAAACTCATGTTCACACCACAGCAAGTGTATGAATGGAACTGCTGATTTGCATCGACCTAGTCAAGTAAATTGTGTTGTGATGCCCATGTCTATTTCAGTAGTTGAAGATTTAGTTGAACAAAATTGCTGCATTATCTTGAAAGAAATTGCTGCAGTTTTGAAAATGATCATAGATCTATGCAGTACATTATGCACGATATTTTTGATTTCCATAAAGTGTCAGCAACATTGGTGCCAAAACATTAATTGATCCCAAAGCTAAAACAACGGTGTGTTGACCCATGCGAAGAACTTTGCGTGTGTATCAAACAGAAGGAGACACTTTTCTGAAAAGTGTAGTGACTAGAGAGGAGTGGTGGATGAACCGGCAGGTTATGCTAATGAAACTACATAACTAGCGCCACATGTTCAGACCAGTAAAAATCCACCACAAATCAAAACCATAAAAAACCAAAATGGGGGTCTCTAAGTACGGGTATTCTCTTCCAATAAGTTAACAAGCGTCTACCAAGACCGACTACCCAAGAAAACCAACTATTGCTTAACAAGCGTCCACATGTTGAATGATTTTTATTTTTCCGACCTCGACCCAAGCGATTCGCTTCTCTTTAGTCCACTTAAAGAAGCATCAGATGGGAAAAACTTCAAAATAATGACGAAGTGATCTAGGCGACATCTAAGTGGGTCTGCACATCATTCAAAACGAAAAGAATTTTGTTTGAATATTTAAGTACTATCAAGACGGTGACGAAAAGGCTTAGAAGGCAATGGAGATCACGTAGAAAAATGATATACTTATTAATTGTTAATATTGGTTTAATAAATTCTGACTAATAACAATTTTTAGGATTCCATTTGACTCCACCGTGTATATAATTACTGTTGTTGTATATTTGTATCTACTAATTCACAACATCCCGCCTTTTTTAGTCCTATCTTGCATGGAAGTCCCGGCATGCTTGGTCTCCACACAATTTTATCAACATCAATAGCATTTAGAACCCCGTTGCCACATTGCCTCCGTCATAGAGCCGTATACGTTACTTTAGAACCCATGCTGCTCTGCTCCATTTATTTACCTTTCAAACCAGGCTTAGAGTAGTTTGCTAATAATTTTTCCCTTTTACGTTACCTAGAACATTGATGTCAAGTTTGCAATTGGTCCCATCTGATACATCTCACCACTCATATGACCTTCACCCTTTATTACTTACTGCCTGAATTGGAGGATAGGATATTATTCTATCTTCCAACCCACTCTATACTCCACAAGAATTCACTCTTTTCACTCTATCTATATATGCTTCCTTTGCTCATTTGGTATGCAATTATTCGCTGAGCTTTAATATCATAAAATTTACCCGAAAGTATTGAACCAGTATTATCTGCATACGTTTGTCAGACCTTACTACCGTAAAAAAATATTATCTATAATTATTCTCTTGTCTTCTCGCCGTCAATCTGCCCTTTTAATCTCACGACTTCCCTCCAATTTTCTCACCTTGTTCTCCTTGACTTCTTTCCTACCAATCAACTTTCAACCACTCAGCCACCATTCTTTTCTCAACGTTTCTCTGTTGTGTCCTTCTAACATGGTTCTGCTAATATCTATTTTCTCTTACCGTATTTACTTGTCCGCATTTATATCTCTCTTTATCATCGTCTTGACGACATACACTCCACTTATCTAAACGCCCCCTGCTCTGTTGGCAGTACGAAGTAATGCAGTTTGCATTTCTTCTTATTGTATGTTTCTTGTTCTTGTTGTATGTTTCTTCTTAACCATGGAATTCAACTACTCGCGAATCCTACCACTCCTGAGGTCCCTAATAGTGAACGACGTTCTGGCTACTTTGGAAGTATGGTGACTCGAGGTCCAAGCATATGCGGGCGACATTATTATCCTAATAAGAAACCAACCAGACCAAGAAATCTCCAGCATGTTGCAGGAGGTGCTGGATGTTATACACAGCTGGGGTTCAAAAGAAAACCTAGCAATAAACCTTAGGAAAACGGTGCTTGCGCCATTTACCCGAAGAAAGAAGCTGGACTTCTTGAAACAGCCATCTTGGCTCGGGACGACAATCCCGTTTACCAACGAAGTAAAATTTCTAGGAGTCATCAAGGATGAATCACTCACATAGACCACACATGTGACTTGTACCGTTAGGAGGACACAGCTCTTCCTTTGCTCGTGCAAGCACGTATGCGGCAAGTTTTGGGGGATGGAACCCCAACAAACTATGTGGCTATTCGTGACGCCAATAAGACCGATAATCACGTATGGGGCCTTAATTTGGTATCGTAAGAGCAGACAGAGCTCTATCAATGCTAAACTGTCCTCTCTGCGAAGACAAACACGTCTCTGCATCACGGGAGTACGGATGCATTCAGCTTATTCGTCAGTTCACTTATATGACCAGACCAATCCAAAAGTTATTTTTGAACCCAAAAATCTTGTCTCCTCAGCAATCTCAAGATCATCTCCAATAATAACAAGACTGTGTGTGTGGCTTATCAACTCTGGTGTTTCAGGTGCGAAATAAGATCATGTTTGTCTTGTTTCTATTTTTACAAAAATCTCCCTACCAGCATCTATTATACTATTTATACCTTTCCCTCGAATAATTAAATTTGTGTCATCAGCATAGCTTACCATGCTTGCTGTACCCGTAGACACAATACTGTACAAATCATTAACAAAAATTATAAATAAAATTTGACCTGCTATGCCACCCTGTGCAACTCCCAATGTATTTTCTTTGATCTCTAACAGATGTGTACAACCATTTTTGGTAACATCTACCATTTGCTTACGATTTGAAAGATATGACCTAATCAACTTCAATGAATTTCCCCTCACACCATAACATTCCATCTTTCTGATAAGCAACTCTCTATCAATACAATCGTATGCTCTGGATCTTTTTCTAGATGTTCCAACAAAGCCCTGGTAAAATTAAAAACTGCTGTACCTGTTGATTTGCCATTTATATACCCATGCTGATGACAGTGAAGCAAGTCATACTTTCTAAAAAATGATATTAATCTGTGGCACAATGCTAGCTCAAATATCTTTGAAAAACCAGTCAGAAGACTTATAGGTCTATAATTTTCTAGTTTTCCTTAGTCACCTTTTCTAAACAATGGTTTTATTAACGCAATCTTTAACGTTTCCGGGAGTATTCCAAACTTAAAGAAGTTGCTTATCACAAAGCTTAACACATCACCAATGTAGGGAGCTATCGTCTTTACAACACTAGCGGGTATTTCATCAAATCCACTACTATGTTTATTCTTTAATTTAATTGAATATATTTTTACCTCATTGGCCGACACAGGTGTCAAAGACATTGATACATCATTTATAGGAATGTTACACTTAAAATCCCTATTCTCTAAGTTTTACCATTTATTCCGATATCCGCGTTTTTAGAATTTTTTCCTAGAATCTCATTACATATTGACCACATGCATTTCATCTTATTATCAGAATGTTTTAGTTTATTACCATATTCTTCTGATCGTGATGCGTCAAGAAAGAGATCATATTCTTTTTTTACCTGTTTATATAGTTCTTTATACCGACCATAATTACTTGATAATGTAAGCAAAACATCCAGTTGATTTTTGCAGTTGACTATTTGCATATTTGGGATAGGTGCTTTTCTCCTGTCTGCGTAGTGCTCGTGTCTGCGTTGTAACTTTAATGGAAAACAATGATCAAAAAGACTAGTCAAACATTTCATAAAATTATTACACTGCTTGTTCATTTCTGAGCGCTCTACATGAAATACTTCTCTCCAGTCCTGTTCATTGATGCAGGATATACAATTTTCCATATTAGGTTTTGAGAATAATCTTCTATATCGTTTTTGTACATTGAACTGTTTTGAATATTTAAATACTATATTCTGAGCAACATGATCGGATATAAAAACATTAAAAACCAAAGATTTTGAGTACTCAAAGTTAACAAATATATTATCTATACAGCTTGTAGTTTTATCAGTGAGTCGCGTCAAAGATAGTTTGTACCATGTTATATAACGATACGAGGGACAGAATGTTAGTTTTTGTGCTAACTGTTTTTCAGCAAGTCTGTGTTAAAGAATCCAGCCAAAGCAATCAGCTTATTTTCAAAAACAAAGTGAGAATATTCTCAAAACACATCAGAAAATCATCCATATTTCCCGCTGTTGGCCTGTAGATTGAAATTATGACCACACTCAACCACGGCACATTCACATACATTCCTTATATATAATGATCTCATACTAGTTCTTGCTGTAAACTTTATGTTTTTGCTCACCTATACAGCACTGCCACCATGTTCCCCTTGTTCTCTACAAAATGCTGATCCCAAGACGAACCCTTTAAGTCTTAGACACTTTAATGCAGAGGGAGTCTTCCAGTGTTCGGTTACACATAACACTTTACACTCTGTGTTGCTAGCTAACATTTCACTTATTGCGTTCACCGAATTTCCTAATGACTGTACATTTTGATGAGTTATACCCATTTCATAACAAATTTTATTGAGGATGATGTAACTGATGTTTTTATGCTTGTTAGTAAATGTGGTTTTTAAAAAGTCTCAGTCTGATACACCGGACAATTTGTATCTCTTGCTGAGTGTTTGCACGTTTCTGGGCTTAACTTGAGTTTAGAACAATTGGGACACTGCAGTTCCAAAGCATCACAATTCCTTCCATCATGGTCTGCTAGGCATTTGTGACAGCAGGCCTTTTCATTGCAGCATTTTGCCAACATGTCCGAAACCAGCGCAGGTAAAACATATCGGAAAATTTTCATGTTCTTGTACATACACTTTCATCAAATCAAAGTTAACTGTGCCCTTCTTTAAAAACCATTTGGCAATGCTAGGTTCTGCTTGCAAGATTACACTTTCTTTTGCTGGATTTCTACACTGCCTTTTTCCAACAATGGTTATTTTGTTTTTGACATTACCTCCTGAACCAGTTTTTCAACATCGTCATTTAATGTTACCAGGTCTTCAATAATCTCTACATAAGTCATTCCCTTCAAAATACCTGTGAGTAGAAACATCGGATTCATACACTGATTTTCCTTTAGGCTTATTTCTGTGTTACTCTCAAGTGAAGATTTTAGTTTTCCTTGTTGACTTTTATCGCAACTTTCAACAACAATCGCTCCGTTTTTTAGATATCTTACATTTTTAAAAACCCCAACCATGTTTTTTGTTGTCATTTCTTTTCTAGGTATTTTACTGTTTCTTGAGGATCAGAGATATTGTTAATCTTAATTATAGTTTCTATTTTCTTTGATGTGTTTGGCGTTGTCCATGTATCGTTTTCATTTGGCTTGTTAGATGTTTCTGTCAGCTTAGAGGTCTTTGTCGCCATCGCGTGAGTTTTTGTTCCAAGAATTCCTACATCAAATTTATCTTGAGATTCCATTGTTTTTTTGGATATTTCTGGTTGTGTTTGCCAAACAATTTTTTGTTGCATCAACATGTCATCTTGTTCGAGTTTTCCAATTCCGTTCGAGTCAGCATTGTAACACTTTTATGAATTGCCATTATCGCATTTGTCACTCCTAGCTGGTCCTCACTTGATATGTATGGAGTATCATTTACTTTTTTGTTTGTCTGCGTTGTAATGGCATCTAATTCTCCAAAGATGTTGTGTATAAAGTCCTGAATTTCTAACTTATTCGTAGTTGGTGACTTCATGGAATTTTCCTGTATCAGGTCTTTTTCATTTTTCTTGAGATTATTACACTTTTTATTGATTAGATTGTCAAAATCCGGTGATACCTCAGATCTCTTTCTCTTATTTGAAACATCTTCTTCGACATTGTGGGGCGGGGTCCTTATGCATTTATTCCATGATGGTTTAAAAGCCCTAAACATTTCTGTCTCATCTCCAAAGTCGCCTTGGAATTTGCTATAATCATAATAATCTTCTTTGAACTTTGGCTTCTAGTTTTCTTTTTCTCATTTACATGTTTGTCTGAAATTATATTAAACAATTCTTTCACCCATAGGAAAAAAATAAAACAAGAAAGTTAGATAACTTTAATTCTATCAAAACTTTAAATTTTGAGAGCAACTGAAATACGTGTTTACCTCTACGTCATGGTTTCACACCTAATGGCATCAAAACGTATATCAAACACTGGCAACGTCGCCAAGGTTCCCTCAGGGCCAGACTAGTACGAACGAGGCGAAGAATTGCAACTGGTAGGAAGTACCTGGTACACGTACGGATCCAAAACCGACGAACGGGATGGCTCCAAAGTGCATTGATTTGCGAGATTTACCACAGTGTTTCAGGCAAAGATACACGCTATTAAATTGTGCTCCCGACACCTATTAGACGAGAGGGAGGACAGAATAGATCAATAAAGGTCTGCTCGGATAGTCGGGCAGCACTTCTAGCGCTTATGTCTTTGCGCTGCAATTCCAAAACAGTTTGAAACTGTCACAGGACTCTGAACACCCTAACGCAAGGAGAACAGCGTCACATGGATCCCGGGTGGACCCCGGGCCATCGTGGCCACAAGGGCAATGAGAGGGCCGACTCTCTAGTCGGGAGGGCGGCGGACTGTGCATTCGTAGCCCCGGAGCTGGCACTGGGAGTCCCATACTCTCTGGTTAAGGCTGAACTCCAGAAATAGAGTAATGCCAAGTCCCAGGACTGGTGGGAGAACCTACCCAGAGTATCACACTCCAAAAAATTTATCACGGGAATAGGGAGGGTAAAAGCCCAAATATTCCTCAGACTAAATAGGAGACAACTTTGAGTGGCTACTGAACTCTACACACGACATATCCACCAACATTTTACATGAACAGACTAGGATTGTCCGAAGAGACAGATTGTCGGCTGTGCTTGGAGGATGACGAGACAGTCAAGCACGTCCTACGTGATTGCCCGGCTATTGCTAGATCAAGATACTCACTGTTCGGAAACACGATCATTGAGCCTCAAGCTGCAGACGCAGTGTCGCCTGAGAGACTCATCAGATTCGTTGAGGGTTTGGTCATAACGGGTGACAATTAGTGAAGCAAGCAAGGCCAAACCTTGCTAGCAACACTTAGAGTGAGCCACAATAGACCGCAGGTCGCGGTGGAGGACTGTACAAGTCCACTCACATTGAATATAATACCCGTGGTATCCCCTTTTTGTGAGTGCATTTTTTTTCCTATTTGTTATGCGGTCAAGAGATATTAACGCATTTGCGGGTTGAAAGTAGCACTTTCTAGTCCGTGTGAGTGTAGAGATTTTAACCACCAACACACGCTAATAATGTTTTATTAAACTTACGAAAGACCACAAATTTAATATAAATGCGCTTGAGAAAAATTTTAATGATCTACTGCAATCCCGTGCGATAAAGAACTACTTTCCACACTTGTTAGGTAAATAATTAGTTTCGTCGCTCAAGGTTGCGTTTTCTTTTAATTCAAAATTTTTATACCCTACCCCTAGTACTCCCATATTTATGTCTTTACATACTTTGTTCCAAGATCTTTCTTTAGAGTTTTTAATGGTTGTTTTCCTTTCTCAAAGCGCTACAGTGCTATTTTTGTTTTATACTTCGTACCGTTCATCGTAAAATAATTTTTTTTTGGCATATTGATTTGAGTTTGCTTATTTTAAGCCAAGGGGTGTAACCTTTTTTCTGAAGCACTGGTCCCTAATCCAGATGGTTTTCGGTGAACTTAACAAATGAAAACATTGCTTGTTACAGTTGCAATTTTTTTGAATTTATTTGACGCTAAATAGATTTCCGAGCGAAACCAAATCCTCCAATTACAACGAAGGTTTTTATTCACGCAAGCTTTTGAGCAACTTGGTTCACCAGACGCTATGGTAAAATGCTATTGAATCGAATAAATGTACCTCAAAACCAATAAAAAAGAAGTTTACACATTCACTACAGAAGGTGTCAAACGTCAACTGGAATGAGGCAATCAGTTCAGTGCCCCTTTGAATCACGATAAATAAATGCTTCATGTAGACGAATAAATGAATTGTCGAGTTTTTGTGCTCTGGTACTGATCGAGGATCAAAGTCATTTTTCAGTAACTGGGTCGGAATTGTTGAACTCAGACGGTAACTAACTTGATTAGGCAATTGATTTGATTAAGTAATATTTTTGTAATGTTACTTGTACTGTTTGCATTCTTTCTCTGAAGCTTCTTACTCATACGCTTAAGTTTTATAAAGGGGGTAATAAAATTGTTTTCAGTCTTAAGAAAATTTCTAATATTACAGTTACATAATTTGATAATTTTTATTTTAACCGTATGTACAACACTTTTTCAAATTACTAGGAAGGGCCAACAGGCAAATGAGCTCCTTGTGGCTGGAATCCGTTTTCGTCAGCTACGTAGCCGACTTGGTAGACCACATCATCGGGTCCAATGTATCGGAACTGACCGCGAACCGCAAGAGACTCGGCTTCACTGCCTGCGTTATTGAGATTACCAGACTTGTCGGCTGAGATACCATTGCTGGTCTCATATCTGAAAAAAAATAATTGTCAAAGCGTAAATGGAAATTTTTTACAATGTAAGGGAATATAAATTTAACAAAAAAGAACTATTTATAATTTGAACTTATGCAATTTTTGTTGGAGATGAGAGGTATTCACTCAGCTGATAAATATCTGAAGATTCATTGATCATTGCATCCGATCAATATGAACGTAAATTGGAATTTGCATTAGTCTAATGAGGTCTTTTGAATATATTATTTTTTTCTTAATCACGGCTTTTGATTTCTCTGATATGTCCCATATTTCCTAACATAGGTTTATTCTACAGAATCGTCTAACCTGAATATGGTTGAACGTAACAATGAGTTTGGGTGTCGGCAAAATATTTTTAACATAAAACTTACGCGTAATTCTATGACTCAGGAGCTACATCTACTTCACTTTTCAACACTTGAGCATCTGCGTCCTTAGGAGAGTGTCTAGCCAAGGCTACAGCACACACAGCCAGGGTCTGAAATGTATGCATATACCACGTTAACTTTATTACTGGCTTTTCATACTAAATTTTTTTTATGTAGGTACTTAGGAACTGCATTTTCTTTGCTTATTTTCTTGTTCTCTTGTCAACCAAACTTGTGGCGATAATTCGGACAACATTGAGTTTTATATTCAGATGCATTCCCTCCCACAGAATATGGCAAGTTTTTATTCAAGACGGTGCAACGTATTCTTGTACTGGTATTTAAAGACAAACTACTGTCAACTTTGACCATTAATATCAAGTTTTATTATTACTTAAGTTATGTATAACTTAAGTAACGTTTGATGTACCTGGGTAGAAGTCAGGGTTAGATTCCAATAGCAATCTTATAATTACTCAAGGTTGTGTCTCAAGTAATAAAATCGCTGGCGATTAGATCATCTAATGCAAGTAACTTTTACATAATTAATTTCTACATTAATTATCATCCCTTGTTATAATATCTTGATATATTGCTACGCTAATGTCGTATGAGCCGTCCGCAGATGCCTCACCACTTACTTCAACTTGTTAACACCTACACGAGAGAAAAAGTGAAAACAATATGGCGGAATAACATTGAACTCAAAAACCGTATTGTTAAATTATGCAAAACGTCGATGAACTTCATGCGATCTTATGGTTGCATCATTGAACAAATATGCCGATGAAATTCGTGTTAAGAAGAAATTCATTTTTAATTTAGATAATCGCCTTACCCATCTATTGTTGGTGTCGTTAATTTCCTCACACCATCATACGATAAGTGCTGTTTCGTGATCAAGATACCAACTCAAACCTTGTTCTTTAGCCGAGATACGGTTCATTTGATGGTAATGAAGTTCAAACCGCAAACTAAAAGTATTGGATATTAAATATTACATCTGTGGAGGAAATTGAATTGACTCCAGCCTTGGTTTCAGTAAAAATGTTTTGTTGGTTTTATTTTTTTATTAAGTTTGTTAATAGACTAGAAAACATATTAGTTGGTATAGAAGAAGATAGAAAAATAGCACACCTATATATTTGACATGGCTTTGGGTGGTTAATGTTCTTAACTTTAGAGTTTTAGATTTGTTTGCTCAGTTTATAACAAGAAAGGAGTCTTCAAAATTATTATTCTAAAGAATTATTCTTAGCTCTCTTTCTCTGAATATAAATCAATCTGTTTCTGAGTTTAGTCTCGTAGTGTCTGAGTAAGCGCCATCCAAATTATTCTGCAAATCGGGACAAAAACATCGATTCAGGAACCTAATGAAGTAACATAACATCATCAAATTGAACAAATTAAACAAGTAGTATAACATAAGAGCTACTCTAGATAATATAAACAAAAACTTTTTTTTATGATTTTCAAAAAACATTTGCTTACAGTTCACTAGACTTAACAACTACATAATTAATTTAAGTCAAAATAGTTTTATTTCATTTTTATTCAACCAGTATTCAGTAAGAATAAGTACTGTGAAGGAATTGCCAGCAATAAAATTTGAAATCTCAGTCTCTCATTTCTGCTGAAATCGAAGATTCAAGTGGTACATTTCATTCAATCCTTGGAGTGTTGGTGTCTCGGGGGGGGGGGGGGGGGGGGCTCTGATTTAAAACCATCAAGTTTCGGCTTTGGAATCTGAGAAAACGATTAAAGATAATGCCCTAGGTCGGTCGAGATTTCTGGTACCAAATAATGATTGTCCTTATTTTTAGCAGATACTGCAAGTTAGAAGGATGCTCTTTTTTTATTTTCTTTTTATTACAATTTTCTTATAGTTAGCCTTCCACCACATCTAGTTTGGACGCTGCCAGATACCTTCAGATGCCATTAACAGTCATAATTGGTTAAGAGTTATGACAATCTGCCAACTATAGAAGTATTGTCAGCTTTACCAGATCGTCTTACCGAGCTTGAACGATCTATAGGGCATACTGAATGACCTTTGCATCAGTAAGACCACTAATGTCGTTGTTTTTGTCAGCTTTAATGACGTTTGACTTCGCTTTCCTGCAACTAATCCGCTTTCATTTTCTATTAGATTTCCCTTTTTCTTCTTTATTAAAGTTATTTGAGCTTAACCATTGACTTACAAGAGTCATCATCATCATCTAGCGCTGGGTGGGTATTGGCTGACCGCACAACGCGCTTCCAATTGATACGGTCTTCCATCAATTTTTGGTTGAAAGGGATATCCATTTTCTGTAGGTCTGATTTGATGTTGTCTCTCCAAGGCATTCTGGCGCCCGAGTGGTTTTTCCTGTTTGAACCTCCTCTCACACCAATCTTATAAGTCTTTCATCCTGCAGCCTCTGTACGTGGCCTGCCCATCTTAGTCCTTGGGATTTAATCTCTTGCACGATATCGCTATCATTGTAGAGCTCCTTTATTTCAGTATTCGCTCTAATCCGATATCGATTTGTCGTCGGATCGTGGTGGGCTCCGAAGATTTTCCTGAGAATTTTTCGTTCAAAACGTCTGAGTTTTTCTTCGTTTGATTTGGTCATTGTCCACGTTTCACATCCATATGTTATTACTGGCCTGACAGTGGTTTTATAGACCTTAGTTTTTGATGTTCTGGTCAGGTTCTTCGACTTCATAAGATTGTTAAGTGCGTATAGGCAACGGTTTGCAGGTTGAATTTTTCCTTTGATTTCTTCACTTACGTCATTATGAGCAGTTATTGTAGCTCCAAAGTATTTGAAACGCTCCACCCTTTTACAATTAAGAGCGTTGATTGTGACGTTTTTCCTTATCTATCTCTTTGTCTCATTCTGTTTATACAATGTATTTCGTTTTTTCCTCGTTGACTCACCTGTTGTTTTTTCGATTTTGTTGAACATATTTTTTTACGGATATAATGGAGTCATTTAGTTCTCTTTAGTTCTTAGCAGTTCGGTTTTATTTCAGCTGCTCTCACGGCTTGTGCACTGTGTATTTTGAAACTACTGCATAGACTGAATGTTTACTCGTACTTTAGACACTCCGCCCTCCATACGAAATTTGGTCATCTGAATGAGCTTTTTTGGTATTGAGAGTTCCGACATCACGTTCCATAATTGGCTTCTCTCTCTGCTATCATATGCATGTCGGAAGTCTATGAAAAGGTTATGTACCGTTCTATTATATATTCCCATCCTTTTTCTAGAAGCTGTCCCAATGTGAAGAGTTGATCTATTGTTGACCTGTTTGTTCTGAATCCGGCTTGGTATTCCCCCAGCAGGTTTTCTGCATATGGGGTTAGTCTGCATAGCAGGATGTTTGAGAGAGCTTTATATGTGGAGTTTATTACTGAGATTCCTCTGTAGTTGGAGCATTTTTATTTGTCCACTTTTTTGTGGATGAGCACAATGACGCTTTCTCTCCATCTTGCTGGTATTTTTTCTTTTCTCCAGATAAAAGTTATTAATCGATGAATTTGTCGATGCAGTGCGTCTTCCCATATTTTAGAAACTCAGCCGGTATCTCGTCCGAGCCAGGTGCCTTGGAGTTGTACAATTTATTTATTGCTTTTCTTGTTACCTTAAGGGAGGGTTCTTCAATTGGTAGGTGCACTGTAATGTATGTTTTTTCTTTGTGCGGTTCTTCCTGTGTTACGTTTAAAAGATCTTTAAACATTTCTCAATTAGTTCTTCGTCGCTGAATATCATGCGGCCTTTGTTGCCCTTCAGTGTTGGGATGGATCTGAACTTAGGAACTCTTTTCTTCAAAGAAACAACTCTGTAGAATTCTTTTGATCCTGGTTTGGGGCGATTTGCTTCCATTGCTTCATACTTTTCTGCTTCATATTTTTTTCTTCGCTCTTAATAGTGTTCTTGTTTCTTTCCGCAGTTTGCGTACTTCTCTCTAATTTCGTCTGTCTGTAGTTGTATCACATACACGCTTACAACAGTGTTGAGATTAATATCAATAAGATTAGCCGCATTATTTTCAAATCCCTGACTTTGTTTACAGTATCTGAAGTGCATCGTGTCACTAAATACTCAGCACCTCTTCATTTACTTTTCCCTATCCCTGACAAGTCTTCTTCCATCGAGTTTTTCACAGTTTCATTAAAATATTTGCTCTATATGGTTAGTTTGTTGGTCGATGGTTGTCAACAAACCCTTCGGTATATCTAATTTATTTTTTCTATAACCACCATATACCACCATACAAGAAGGTACCTACTTCATATTTTAGTGACGAGCAAGCGTTTGAATCTTCAAAAGTTATTTTTTATCATTTGGATTTTCATTATAAGGAAGATGAAAATCAGTGAAAACTGCAATACATATTACATTTTTACGATACACAAATTTTTGACGGCTTGTTTTTTAAAATATTTTATATATATAAGACTATCTTAGATAGTATGACTATGCACTCATAATTAAATAGTATGACTATTAATTATGAACTACAAGAAGAGTAATCTAAGATGTCTCATAAGATGTCTATCGAGAAAAATCAGGGAACACGAGTGGGTCTCGGATGGGGGGATCTTGGATGATTTTCAAAAATAATCAAGAAAAGTGCAAAATTTATACCTGATTTTTGGACTCGCGTTCAGTTATTGTTTTAGGTGGTTCTTCAGAAAACTTGTCCATAAAGTAGTTTCACTCTTTTACTGTCTTAACCTTGATTGTAAATTTTCTAAAAAGTCTTTATGACGCTAGATGTAACCTGTCAGAGTCAGTAATGCACTATTTTAATTTCCAAATTTAAATTATTATTCCGATTTAAGAATCCCGTAAGCTGAACATGCTATTTTGGATTTTTGACATGCAAATCAATACCAGTTGACCTATATCGTTAATTTTAGCAGTTTAATCACAAGTGGTACAATACGTTTCTACTACTCATCCTCTATATAATTATACTGACAGTAATGCTTAAATGTCTAATAAGTATGGCCAGGTGCAATTTTGCAGGTCACACTCAAAGCTGGGTTCCAGCGGTGCTGTTTTGCCGGTACTCACAAGGTCTATAACAACACATAAGAAACACTTCCTTATCCAATTGCTAAGTTCTTTGAACACCCTTAAAATATTCACTTCATTCATCCCGATTCATGTACTTAAAAAATAAATATCTGGGAATAACTATCGATTGTCAACTTAAATTTAAATAGCAAACTATAATACTAAAACAGGATATAGGTAAGATAGACAAGTATTTTTGAAGAATAACATACAAAAATGAAGAAATATTTGTGCTAACTGCTTCAAGAATACTACAGATTATATGTCGAGCTTTATAGGAGTATGGTCACCTGCGTCTCTTCCTAAAATCTGCCATAGTCTGTATTTTGGGAACAATAGCAAGAATAGGACCTCTCACAAATCATAAGCACCACCCACCTAATTAGATGCCCTGTCAACAAGAATGATTCCCATAAATTTTTGCACTCTAGTCAGCATTCTCAGCAAATCCCCAGGACCTGGAGGATTTTCCGGCAATCTTTGGCCCAAAAAAGGGAGAATTTAAATATGACGTCGTAGTGCAAGGAATCGCAATCGCATCGAACTCTAATTGGATTTGTAGAGTTCTAGCAATCTCAAAGAAGCCACTTCGTATGTTTCTCATACCCAGGTGGTTGCCGAAACACTCTATTGATTGACCACGATTTTGTGTAGATCACATATTTTGTCATATATTTGAAGCTTGATAGAGCAATACCAGAAACAATAGAACGCTTTCACCACTCAAAATTAGATAATAAGATCGCTGGACACTTCAAATGAAGTGTCCAGCGACACTTCATTTGAAAGGACTTGGGCGCTTGTTTACTAGATTGTATCATCATATGGAAGTCAAATGAGAGTTCAACATTCGATGTAATTATTTTAATTGTTGACATCGTACTAATTGAATTTTAATAGTGAGAACCGATATTTTGCGAAAACATTTTATGTCACTTTTTTTTATTCACACGAGTTCTCTGTTCAATAATTTTGAAGGGCTGCAGCGTCTTTTCGTAATAGATTGGTCATTCAAACCTCAAATGTACGTCAAAACATGTCACTTAAGATGAAACCAATCGACGTTGGGGTGTTCATTTGAAAACATCACTCAGTTGACTGTGAAATATCAAAAGAAAAGGATGAAGGAACAAAAGTCCATTCGCTTTGATTATGTTGTCCTTTTCTGTCAAAAAATGATCGCATGCTAGTTGACGTTTTCTAATGAATACCCCGTATACAATGCTTTGAAGACTCATTAAACTCTTTGTCAAATGAGTGAAGCACTTCGCTTCCCTGGTTTTTTTTATGAAGGGTGTTAAATGTGCATAGCAAGCAGTCTTGAAATCTGACCCCTCTCCTTGCTAAGAGAGTGGTCAATCGCTTTAATTCTTCCAAGTCCAGGTTAACTCAGGTTCTTCTTCTTTCATGTGCCTTGTCCGGTCTCTCTGACATTGGCGATCACTATCGCAAAAGCTGTACAGTCCTCCGTCAAGCGAAAAAGTTCACCTCTTATGCTGGTCCAATCCCGAATATTTGTAAGCCACGACTGTTGCTTTCTTCCAACTGCACGGCGCCCTAGAATCTTACCCTTTAGTATGAGCTGTAATACGAAATTAATCACCTATCAAAATATGCCCAAGATATGATGTCTTTCGGCATTTTACGGTGGTCAAGAGTTGCCTTAGGTAGAGCAATAAAGGTTGATGATAACCAGTCCGATGGAATTTCACCTCTCTCATGAATACTATTAAACAGCATGCTCTCATTCACGTAAATCGCATCAGCTCTATGATCTTTAAAGTTGACCTTTAGTTCTTTTTCTTCCAAAATTAGTTGGTTAGTTCAGTTGGTTCCCTTCCTGTTGACTCCAGCTACTTCCTTTACTTTTCTGTGCATATTAAAAGTATCATGTTTGGATCAGAGGTCTTCCATTTCTGCACATTCCCTTCCATCCATTCCTGCTTGGCTTCTTTCATCTCCCTTCTTATGACTTTTCGTATTTTACTCAGGTTAGTTCAGGTTAATTCAGGTTTTCTGTTGGAAAAACAAGACACACAATTGGCGACTGCAAAGGTAATATTTGCTGACCCCTTTGCAATAAAAGCGGATACAGAGGGGGCACGAGCATGGGCAAAGTCCTCAAGAGATCTTCTTCATCTTCATCATCTTATGCAAGAAAACAAGAAACACAGAAAAATCCTGGAAGCAAAGCAGAACACTAAATGCCTAACACAACTGTACTCACAGAATCCATGAAAGAAACAAAGCTGAGCATCATAAGGGTACTACAGCTGAACTTAAACCGACGTTAAGCAGCATATGATATGCTCCATCATGTCTGTAGCTCACAAAATAGAGACCTAGTTATAGGGCAAGAACCAAATCAAAACATAGCTAAAAACATTAATATATCTGTGATAGTGACTGCGATGCTTTTATCTATATTCCAAGTAGCCTGAATGTGATAAATAGGTATTGTGGAAAAGGCTTTATATGTGAAGACTAAAGAAAATTTGATGCCTGTTATTTCTCGCCAAACGGTGAGATCCAACATTTTGAGAAGCTGCTAGAAGACATTCAGAGCCAAATTACCCGCACTAGAGAAAAACATAATTTTAGCTGGGGATTTAAATGCTAAGACCCCATTGATGGGATCCGCCATAACCAACGCTAGAAGCGCAGTACTCGCAGAATGGTTAATGACAAATGACCTGGCGGTAATAAATATGGGAAACACAGCTACTTTCAGTAATGCTAGAGGAGGTTCGGTGATAGACTTCACAGTGGCCTCCGCAAATATGGTCCTTAAAATCACCGAGTGGCGGGTGAATCTGAGCAACCACAACAACATTCATTTTCAAATCGAATATGAGCTACGAAAGAAACCACAGCACACTCAAATAAACAAAAGTTTAAGAACAAACCCATCAAGCCTTAAGGAGTTCCAGCAAGCTGCAGGTAGCAATCTTATGACAGGCACACACTATCCAAAGGATCTGATAAAACAAATAACTGCACTGTACAGCGCGGCAAGAAAACCGACATACTGGTGGAACGAAGCTATTGCTAAAAGAAGAAAAGCCACAAACATTTGGGGAAAGTGCATCAACTTAGAATATAACATAGCCCTTGCAGAAAACAAAACTGCTAAAAAAAGAGCTGAAATTGGAAATAAACAAAAGTAAACGAGAAAACTGGAAAACACTGCGTAATGAGCTAGATGATAACATATGGGGAAGGGCTTATCAGATACTCACAAGAAAGATTAAAACAACACCGAGAATACTTTCAAACGATGCCATTCACCAACAGATAGAACTGCTTTTCCCGAAACGGGAAGAAGCTCTGAACACTGACGAAGTGAAACATTTTGAAGTAACCGAGTTGAACAAAGCTCTGGAACGAATGAAACTTAGAAAAGCGTCTGGACCTGATGGCATTACACACCAAACTATCGTGGAATGAGTAAAGGCAAACGCCGAAATCTTTCTAGGCGTCTTCAACACACACTTTAAGAGAGGATGCTTTCCTAAAATCTGGAAACATGCAAGACTCGTCCTCTTGAAAAACCTACGCAAGATTCGGTGACATATAAAACAATATGTCTTATCGACCCAGTGGGCAAGCTGCTAGATTGACTCATATGCCGGAAAGAATGCTATCAGAGATAAATTAAAGTAGCATGCTACATAAAAATCAATACGGCTTCAGAAAGGGAGATTCCACGTTGGACGCAACGGGCAGGGTAAAAAATATCTCGGAAGATATAAGAAAGAAGGCAGTAAAAAATCGAGAATTTTGTGCGATTGTTCTGGTGGACAAAAAGCTTTCAACGCTGCAGGTTGGGTGCTAATTCTACAGGCTCTGAGAAGAAAAACAGTAACCAAGTATATACCTAACAACAATAGTGGAGTCATACCTGTCACAGAGAAGTATATTGACACCAAGTAGGAACACAGTTAACATAGCTAGCGGGGTGCCCCAGGGCTCTATATTACACCCGACGATGTGGAAACTGTTCTACGACCAAGTGCTCGAAATGGACATGGAAGAAGAAGTCACCTTGCTGGCATATGGCGATGACCTAACTGTAGTTGTCCGAGCTAAATATGCATACCTACTAGAAGAAAAAAGCGCGTAAGCCGTAAATGATCGACAAATTGAAAAATATGAAGTTGAAAGTGGCCGATAGAAAGATGGAAATGATCATGCTGGTAGGCAGGAGAAAAGTCCGGAGTCCGCGGATCAACGTGGACGATGCACTGGTCATTAGCAGTTCTCCCGTGAAGTATTTGGGAGTCTATTTTGACAAAGACGTACACATGACAAGTCACATCGTCAGGATCTCCGACAGAGCTCTTCAGCTAGCTTCTTACTAGCACTTTGTCCCGATTGATGCCAAGATATTATAGTCCTCGTGCCCAACGCAAAAGACTTCTGGCTAGTGCAGTACTGTCAACGATCTTCTATGCTGCCCCCGGGCGAAAAGAAGCTCTGAAGCACAAGAAGTACCAAAATATGCTGACACAGGTGAATAGAAGACTTGCTCTGGGCATCAGTTCGGCTTATAGAACTGCGTCGAGAACGGCTCTAGAAATAATTTTCGATCTGGTTCCGATCGATCTTGAGATATGAGAGCTGTGAAACCTAAAGCAGCGGCAGAAGAGCATAAGACAGCCAGAGACAAGATCATAAGTACGTGGCAAGAGAGATGGTCTAAGGGTAAAGATGAAAGCTGGACGCGTACTTTCATTCCTGAACTACGAGTCATTTTTTTTAAAGAGGAGTGGGAAATGCGTTTACGCACCCCAGGTCGTTGTTGGTTGGATGTTGATCGACCTGGGAGTGTGGACACTAAAACCCCTTCCCTCTCTTCACCTTCAAAAATTTTCCAATCGAGATCACCAGTTGGCATTTCTTCAAAGGAACAGTGGAATGTCCTGGCTTCTCAGAGCCCTGCCATCTCTCTGCTGTTCCTCAACTTTAAACACCATGATGTTTCTTAAAAACTCCAGGATAGATTCTGTGGCGGACATCAGAAGTTGACCGACGTTGTCCTTTGTTATCTCCTCCTCCACATTTCCATCCTATCCCCTCTCTGACATTTCGAAACTTTCGCACTTAAACAGCGTGTGTTCCGGTGTATTTTCCTCTTGGCAGAACCAACACCGATTACTGTCAGTTTTTCCGATTCTGTGCAAGTATGTGTTAAATACCCCATGCCCTGTCATAGCCTGTGTCGTGAAGAAGTCCACTTCTACCCCACGCTGCTTCCATCTCCTGACGTCTATGACAAACGTCCTCGCCCAACCCTCGTACGTCGTCCATGTGGGCTGCCACTCCGTCCACACTTCATCGCTGGCCATGCTCCTCCATGTCTTGCCCATTTCAAATACCCTACTTCTCTCTTTCACTGCCAGATCGATAAGCTAATGCTATAGGTGACACTGTACTGTATGCGCAGGTAGTCATCAGTGCCAGTCTCTTATTCACCTTCTCCAGCCTTTTCCTATAGCTTCCATACGCCAGGGAGCTCTGCCATGTTGGCGCGAGTATTAATCGTCGTATGCGCCTTTGCGTCCAATTTATATGTGACGTCATACGAACATCTTTATCGAGCATCACTCCAAGGTACTTAACCGAAGGTTTTGCTTTCACCATTCTGTCTTGGATATCCAGGCAAACTTTTTACTGTCCGTCTTCCTGCCAATATCACCACCTCGATCTTGCTGACTGCTACCTTCATTTGCTCGATAACCTGCATTATGTTGTTTATCGCCCGATTTGTTTTCTCTTCTAGATGCCATTTGTTTTTCCCGCTTACCAGGACCACCAAGTCGTCCGCATAGGCAACCAACTACACGCCCTCCTCCATTTCGGTTCTTAGAACACGATCGTAGAAGAGATGAGATGGGAGGAGATGGAAGGATGCTTCCAATCTTTCAGATGAGAATTTGAAAGGTCGAAGATAAGAGTTGCATAGACTGCTGCGCAACAAAGGATGACGCTGCTCATACATTTTTCAGCTGTATTAGATGGGAACCTGAAAGGGAACTGATGGGAACCTGAAAGGGAACTAATGAGAAGAAAGTTTTGTGAAGAAATGTGTCAAGCTAGCATTGTGCATTTGATGACAAAAAACGAAGAGAAATTAAAAGTAATATGTACATTAATTAAGGCAGTTATAGAATTCAAAGAACGTGAAGGGAAGGATAAAAAAACTGCTAGATTTCATTGATGCAGAGGCCTCTAACTTCTGGACGGCGGACACCCCGAAGTAATGCCTAATTCCCCGGAGGAGAAGAGAGAGAAGGAGTTTTAGTCGGTCGGTGCCATTTTGAGACACCAACCAGGCACTATGTGGGTAACCTAAATCGCTTTGAGCCAAGCCCACATCTCTGGTAATAGAGTCCTCTAATCCTGGAACGAATTTCCACCACTTTGAAGACGCATAAATGCTAGACTAATGTATCTGAAATCATTCTGGTGTCAGATTGTAGACATTCTTCAAAGAAAGACAATTTTTGAAAAGAAAAAATGTCTACAAGAGTCCTGGTTCTCAACTGTCAAAAGTGAGAAGGAACTTAGGTTCCTTTTCACTTCTCACTAAGGTTGATTGAGGTTTCCTGTGTATTTGGTATTGTCCAAGGACTCTGTGTATTTGGTATTTTTTAAGAATTGTCTGTTAATCGCTTGTGACCTGTTTTCACTTCCACCTATGTTATGATCGGCCCCTCCGCGTTGACCATCAGTATCGTTCTCGAAGAGTTCCTCTAGGTTCTGCTCCATTTTGCAAGTATTTTACCGGCACCAGTACTCCTTATCTTCTTATCAAGGTCAAAATTGTCTTATTCTAATTTCAATTCTTCAATTTCAGTACTTATTTTTTACGGTCAGCATTTTTTTTTGCTTCTTTGATTGGTCCAAGACTTTTCCCAGTAACTCTTCGTATTTTTCCATGGTTCTTCTTTCTCTTTGCTCTTCCATGAGTTCCAAAATTTCAACTGTCATCAATTCTTGTTTACTTGTCACTCTATCTGGTTTCTGTCCTTCTTCTGCGACGAAAGTCTTCGTTACTTTTACTTTATTCCAGATGTCTTATATTTCTGTGTGTGGCTGCTTTTTCAGTGTTTAACTGAAGGCATAAAAGAATGTAATAACTTCTGTACTAGCAGGTACCGATTTCTTGCCCATTACTTACCAATGACTGAACTCTTTTGCATCAAAAAGGTAATCCTAAACCAACTCGGTTCTCTAATTTTTTAAGATATATTCAAATAAATTTTTCATCTAACGTGAATGGCATTGATTAATTAAATAAATTAATAAAGAGGTTGGCACTTAGAAAAGTAAAATGTGACGCATGGATCGTGTTGACTTTTTACTGATATACGCAATATCAATAAATTATTATTGGTAGTAATAACTATTTTATTAACGAACGGTTTAATAGTTTTGTTAATATCTTGACGCAGTCTATTCTTTAGTAATATGATTACTAATTATTGTTTTTCTGAAATAATTCGAGAAACTTATTTAAGAAACGGCATTCGTAGGGTGCAGAAATTGCGCAAAGTATCTCAAGAACGGTTAGATTTACGAGGTTTTTTTTTAGACTAACATGGTTACCTTATCTGCACTCGCTTAGTTTATAACATATTTTTAAAACCTGATTAGATTAATTTTGTTGTATTAAGGAATCCATAAAGATGTACGATAAAGAACTACAGTCTAGAACTTCAAAATTTTTGCTTCAATTTCAAACAACTAAAGAAAATCTTCAGACAATGTATGTTTTATTTCGTATAGTACAAAAAAGTGTATTTACAAACAAGTGACAAGAATGAATAAATATACACAATAATTCCTATAATCCTGCTTACAATTTCCAGGCGAAAGTAGCAGGAAGAAAGAATTATTTAATTTTACATATCACCTCAAGTTAATATGATATCAGTCAATTGATGATTGTTTTAGGAGAAATGAAACGAGAACAAAAAAAGTGTGCTAACTTCAAAGAGCAGAGGGAGTGCAAACTACAGAGGCAGTAAAAGGGGTGGTAAAGGGGAGATCAAAAGAACTACTGTGCAAGAAAAGAAAATGAAATAGTGAGGGCTTTAAAAAAAAATGACATCATATTTTTTCTCTTAACTAAACTCATTTCGATGGTAAATGGGCTCCTTGAGGCTGGAAGCCATTTTCGTCAGCAATGTACGTCACTGTGTAAACTACGCCATCGGCACCAGTGAAGGAGAAACTGCCCCTCACTTGCATCACTTCGTTCTCTGATCCGGCGTTCTGAAGTGTTCCTTGTTCTTGCTGCGAAATTCCATTGCTAGTTTCAAATCTAAAATTCAAGAATTAAATTAGTTAATCATAATGACTTGATGAATATAATATTGCGAAAGCATTATTTAAAATATAAAATAGCCTTGTCCTTCATACAAAAATAATATTGAAAACCCTTAAGTGCTTATTAAATTTAAATGGCTAAGGTTAAGATGACAAATTAGTGGTAATAATTTTTATATTATTTTAGGTGCAAGGCTAAGTGGGTTACGAAATTATGTGTCTCTTGTGGCGTCTTGGGTCTTATTAGAGAAGCCCACCATTGTTAGGCAACCACTTCCCTTATTGCAGATTGGGAGATGTTAAAGATTTTTTTTGGCATACTTACGCGAAATTATATCCATCGATTCCTGCGTTGTCACTGTCGTATTTCAAAACCTGTGCCTGAGCGTCAGGGTTGCCCTGAGGAGCAGCAAGGGCTGCGGCAACGAAAGCGAAGAGCAACACAAACTGAAATTATGAAACCATTTTAGAGATATTTAGAGACTATTAAAAAAATTTGCATTGATAGTTAGCACAATCACTAAATAGAGCCACTATAAAAAACACTACGTCACATAGTAATCCATCATCACTCACCGTTTTCATTTTGTTTTCAAATCGTTGCAAATTTTAGAGGCGAAAAGTGATGTTGTGTGTGGGCAACCAAACGACTGTTTTTTTAAGTTTCATATCTTCTCTTTTATACCTATATGACTCCCTGTGTGAACACTGCGCCATTAGATGACTTCCCAATGAGTAATTGACATTTACCCCTCCTTAAAGGCCGGTGTAGGTACCATCTTCATTTCAGCTTCGCTGATGGTTGGTACCGGCAAAAGTTCACCGCGTAAAGAAAGATGCATGCAGCAACTTAACTCTTGCTTATTGCGTCTTCTTATTCATTGTCTTCGTTACATGTTCTGGGTACCGGCAGCAAAATGAGTTTTTTAAAGATGATGTATTGCGATATGTAATTTGCCGGTAAGGTAAAGTTTCATTTGTTATTAATTGCATTCCTTATTTCGTCATCTAGGAACCGCATTTGCAACGTTTTAATCCAGCCGAATTAAGTTGTGTCAATAGGCCAAATTTTGCATTTGCATATACGAGGATATACAGCTGTATTTATGAGCGTTAAATAAGATTTGATGTAAGAGGCACTTGTGGGTTAGAATATTCCACTAGGCGTTTATAATGGCTGTGCTTAATCCATAAAATAACAATGTTGCTTTACTAGAAAGAAAATGTTGATTTCTTATTACATTGAGTTCTATAAAGTCCTTTAAATTATTTTTTTGAGGGTTTTTGATCATTTCCTAAATTTTCTTGGTAATATTCATTTATCATCAGTGAATTGGAAACAAAGCTTTTGTTGCATTTGACGAAAGTATAGGAGCATGAAAATAAAAGCCATCTTTCTATTGATTAGTAAAGCAGGTAAGTATCTTGTCAAAGGATCGAAGAATTGGCAAATTGCCCAACTTGGAGCAGAGGCTATCAGGAAGACAGCAACAAAGGATTGACAGTGGCAAAAACGTAAGTTTGCCTGAGTTAATGACAGCCCAGGCAATGGGTAATTTCATTACTATATACACCTATTACACCCTAATATTCACGCACACGCACTTTTTGAATGTTTTTCAAATTTAAGGGTACTATAGATTCGTTACAACTGTTAACCTACACTTGAATCATTCCCTGAGTGTTCTTTACTCCGAGTAAATGTCGAAGTTTCTGAAGTTTGCCCTGTGGAGGGGCTTTGATTAAAATGTTTAAACCTCAGGGCCATTGATGTTTTTTACATAGGTTACATTTATATCTCCTTCTGCATACAACTCTCGTATGAAGTGTATGAAGTAATATGTCTTGAAGTAAATGTCCATTTTAGTACCTGTACAATTAGCCACTGGTGGATCTTCTTGTTCTTTTATCACCTACAGATGTCACAAAAAGCAGGCAGTTCTCTTTCTGAAGCAGAACTCACTAGTTCGAAGTACAAATGAAGTACTTTATAATTGTTTTTCTGGCTGTCCAATGTGTCGTTGTGTATAGATTCTAGCGTATGCTTAAACCTCACTGCGTTAGATATATCCAGATGGCTTATTGCAGCTAAAAACAGGATACCTATCGCTTGTCTATGTAGAAGGTAAGTAATTTCCTGGAAGGTAGACCCCAATTACCAATTTGAATTCTGAATTTTCAGGAGCTTACTAAAGCGGCATCATTTTGCAAGGCTGTGTAATTTGCAAGGTTGTGTAATTTGCTGTTTTGAGCTTCCAACCTCATTTTTTGATATTTCAACTCCAACAAAGAAGTACAGATGACCAATATTTATTTTTAGCACCGTCTTTAACTTGTCAAGTACATACATGACTATCTCTGTGTCTTGCAAACAACTACCCTATCGTTTACGTTTATTACTAGAAACTCCTTCTTGTGGTTCATTAATGAATGGTTAACGGCAATGAATGGTACATGCCTCTCCTTGTTTAAAACCTAGGTTGAGTATGCGTCCAGAATCCAGTTTTGCTATTCCAGGATCTGGGTGTCCACGTTAAACCGTAGATTAACTTATTCATTTCGCAGGAAGCTGAGCAAGTTGCCATGAGGAAAAGTGTTCTTGCCATTGAGCTGAATAATGAGTAGGTCATCCCTGGGTCGCACTTGGCAGTAGATGGTTGAGAAGAGTTTACCTTAGGCTACTCCTTGTTTTTGTGTAAAGCCTTCTAACCCTCTTGAGGTGTACAGTATCCTAGTATAGGCCTGTCCATGAGTGGTTCTCATCCTAGGCTGCAAGTTCTTCATCTCTCATTGTCATCAATCAATCTCAGTTAGATCGTCTTCTGGCCCAGTTGTTGAAAATTACATTTACAAATGTTGTTTTAGTACTAACAGAATCAGACAGCCTACAGTTTGTTGAATTTTTCTTATATCCACCAAAAATCAACTTTTTTGTTTCTGAATCTATTATTGACCGTTTCTGGTGAGAAATAAGGATAAAATCCAAGACTAAAAAGCCACGTTCTGTGAAAGTCACCGAATCCATTTTTAAAATAGAAAATATTTGCACGCATACAGTCAATCTGTGTAAGAGTAACATGAGTATTGACATTATGCTCTGCTGCAAAAACTCTATTATAGCAAGTACCCAACCTCCTGTTCAAAACCTTGGTGGTCTAGAATTGCAGAATATAGGTCTTCTTAGATTCTAAGAGCTAAACTTAAAAGTTCGTATGAGGTCAATCCGAACCCTTAGGAGCGGCGCCTATCGCTATCTCTAAGTACAAGGCTTAGCTTGTATAACAATATCAATACATCCAAATATCTTCAGATAATCAAGATTTGGCCAAGTGTCCACACTTTGTAACTAGTAAAAGTTAGTATCTGACTTGTTGGTATTCCATTTAGAACGTCTACTACTATGTCCACAGCTTTGGCCCATAGATATTTTGGTGCAATTTCAGTATAAAGCATTGATCTGCGTCTTTCCTCTACAGCACGATTCAGAAAAGTTACATCACTCGTCAGTTCTGCCACCTCGTGGTCTCGTGAGTACCTACATCATGACACACATAAAAAATACAAAACAGGTAATTAATCTAAGAAGAATACCTCTTCAACAATTTATTCAGGGAGCTAATAACACACTCATAGAAATCGTCGAGACTGGGATTACTTCTCCTCATGGTCTCGAAACATCCCTCAAACCGTTTTTCTTTAATTTTATAGAAGTTGGAGATTCTTTGGTAACACTGTTATTAATTTTCCAATTGCTCCTGATGGTTTTTACGTTTTTCTTGCTGAAAACCACTTTGCACAAAGAAACAGGAAGAATAACTAATTTTTTTTGTCACTTATTTACTAATTACAGTGAATTTCCTATTCTAGGGTTCCTCAAGTTTCTTACACAATATCTCTCCAACAGGATCGAGATGTCTATACCTCAATGCTTTGAAGATATTGTTATACAAGATAAGACCGACATAAACTACTGGAGAGCATTGTATTTAGAGGTAGCGGTAGGTTCTAAGGGTTCGGATTGAAATCAAAAGAATTTTTAAATTTAGCTTTTAGTATGTTTGAGGACCTATATTCTGCAATTCTAGACCACCAAGAATGGAAGGTTTGTACAGCAGGTTTGGTCCTTGCTATAATAGAGTTTTTGCAACAGAGGATGTCAATACTCATGTTATTCTTACCCACATTGACTTTTTGCGTGCAAATATTTTCTATTTGAAAGTGGATTCGGTGACTTTCACAGTACATGGCTCTTTAGACTTCAGGGGACCTCTCGGTACGCGATGTGTCGCCTACCAACATATCGATCATCTCTTCTTGAGATTGTTTAAGCTTAAGATAGATAACGACAGTATTAATGGAGATATTATAAGGTGTAAAAGTTTTCTGCATATATAGGTCTGTAACGTCAATTGGTCACTTCTTTAGGTCTTATTCTCTCTGGAACTTTTAGGAAAACAATTGGAAACAATTTCTTTAATCACACTCTCTTCGGATGTGTAATGCAAAATTTCTTTAGAAGGTATGTCGGATAAATCATAATCTGTCACTCACACATCATCTTGCAGCCCTACAAAATCCTTGCCTTTTAGACCTCGCAAATACAATCGGTTGTTATCTACGAAACCGAGCCTCAAATGAGAATCAAAGTGCATGCCATCGTGTAAGGGACCGATGTATGCTCTTTTCAGGGTCTCAGTTTTAAGCCTGAATAATGAGTCAGTGTTGGAGTCGTTTTTTTCGGAAATTAGCTGAGGCTGATGAAACATAGTTTTGCATTAAGGCGATAAAGGTTTGATATTGCTTTACTCTGAAACAATTTAAATGGATAGTCCAGAGGGTCCAGAATGTAACGAGTAAGGAGGTATTGATGAAGTTAAAGTTTTTCTCGTTCCCGTTGACGGGTTAAAGACAGTCTTTTTAACGCTGATGTGTTGTTTTTTAACACTAAATCTAAAGGTGGATTGATGAAACCTATACAATAAAATTTACTGTAAAATAAAGATGAAATAACAGTTGTTTCAAGTACTTGTTTCAGTGTGGTGGTTTATAAGTAAATTGATGAAAATTAGAAATAATTATAAAAGTTAATTAACTTAGCTCAATTATGGCTAAAAATGGCTCAATTACTTTCTGAAATTTGCATCTGAGTACTCAATACAATTATTCCTGTGTACAATTTTGACACTTGTAATTAAAGTTACTTTTGACTAGCACGTTATAAGAGTTAAAACAATCTAGCCCATCGCTCTTGTGCTTGTTAGAGTAGACCATACGGTAGTCTGAACAATAGTCTCTTGAACCAACGCGCATCAATGTAAATGCTTATTGGTCTCCATACTTACAAGAAATTTGAGGGACTGAACTGAACTAAAATTAAAAAGTTCAAAGATTTTATGCCATGTTAAGATACTCGGAGGACATGAAATTTACGTTCATTACCACAGCACAAAAAAGCATCTTGTGTTGAGTTGTTGTTGCGAAAAGCAACAGCTACTGTTGCTGTTCGTGACTCGATCAACATAGGTTTGGGTGACACTTCTTTGAGTGACATTGAAGATTCAAGAAAAGACCAAACTGCTGCTTAGTCTTCATCATTCAAGATTTGTATGTTGAGTAGTTATTCGGTAAGATCATAGTTAAATGTGGAATTTAGAGAACATTATTGATGGTGCAATCCATCAATAATCTTCCAAGTGTCATTTTCTAGTTTGTTAATATTATTTGCGCAATTTTAAATTGCTGTGATTACTAAACTTCGATGAAACTCTTTCAAGAAAGTAAAGTAGTTCATTCCATCACCGTCCGTTATCAATATGTCTCCTTAGTTTGAAAATTTGTAGTCTTCAACATTAAATTCTGATTTGCTGATTCTTGACTTCAACCGTATTGTTGACCTCTCTCAGATAATTATTTATCTTTATCTTTGTTATAGCTTTGCTTACACCTATTAGCATAATCATGACCTTTTCGAAACCCTTTCTACCTCTTCTGGGGTTTTCGGTAATTATGACCTCTTCCAGATCCTTGATGTCTTGGCAAATTTGTGTCAGTAAGGCCACTTTAAGAATTTCTACTAGGGGCTCTGCATTTTTTGGGCAAATGACCTCTCTTAGACAATTTTACCATACCGTACGATTTTTGTCTCCTGACCTCGGTCTTGTCGACGACCTTCACCTTAATTGTATGAGTTTAATTTTTCATCTGCAATAGGCTTTAAGTGCGTTGTTACCGTTACCAATTCAGCTTTCTATTAAACTTTTTTCGTCGTCTAGTGAGTGAGCTGTCAAACTGGGGATTGTTTGCTTTAACCATCATTTGACATCTCAGGAGGTGACTATTTCTGTATTAAAAATCTCTATCTGTATATTCCCCAATCTCTCTCTCTCTCTCTCTCTCATCAGCTTTTCCTTTAGAGCATTGTGCTGCTCTACAGAAATGGATTTATCCATTATTGGTAAAAATGCTCGTGGATTTGGTTAGTTTCAGACATAAATATTGATTTAATAAGTTTAGTAAAGTTTCGACTAAGTGTACTATGTCGGTAGCTCTTCAGTTTCTGTTCAGTTTCTGGCTTTACTAGAATATTCATCATTCCATATAGGTACATCCTTTTTACATTTAACTAGAAAATTCTGCAAGAATTGTCCACTAAACTGCTTTATACTTGCAGCTCCTGTTTTCTTCTCCATTGTGAATAAACACAATCTCCATTATGTATTCACTTACTGAACTTGGACACACCAATTACTGGACACACCAACGTTTCCTGGACTCACTAGCAATCTTGAACAATGCCACTTTTAGGTTACTAACTAACCTGAACTAACCCGGACAAAAACCCATAACTTATAACGTATTTCGGTCTATAACAAGTCTGGGGATGAACACAATCAGATATTTCGAAATAATGGTTCTGTGTCAGTCAAAGCTTTAAAATGTAATGAAGGATTATCATAATATTATCATACTAACAGAAATATGACTGATTTTCTCCAGATAAGCAATCTCATACAAGTATGTCTCTTAAAATCCTCCAGATAAGCAATCTCATACAAGTATGTGTCTTAAAATCCATTTAAGTTAACCACTGTATTGGGATAATGAGGCTTCCGTATCCAGTCTCTCAAAAACTTTGAGATCTAACACGATGAATTATTTTGAGATCAAACATGGTGGTTCCCAAAGAATGAAGTAGAATAGATGAATTATTCTATTCTTCTTGTGTTGTGGTATCGGAAGGCGTGGCCAGTATATGAGGCACTGCAGTCATGGCAGATTCGCTTATAAATACCACATTTTCAAATGGGTATCAACTCAATGGTATAACTCGCGACTGAATAAGGCTCTCCTTTTTTCTTTTTTTTTCGAATTATATCAGTTTGCTTTTTTGAGAACGTGTCTTGCCCATCTTGGTTCATCTACACTTAGCACTGGGATTACGAGGTCATTTCCTGTCCTAAACTACAACACTTAAACGTGAGACTGAAAAAATATAACAGCCGCTTTTATAGGGATTTTTGCGCCTGTTCCATTTTTGAGTTCTAGAATATGCTGTATCTCTTTATGAGCCCATTCAGCGGCGTAGGAGTTAGTATATTTGCATTGATTTAATTTTCGTACCTGAATGAATGGTCATTTTTTTTGGTGGTACTGGTGATTTTCTTGTTATTTACCTTTGATTTAGTTTTCAAAATTTTGTTCATTATTTGTTTGCGTGTAAGGCCCTGTAATAGTGTCTTAGGTAAGTAGAATATTTTCCTTCACCAAAGTGTCGAGAGTCGCAACTTGCATGTATTGTATCTCCCGTCCACATCATTCCATATATGATCTATGCCATTTTATTATTTATTAGAGTAAGTATTGGTGTAAATTTATTAATATGAAGAACTAATAAAATGTACAGTACATTTTTAATAATAACCCTTAAGGTAAAACGTATTGAAGAGAATGTCGACACATGGTTACCTATTCCCCGCTTCGTCTCTAATGACAATATATGATCAGTATTATTTACAACCATATACATACTTACTTGTATTTATTATAATCCATGTACTTTAATGTCACGATTACTTACATCAGACTGACAATAGTTGCCTAAGAACGATTATATAAGACAATTTGGTCCATTGTGTGTGTCGGCATCTAAACATGCAAGAAGAAGAGCGATAATTGATTTCATCTCAAGAGATGATTAAGGAGCTACAACGTTGGCGTGTTAGTCATTAAAAAAACCACTACAAGAAATCACGTGATGCTCCACAGTTTGTATTGTTATGGTAGTTTTTGGAGCTGCAACTGATGCGTTCTACTTTTTGTCTTCGTTTTTTCATGTCGTCTATGAATTTGATTTTTGCTATATAACTGATTGTAAGAGGCAATTAATCTAAAGAATTCCTAGACGTTAAGTCATAAAATATGTGTTCATTGACGTTAACATCACCGGCATTAAAGCTTATCGCAGCCGCGTCTTTTTAACGAAGATTCACCCTGAAAATCAATCAAATGTGTGCCACTTTCTACGACCGTGTTTTAAATAATAGTTGGAAATTGTTCTTAATTACAGTTGAAGTCAACAAGCTTGATGTTAAATTATTGTCCTTGTCCTTCTGTAAGAGATTTCTCATTGCATTTAACCATTGCCTTTAGGGTGTCTATCCCAGATGCTAGTTTAGAAGGTTTCGACACATCTTGTCTGTGTTAATCTTCACTAATATGACCATCTAATGAGTCAGTTGTATGGGAGTTTTTTTTTGTGAAACAGACAAAAAGATACCCGGAAGACTAGATTTCCATTGTTTACCACTAGTTTATTGGGCCAGTTGCATCAAACTTAATTGCAGCATGTGGAAATGGGTCTTTTTTGACACTTTGACTAATTACCAACTGCTGTTGAAACCTTAATATAATGGATGCTGTATTGAGTGATTTAGCAATAATTATCGGTTTAAAAAGTATCAAATCTTCTGCCTTGCTGATGTTAAATAGACGCATGTAAGTGGAGGGCAATGGGTAATTAGCAAACACCATGAAAGTAATTTAAATTTAATCACTATGATTAAATCGCACTTACACAATTAATAGTTTATACATTAGATGATGCAGTTGAGTTTGTATTACCTTATCCTACTAACATTTGAGATTTGTAATAAAACGTTTAACAGTGACGATGTGCTACAATAAATGTTTCTTTCACTATATTTTTATAAAATGGTAAAGTCATATGGCTTGGATGATACAGAAGCTGTTAAAAGAGCGTTAAAATATATACCTAGGAATGAAAAATTGCAGAAATTGACCTTATAGATTTGAATAAGAAATATGATCTCAAAGATATCAATTAAAAGTGAAACAAGGATAGACACAATAACATTTTTACGGTTATTTTTTATTCCTCTTTATTTGTCCAATTAACAGAAAAGAAGATACAACCATAATTTTGAAATAGTTTGTAATAAAGTAAAAGTGTTGGATTTTTATTTTTTATCCAAGTTCACCGCCTGCTAATGAAGCCAATTGAGAGGTGCTGATTCGTAGGACATCAGGCGTCATGTCATAATCGTAATTAAGCTTTTGGTCAGCAATGTATCCTTTATCGCCTGCTGAGTATGTGATAGTGACCTTTTTGCCGTCCTCCACAAAACTGTAAAATCCATTGACCCTCAAAATCTCCTGGCCATTTACGTTAACAAGTTCTCCCTTTTCTTCCCTTTCCTGAAGATCACCGATTTTATATCTGAAAGATGTTGTATGGATTGCAGGGTATTTATAGATGACTGCCAAAGTTTGCTGGCAAGTAAAACTGGCCCTTAAAAGGCCAGTTTGAAGTAAATCTGGGGCTTACCTACCTGATATGGTATCCTTTGTCATCATGTTCATTTACTTCTTCTAGTAAGTTCCCAGTTGGCAATGCCTTGCAACTAGTCACTAATAACAGAAAAAATACTATCATCCTCTTTGGGAAGATCATAGTAATGCAGTTTTATGCAAAATGGTAAAGGTAAATTTTTGAGGAACTATTTCACTAGTAAGAGAGGTGTAGTCGGAAAAGAGGGGTTTCAATAATAATAAAAAATGAAAAATTATTGTTAAGCATGGTGGTAAAACATCTAGTTTTATTACTTTAATTAAATTAACAACAAATTGCAAAATTTGACTGGATAAATTGGAAACAATAAGCAATAAAAAAAACTGAATTCTGACCACAATAATAGTTATTTAAGTTTAGACGACCGGAAAGAAGTGTTTTTCAGGACGAAGCAAGTAGATTACAGACGAGCTCAGGAGCCATATTCTTGAAGCTGAGGAAAAGATTTTCTTGAAGAGTAACGAAAACATACTATTACTTCATTTTGAAGCATCTGAGGTTACTCCTCGAGAGAAATTCTTACTCTAAAGTCAAGAAATAGGCCTCTGGAAGCTTGCAAAGGCCTGCAAGTCACATTTTCGGTCGTCGATTGAATTACACAGATTTGTGTTAAATACAAATTTGAATTTATAGTTTTAAACGTAAAATTAATGAGGGTTCTGTTATTTCTAATATTAAATACATCGTTTCTATTAACACAATAATAAAACACGTTTGCAGTCTATCGCTAAATTCTACAGTATCTATTAAACCTTACGCAGGGACAGGTAAAGGAAAAATAAGGACCGGTAAGACTTTACTTACAATCATTAAGTAACATTCTTTATTTTGCTGGTAAGCAGCAATTTACGTCTCGTTAGAAAAAAAGTGTTTCCGCACAGGGAACAATATTCTCTGCAACATATGGAAACCCCTTGACTTGTAAACCCGCTCCTACAATACAACAGAGCTTGAGATCGGCCAAAGCCCGCAGAGATCCCCTGTCGGCATCCGGAGTTTACCGAGCTTCATGCAGCTGTGGCTCAGTATACATTGGCACCACAAAGCGCAGTATCAACACGAGGATTACAAAACATAAGAGGAGTTAGAAGCTGGGAGAAACACAAAAGTCAGCAGTAACAGAGCACGCTCTCTTCGAAGGTCACGGCATCCTTTTTAACTCGATGGATATCTTATATCAATCGCAAGTGTTTCTATTCAAGACTAACGACAGAGGCCATTGAGATCTTTAAACACGACAATAATTTCAACAGGAAGGAGGAAAGTACGTTATTAAGTGCAGATTGGAAGCGAGTTCTACCACATACTTTAAGTGCGCCGAAACTCCCTCCGCACCACCACTAACCCCCCCCCCCCCCCCCGCCCCCACTGCACTGCAACGGTCGGGGAATAATTACAACGGAGCTAACCACAGGTCAAGCAGTCAACGTCAGGAAGAACAGCAGATCACTTCGCCCATTGCCTCATCGCCTTTGACAATGTCTCCCGTAGCTGTAGACCAAATGTCAGGAAGGGATAAAGCAGTCAGTGAACCTTAGAACAAGAATAGCAAACCTCAAAAATATTCTGATAAACGCCAATTTTAGCCAAAACCTTAATAACCAAGTCTAAAGCGTAAGGTCTTTGTTTAGTTTATGCTTTTGTCAAAGACAACATCCCAAGAAATCAACCCTCATAATGTCAACAAGGGCCCAATAAACGATTCAATGTTCCAATCATTTGACTAGAGCTGGAAATAGTTATTTAAGTTATAAGTCCAGTAAATATATTTTTACAGTTTGAATAAAATATTTCCTGATGAGACAATAGCCGAGTCTGGAATTTCGAAACAAGTATGGACTCTACAGGACTAGTATGACGTTCAACATTTTATTTCATCATCACATCATAAAATAGATAAAATTGAAAGTTAATATTTTGTACTTTTCACTTGTTGTTTCAAAGAATATTAATTTATCAATATTTATTTGTTTAAATTGTTTTATTTTAGTGTTAGTCATTAAAAGTATTCAACCCGTTTACCTCGTGCTATCCAGAAAGGTGTATTTGATGTGGGTTAAGCCACTATAAAATGTATGTGAAGATAATTATATCCTCGGCCTGAAAAAAACTCATATTTTTAAAGTCAAAAATTGGCATATTCATACACACATTTAGCATTTATTTTCTTATAACATGAACAAACATGATTTCAAAAGTGTAGAAACCATATTGCACCATTTCATCCTCAGTTTCATCCAACTGATCATGTTCAATGTTCTCGGTCTCAATCAACAGCTATTGCTGATATTTTCAGATTGTTATAAAAAGGATGGCTAGTGGAGATCGGTTACCGGCCATAAGATGGTTAGTTGCTGCCTGCATGTACCTTCATTTGACTCATCTAAGGTATCGAAATTTTATTATGTAGTCATTTGATCCCGTGTGGGGTTGCTAGAACCCGCATCGGGCACCTCCGCAGGTGGTGGATAGGGGAAATGATAAACACTCATGAGAAACACCAGTGAAAAGTACCTGAAAAAGGCACGTAAGAAGAAGAAAGAATGGATGACAGACGAGGTCCTAACCCTAATGGATCAGAGATGATTACTTAAAAACACAAGCAGGGAGGAGTATCGATCAATACACAAGACTATAAAGGGGGCTGCAAATGAAGAATTGCTGGTAGAGAAATGTAGCGTGATTGAGAAACAAGAAAGAATTCACGATAATTTAAATACACACAGAAAAATAAAGAAAATGCCCGGAAGAAAACCACAACAGGAACCCTGGTAGATTCAGTCAGTAAATTTATAACAGAAATGACAGGTAAAGTAAAGACGTGAAAAGAATATATTCAAACAACATTCTCAGATGATAGACCAGAACATTAAATCAGTGTCGAATCTGAACATCGCATAGCAAAATCAAAAATTGAGAGAATTGATAAAAATATTATGTGACAGTAGCACGGAATTCCTCAAGTCTCTGGAAGAAATCTTCAATCTCATCTGTGATACAGGAAACATACCTTCTAACTGGTCTTCCTTCATAACCTCGAACCAATACCTGCGATCAATAAATGCTCATTAATCTCATCAATCACATCGTCAAAGTGTACACCAATATCATCCACGGCAGAATATATAGGAAATGTGACTTATACATCAGCGAATCTCAATTTGGATTTAGAAATGCCCTGAAAACTAGAGAGGCAATCTTTTCATTACAAGTCCTAGTACAACGCTGTAGGGATATGAAACGAGATGTGTACGCATGCTTTATAGATTTTTCAAGGGCTTTTGACAGGGTAAAACACACAAAGCTGATAGAAGTAATGAGGGAGGTAGGCCTAGACAGGAAGAATATACGAATTATAGCGAATTTATGTTGGAACCAGAAGGCTTACGTGAACATGGCGGCAACAAAACAGAGCAGGTGAAGATCCAAAAAGGCGTTCGCCAAGAGTGTGTCCTCTCGCCGACCTTATTTAACATCTACTCTAAAAAGATGTTTCAGGAGGCACTGGAAGATTCTCCTGAAGGGATTAAAATAAACTGCGAAAATATAAACAACATTAGATAGGCAGATGATAATGTTATAGAAGCAAGTAGCTTGGAGGATCTTCAAACTCTTCTGAAGAAAATCAATACAACGAGCGAGGAATATGGACTTAGCCTGAACACCTCCAAAACAAAATATATGACCATCAGCAAAAACTCCCAGCCTCCTATGATTTTAAGTTTAAATCAAGAAACTATGGAACGAGTGGAGAGATACACTTATTTGGGATCAATGGAGAATGCAAACTGAGATCAATCCATAAAGGTGCAGAATCGAGAAGGCAAGAACTGTGTTCAATAGAATTTTTCGTCAACAGAAACCTCAGCCTACAACTAAAAATAAGAATGGTCAAATCTTACATCCTTCCAGTCCTTTTGTAGGGCGTTGAGCCGTTGACCATGACAGAAGCCTTGATGGTGAAGTACTCATGGATGGAGTACATAACTAACGAAGAAGTACTTGGAAGAATAGGTAAAACGAAAAGGTGACATTCACAGTGAAGAGAGGGAAAATGGAGTACTTCGGACATTTTTTGGGGAACGGACATAAATATCGACTACTGCAGCTTATCCTACAGAGAAAGGTCGACGGTAGGAGAGGGCCAGGAAGGAGAAGGAACTCATGGCTGCAAAACCTACGCCATTGATTTGGGATGACAACTTTACAATTATATAGACAGACAGCTGATAGAATAAGAATAGGCATGATAATATCCAACGTTCGCAGATAATAAGGCATCACAAGAAGAAGAAGAAGTCATTTGATGGGTTTATAGCTACTATAACCATAACCAAATTAGTAAAAACTTAATTTGCTGCTCTATAATTAAATTATGTTCTCAGTAATGTGCAAAATTAATAAAGTAAATGAAATTATCTTGGAAAAGTATGAAATTTTAAAAATTGTACTTGTGACAATCTATATTTTTGTAATAATGGATGTTTCATTGAAACTACGAAATGGAGGAAAACGCGTGACCCTAAAAATTTTTGCTTGCGGGGCCTTTATAGAGCTTTGCCCTAGTTTAGTCTTAATAATATCTCCAGAGTTCTCGCATTAAACTTAAAAAATCTGGACTAGGAAAAAAAAAGTAGCCTAACCCACAACAGGCCAGTATACTATTTCGGGGAATAGGAAGTATTACAAAGCTAAAGTGGATTTTGTGGCGTCATCTAATAGACAATGAATTGCGGTTAGGGTGGTCTTCTTTTGAAACTTTAAACAACGGGCTATTATTTTGTGGTTAAAAGTAGATATCAAAAAATTTTGGTTACGTCTCAACTTCTCATTTAGAGACCACAAAAACACACCACTCAACTAATGAAGCAGTCAATAAACCTCAGCACAAAAGTAGCAAACCTCAAAAACCTTCTGATGAAGGCAGAAATTCATGTTGAATCGTTAAGAAAAAACAGCAAAGTGTAAATTCTTTTCGTCGTGCATGCTTTCACGAAGCACCACTTGTCAAGGAACCAACCATCACAAACTCAACAAGATCAAAGAATATCAAAAACTATGCAACGTTTCAGGCATTTGGTCAGAGCAGGAAAAAAGGCTCTGTCACACGAACAAAACTGCAACATATGGAAACCATAGCCCTTAAGGGATGCAGCAATCAATAAACCTCAGAGAGGAATAGCAAATCTCAAAAATCTTTTGATGAAGTTAGAAGTTTGTATTAAAACATCAATAAACAACACCCAAGTGTTGTAGAGTATGCTTCCACGGAGGACCAAAGTCTAAAAAACCCAACTAAGAACACATATGGAACGTACTGAACTACCGAAGCAGTCAGTAAACCTCAGCACAATAAACCTTACAAATTTTCCGACGGAAATAGAAACTTATGTCAAAACTTTAATAAACAACATTAAATCCTAAGGACCACATACAACCAGACCAACACACACAACAACGTCAAAGAACATCAAAAACAACACCTCTTCAGGCAAACAGTGAGCAAACCTCAGCACAAGAATAGTAAACCTCAAAAATATAGATATAGGTAGTAATTCGTGTTGCAACGTTCCTATCATTTGACCAGACCAGAGAAAAAGGCTCTTTTCTATGAACCTCACTGCAACGTATGGATAACATAACTTTCAATCAGTAAACTTCAGCATAAGAATAGCAAACCTCAAGAACCTTATGATGAAGGAAGACTCGTGCCAAAACTTTAATAAACGTATGCTGACGAAAGTGTAAGTTGTCTGAGTCGAGTATGCTTTTACCAAGGCTCTTCTTCTTCATCAGCCTTCTCTCATCCACTCCTGGATATAGATATATCAGCCATGTTTGACGATCTTGGGCTTTGTGATACCAGTCTTGCCCAACGGCTGCTCTAATATCGTCTAGCTCCCTCTGTTCCTTTCAGTTGCTCTTGGTCGCCAGTGGGTAACCCTGGTTGTCCATCTGTCACTGCTCTGTCTTGGGACATGTCTCACCCAGCTCCATTTAAGTCGTGCCACCCGTTCTGCCACATCCGTAATCTTAGTTCTTCCTCGAATCTCCTCGTTTCTTAATTTGTCTCTCAATTAAATCTCGAGCGTTATGCGTTCCATGGCTCTTTGTGTTGTTCTTAATCCTTTTACACTCTTTTTTGTTAAGCTCATGGTTTCTAGGCCATATGTAGCCACTGGTAGGATGCATTAGTCGTAAGCTTCTTTCTTTATGTTTATAGGAATACTATTGTTGTGATGGTCCTATACCATGTGAGTCCTATAAGTCTGGTGATTTCTGCTGTTTGATTTGGTTTTCCCAGCATGATCGTGTATGTATATTGGTTTACGCATTCGATAGCAATGTTGTCAAGAGTTTTATGAGGGTTTGCTTGACTACCTTTACCAAGGGTAACATTAAATTAACCATCACGCAATCTCAGGAAGGTTCGAAGAACGTTAAAAACTTTCCTACGTTATAAAAAGTCAATGAAATTAAGTTTCAACTGCGTGGTGGAGTGGTACCTTGAAAAGTTTAACAATTTACACAAAGACCGATGCTACCTTATTGTCAACAAACAGAAAATAACTTGGGGCTTAGATTATACTTCAGAGACCCTGTCTCATAATATACTATATAAATTTTCTATAAATAAGAAGTTTGCAAAAAAACTACATATATTAGTTGTTTAATAAATTTATTGCTATAAACATGTTTAATTACAATTTTAAGGTATGTACCTGAGTGGTGAAACAAAAAGTTATTGCATACAACCAATAACAACAATAGGAGAAAAAAAGCCAAGAATTTATAGCCAAGACCATCACCTGTCAATGAGGACAACTGGCAGGTACTGATCCGTAAATCAATCGAATATTCGTCACTGATTCGAGAACGGTACTCGTTTCATTATCGCTAATAAATTTCATTTCAGCAAGGTATCCTTAATCGTCTGAAGACTGTGTATTGGTGTGCTTTTTGCCATCCACCACAAAACTGTAAAATCCATTGTTCCTGAAGAGATTCATATCATTTAGTGTAATAAGTTGTCCATTTTCTTCCCGTTCCTGAAGATCACTCCAGAAGTACTGCTATAACTTTTCCTTAGCCATTAAAACCCATTGTTCTAATACATTGGTACATGATACTTAGTTTTGTTCAAGGTCAACAAACTTTGCACTAACATGTCAATTTTATTGCATATTACTAATAACAACAATAAGAGAAAAAAAATGTTTTTCTAGCCAAGGCCACCACCTGCCAATGAGGCCAACTGAGCGGTACTGATCCGTAAATCAATTCCCGAATCTTCAAATCCGATTGGAGGAAGGGTGCTTGATTCATTATCGCTATTAAACTTCACTTTAGCATGGTATCCTTTATCGTCTGAAGAATATGAAACACTATATTTTTTGCCATCTATCACATAACTGTAAGATCCATCGATCCTAAAGAACTTCTGACCATTAGCTGTAATAATAAGTTGTCCACTTTCCTCCCGTTCCTGAAGATCACTAGTTTTATATCTGAAAAATGAGGTGTTATCTAGGAGGATAGAAGTATCACTGTAATTTTTAGTTAGCCATAAAAACCAGTCGTGGTAATAACACCCTACTCATGAATTTTATTTTTGGTCAAGGTCAATAAATTCTGCACTAACATGTCAATTAATTCTAGCTTATATACATACCTGAAATAATATCCATTGTCAGTCTGTTCGTTTATTTCTTCAAGTATTGCCCCGACGGGAAATGCCTTGCCACTACTCACCAATAATACAAGAAACACTATTATCTTTCTTTGGAAGAACCACTTCATAGTGCAGTTTTATGCAAAATGATGAGCTGAAACGTAAATAGATATTCCAATACTAGATGGCTTTAATCAAGGTAATCTGGTTGTAATTCAACTGCTATTAGATGCCTGCTTGGTTATTAAATAAAGATACATTATTGCATTTTTTCTTAACGTTTCTGTGAGAAATAATTTTACGTTTAGGGGTTATGGCTTCCCGCACTTTTTCGATGGGCCACCGTGTATCTACCAGTATTTTGCAACAGTAAAACATAAAACCAATGTCGTAGAGGCGCTTGTCATACCACTTTGTGCATAATGGCTCTCTATTGTTTCTTAAATATGATAAAACAGGTCTATAAACTAGCTCTATATATCGACTTTTAAAGCTTATTATTAAGGCAATGGTATGGAGTGAGCACTACCACATTGTTCCGCCGAGCTGTAGACAAGGTTCAGATAGCGCTGATAATTGCCAACGTCCGAAGAGGACAGGGCACCTAAAGAAGAAGCTCTATAAAGAAATGACATACATAGAGAATGCTGATTAAAAATAAATTACTTGCTGGTAGTTAGTGAGACAAATCGATGAAGCAGCTAAAGTATTATCTAGTTTTTAAAACGCTCAGGACATTTGATGGCCTTTATTATTGAACGGCTACAACTTTTTTTAGTTTTAGTTACAAAAAAAAACATGTGTCCATAAGAAAAACACAAGTGGTACCTCTTAGAACTTAGACTTATTTGTTCTAGTGTCAACTTTTAATGACATATTTACAAAAAAAAAAATACAAGGTTTTAGTAATTTTGCAATAAATCGATAATCCACGTAAATTATATTAGATTTCTAGACAACTTCAGAATGTGCACTAAATGGTGTATCTTTTTTTCTATTTAACCAACTATTGGCAGTTTCCAAGAAACTAAAGAAAGGCAGAATGGATGAATGAAAGGTTTAGTTGTCACAATGGGTTGGAAGACCCTAATCGTACATTATAAAAAATTCAATTTTGTTTAATTGTGACCCACTCCTAAACTACCCTTCTTAAGCTGCCAGTTACTTCAAGTTTCTATTTGGTTGTTTGGTATTAAAGCATTGATGATATTCAGGGTTTGTACGTTTTTTTTTTCTGAGACCAAATTATAAGATGTCCATTGAACTGTGAATCACCCTGTATAATCATCTTGAGGTATGCGGCTGTTAAAATAAACATATAGGCACTTATTTAATGAGATGGGTGTAATGAACCTCTCGGACACAAAAAATGCGAACCAGAAAAAATCACAAAGAACTTGTTTCACGCAAAATTATACGCACGTTCAGTAAAAAGAATAATCTTCACTTGGCCTTTGCAAAAGCTGGTTAAAAACCAGATTTTCTACCACTGAAATAAAAAATCTGCCATCAGGCTACACTGCGCCTTTGTGCAAATTCGACGGTATCTTTAGTCTTGAAGTTACCACTCACAGAGACCATGGACATCAGTATTATTGCGCCTTTGTCATTGGTGTTATTATTCCTGGGACTTTCCCATTCTGCACCTACAACATCCGATAGTTCAAGTCGACTGCTTCGCTATGAGGACCAACGCGACTTGGATCGGTATAACTATGGGTAAGTTCTAGAGTTTTCTAATAAAATTTACCACAATTTGCAAACCAATTTCTTTAATCGCTAAGGGGTTTTCGATATTGTTTAGGTTTGAGACCGATAATGGAATATCTAGAGGAGAAGTAGGAGAAATTAAAATCAAGGACAATGAAGAAATACTTTCTGTAAGTGGCTCTTACGCCTTCACAGCCGAAGATGGAAAAAGGTACATCGTAACATACACAGCAGATGAGAATGGCTATCGTCCCTCTATTCAAATGGAGGAAATACCGCCAGCCCTGGGCATACCAAGTTCTGTATTAGCATCTTTAGCTGGAGGAGGTTTAGGCTAGTTATGTCAGTTTAGATTAAGGAGCCATTGTAAACTTTTTTTTTGATTAAAAAAAAACAAAAATTAATTTGATATTGCAATAAAAAGCAACGGTTTTAGTAATAAAAAATCAAAAATACGAAATATAATCTGTTTTAAGAGTAATTTGTTTTTTTTTGTGAGAATGTTAAGCTAAACTACATGAGCATTTAGCATTATGAGAGTATTTTATAGTATACCTACACTCATCTAATACAAGTTCTAGAAAAAAAATGTATGTGGAACTGAAAAAACTCAATATATAAAAGCATAATAATATAGACATAATAATATGGAATATGGATAAAACAAAGTTAATTGTATTTAGGATGACTTTTACAAGTTCAAATAAAACTTCAGATTAAAGATAAAACTCCAGATATAACCTACATTGCATTGTTTACTGTCAGGTAAATAATGCAATGTACATCAAGTCTGGTGTTTTATCTTCAATCTGAAGTTTTACTTGAACTTGTAAAAGTGGCCCTTAGTCACGCAAGAAGAAAACTTAAAACAAATTTATATGCGAATATCGACTAAGGTACCTGAGTTTCAAAAAATTATATCAAGGACAGAAAAAATTCATTACAATTTTGGAAACAATTTCCTATGATATGGGATAAGTACCTATAACGTAATACATATAATATTTTTTGCTACTGTAAAACAATCTGGGAACTGTTAACCCAACTATTATAATCCATTTAGGAATAGAATAAGTGGCCAAACAATTTTGGAAACAATTTTTTATGATAGGGATTACAAAATAAATGGGCAAAGGTATAAAGCGTTCCATAAAGTTTTTCCAAAGGCTATTCTTTGAATGACCCCTATATAATTTTTGAACTGTGTCAATGTTAATGGTTATGTTGCAAAAACCGTAAAGGAAAGATTCCGCCTAAAACGCGACATACTAGTTATCCATTCACTGATTTGCCAAAAATTTGATTGACAAGATTTTAACCAGTAAATTAAAAGGAGGTGAAGGTAAATGCCAATAACAACTTCCCTACAAGTTGTTATGATGGTTTAATGTAGTTCTACTTTAAAATCTGCCATCAGTTTGACTTTGACTAAATCAAATTAATTTCTTCGACGTTGCTCGCATTAGATTAAAAAAAGTTTTTATCACACAGCAGAATTTAGACTTTCGACAAAGCAAGACCACATTGTATAGAATTTTGAAAATGATGGGGTACCAACCTAAATTAGTTAACGAACGCAAAATTTTATGTGAGCAGAGGCATATTGCAACCGCCAAAATAGTATTTTTACGACGATACATACAATTATTGCATACTACCGGACAAAAAGTCAAATTCGTGTACATTGATGAAAAGTGGCTCTATCAATATGAATCACAGGTTCTTCGATGGCTACACGATAATGATTGTAAAGAAAATGTCATCTCGATTTTTGCCTTAATTTTGATATCATTAGAAAGCTTATGTTAAGATTAGCAGATTTAAGTGAAAAAATACTTGGATGGTCGAGTTTTGTAAGTAAAAAAATTGAAAAATTAAGGTATGAAAATACATTACTCATACTTGGAAGTTGCCCCAATTTTCCTTTGTAGCCACAACACACGTTACATCTATAAAATTCAAGGTTTTTCCATTTTTATGATATAATTTAAGTTTCAAACGTCTCATAAATTCAAATTTTTTTTAACTTACAAATTTTGCATTGTACTAGTTGCTAGTCGAATGATTAATCAAGTTGGCAGGTAGCATATAAGAGATGAAGTTTGTTGACGTTTTTAAAGGCAGTGTTGCCAAGTCCTCTTCTTGAAAATATTCGATTATTACAACTTAAAATTTAATATATTTTTTTTTTTAACAGGTTAGGTTAGGTTAGGTCTGGTCAGTTCAGATTAGTCCAGTTCTAATTTTCCTGATTAGGTTAGTTCAGTTCTACTCTTTATGTTAGGGGTAGAGAATAATATAAAAAGCGGGCCCGCTTTTTTCTTTATTTTTAGAACAGATTAACTTTCTGTTACTTCAGGTAAGGTCTGGTTAGTTCAGGTTAGTCCAGTTTTAGTTTCCCTGATTAGGTTAGTGCAGTTACACTTTTGACGTTTAGGTTAGACTAGCTTAGGTTAGTTTAGGTTAGTCCAGTTCTAGTTTTCCTCATTAGGTTAGCTCAGTTCTATTTTTTATATTATTCTCTACCCCTAAAATAAAGAGTATAAACTGAACTATCCTAATCAAGAAAACTAGAACTGGTTTAACCTGAACTAACCATACCTTACCTGAAGTAACATAAAGTTAACCTGTTCTAAAAGAAAGGAAAAAGCGGGCCCTTTCGGGTCCGCTTTTTATATTATTCTCTACCCTAACATAAAGAATAGAACTGAACTAACCTAATCAGGAAAACTAGAACTGAACTAACCTAAGCTAGTCTAACTTAAACGTACAAAGTGAAACTGAACTAACCTAACCAGGGAAACTAGAACTGGACTAACCTGAACTCACCAGACCTTACCTGAAGTAACATAAAGTTAACTTATTATAAAAATTAAAAAAAATCGGGCCCGCTTTTTATATTATTCTCTACCCCTAACATAAAGAGTATAAACTGAACTAACCTAATCAAGAAAACTAGAACTGGACTAACCTGAACTAACTATACCTTATCTGAAGTAACATAAAGTTAACCTGTTCTAATAATCAAGAAAAAGCGGGCCCTTTCGGGCCCGCTTTTTTCTTTATTTTTAGAACAGGTTAACTTTATGTTACTTCAGATAAGGTCTGGTTAGTTCAGGTTAGTCCAGTTCTAGTTTCCCTGGTTAGGTTAGTTCAGTTACACTTTTTACGTTTAGGTTAGACTAGCTTAGGTTAGTTCAGGTTAGTCCAGTTCTAGTTTTCCTGATTAGGTTAGTTCAGTTCTATTCTTTATATTAGGGTAGAGAATAATATAAAAAGCGGTCCCGAAAGGGCCCGCTTTTTCTTTATTTTTAGAATAGGCTATAAGAACTCTCTAGTCGTTGCCGCAATTTCATTGGTGATATTCGCAAACGTTATGTGTTAAATTAATACCTTAAGTTTTCCTAATATCAGTTATGTATTTTTTTTAATTTTGTTTCTAGCTGCGACCACAAAATTTTATTGCACCTAATGATGAACTCCGACGTTTGGCATCACTGTAAATATATTTCTAACACTACTAGATTCGAGAGTTTTCGCATCAATTTTGTCAATCATTTTCAATTTTTATTTTCTTGTTTCTCAGTGAAAAGTGGCTCATCCAAGAATTTTTTTCTTTCAATCTGTTTTATAGACCGTGAGCTACTATTAAAAAAAAACCTTTAAAATCGAGATGACATAAACTTTACAAGCACCCGATAAAAGTAACCCCTCTACAGACAAGAAGGTAAACGATTTACCATTTTACTTGCACGCTGGGACTTTTTCAGGGTTTTTGGAGGACTGTGACTTTTTTCTAAATTCAAATATCAATGACCGTGACTATCACAAGACAATGAACTCCGAAATTTTACAAAATTGGGTGACTACTCGATTCGTTCCAGCATTGAGTAATTTCTCCGAGAAATGCATGGTTGTTATGGATAAAGCAACGTATCACTTAGAACCGTTATCGAAACCACCCACACTCTCTTCGAAGAAATAACAAATGCAGGAATGGTTAAGTAGTTATAATGTAGACATACATAACGCACGTATTAAAAAACAGTTATGGGATTTAATAAAACCATTTCGGAGAAGACCAAATAGTAGATTATGTCACTAGGAGTAAAAGTGGGTCTTTTCGTGCTGAGCCCAGAGATTGACGGCCGAAGCGAAGCTGAGGCCTACAACTGGGCGAAGCACAAAAAGACCTTTTACTCCGAGTAACATATACTATTTTTTTTTCGAGCATGCAGGATATAATAAATCTATTTCAGAGTGATTCAGTTTTGCAATTTTCTCTCATCTTTAAGCGGGTCTAGGTACTTACCCAATTAGTGGTGTATATTATTTGTAAAATACATAGAATGTGTTAGAATCGTGGTTTTCAATGTTCAATGGTTTTAATGATGGTCCATGGTTTTAATGATATTAAATCATAATAAATGGTTATGGTAAACTAAGAATTTGTAGCAATATTTTCAATGCTAAATTAATAAAAGTCACATTGACAGATAAATATGATGACGCGCATGACATTTAACAGACGATTTCAAAATTCGGGAACCTATGCGATTTCGACTAATAACGGTTTTGGGTGATGCTTTGAGAGTATTCCTGTTTTTCAATAAGAATGTAAAGATGGCAATACACTCAGATCGGTTTATCTGGTGTCATCTAGTATTCAAATAATTTTGGTGAATGAAAATCGTTTATATATGCGCCACCATGACAGTAGCGGTGACTTTTGACTTTACTTTTACTGCCTAGGACTTTTTTGCTACTTTTTTGGTCTCTGGATTTGAAAGCCCACTTTAGGTGTACGTATGGAGAAAACAAATGAAGTACTTTTAGTCCACTTGAAAAAAAACAATATTTAGTAGACTGTATTTTGGAGTCTCATGAACACGAAGTATTGAGGCTACCTCCATATCAATGCCAATATAAAATTTGTTATCCTAAGTATTACTTCTGCCATGTATTTAATCTGAAAAACGTGGAATCAGCTCTAGTACATGGATTTATTATTTTCGCTTACAACTATTATTTTTAGTAAGTTCTGGCAACAACATTTTTTTATAACGGCAGCATTTTATAACCTCTAAATTATGTCAATTTAACCAATAAAACTGGCACAGTTCAAATATTATACGGGGGGGGGCAATCTGTCAAATTTCCATGGCCTACTTTTCCGAAAACTATAATGAAAAGCTTTATAATTGCGGAAAGTATCTTTTTAATTTTTCGACCTTCAATCAGCAAGTGGTAAAGTTCTATTTCCCGAACTTGTTTAGGAAATAATACATTACGCACCGTGATGGAAAGTAATTTATTACTGTCGAAAGATTAAATTGTAAAACGAGACACGTAGTGTACGTATTGTCGTGGTTAATTGTAATGTTGAGACCATAATGAAATTTTCGAACAAAGTTTGTAAACTGTTTTATACAAACAAAAACTCCGCAACTAAAAGTAGATAATGTAAAAAGTAATAAGAGACAAGTAATTTAGTCCTCCAGGGCTGCAAAAAGAGGTAGATAAAAAAAGAGATCAATTTCCGCTCCCCAATGTGGAATGTAAAAGAGATAGATAATAGAGGATTTCCCACCTTGTTCATCATTACATATATTTATATGATTGTAAGTAATAGTGTAAGTGTATAGAACATTAGTTATAACAAGAGGTCAGTGTGAAGCAATCCACCAGGGTTATTACATTATTTTATTTAAAAGCCTAAACGTAGTATTATTAAAAATAATGAGAGAAAGTGGAAATGATATTTTTCTTCCTTCAATGTGGAAAGGAAGATAAGTAACGATGCTTGTAGTCCTCCACGGGGATGAGCAAGGACCAGAAGGAAATAACGCTCCACTTTCCACACTTTTTTGAAATTCCTAATGTAGGTACTTAACCTTGACACATATGGTCATAAATAAATAACTAGTAGCTTCGTTTAACAAAATATGTTTTATTAAAATAGTGTTTACATAGACAGTAAACATACAGTTGAATCGCTAAAAGAATGCTGGTGTGACGTCAATGCTAGGTTATAAATTTTATATGAATCAAATCAAAGTTTTCTGGGTTGAGTTTCGTGTTACGTTAACCTATAAACGGGTGTGATTCCAATTCCGCATTATCTGTACTCTAGACTCAGTTTAAATAAACGGCAAATGGTATTATGGATATTGCTCGTAAATAAAACAAAAAATACAAAAAGGAATATAATTAAGCTATTCCAGTAAAACTCAAAGGGGCTTTAACCTTTAATTTTTACTTTTGTTTTCTATCTAAATATACAAGACATGGCAACTGTCCTTGCCAAGGGATACTGATGAATAGAACTGCAGGAGCGGTTAGAAAACGCCATTCCTATACTTTGCTTTATTGGACATAAAAACTGGAGATGCGGATATAGTCAACTTTACTCGAATAAAAATATTTATGATCAAATATGCGACAAACTTTTGAAATGTTTTTACTCTCATCATTGTGAATAGATGTATCCACGCAATAGCTTGGGTATGTTAAAAGAAGATGGGTTTATCACTCTAATGCAACTTGAAGCGAGAAACCACGTTAATTTCCAGTGGCCATCAAAAGTTCCATTTCAAAAATTAAGGCAATTGAGGTGTCAATTGCTGGAACGAAGATTGCGTTCTATCCTTCTTTCATACAAACTGTATAAAAAAGAAAGAATGATTTCTATAGCTACCGGTGAATTCATCATCGGAAACAATTGCAAATGTCTTTCAAACTGATCAATAAATCGCTGTCAATTCGTCAGTGTCAAAATTATGTTACTTCTTTCAAAATCATGGAAACCAGAAGGCGTTTTGCCGGGTTTTTACACCCCCAAGCCAAAAGAGTGATATTAAATCTAGTAAGTTATTTCAAAATTCATCCAGAAAATGGTAACTTTAAAACAAATACCGACGAGAGGGTGTCAGAAGCTTTAGGAGTCAGTGTGAGTTCGGTCCGGAAAGTAATTAGAGAAAAAATTTGAATATACAAGCAAGAAAAATCGAAAAGCGCAAAAAAAAAAGAAACCTAAAACTAGAGATTTGCCCGAAAGTAACAAGATGGAGATACGTGAGGTAATTTATGACTTATATGCCCACAAAATTCATATAACTTTGGACACGTTGAAAACTGCTTTAAAAGAACGGGGTATTTTGGATATTGGGTTAAATTCATTATCGAAAGTTGTGAAAAGTTTGGGGTTTCGATACACAAAAGATTGTAATAGAAGATACCTATTTGAGTTACCGCATGTTGCCAGTCAACGAATACAATTTTAAAAAAAATATATTGGAAACAATCAATCACAATTAAGAGATGTTGTCTTTTTGGACGAAACATGGGTTTTTGCAAATGGAAGTGGGACAAAATCATGGCAAGACGATTCTCCAAAAAGTGTTAAACGGAAAAAGCATAGCGGGTCTGGCAAAACATACATTATTTTACATGCAGGCTCTACTAAAGGCTTCGTAGCAGGAGCGAGCTTAATTTTTTCATCAACTTCCAAGAATTTGGACTACCATGACAGTATGAACTGTGAGGTGTTTGAAAAATGGATTACAGAGCAACTAATACCAAATTTAGAACTTCCATCTTTAATAGGTATGTTATTTTTTAAAACTGATGTGTAAACTAACATGACGTTTTTTTGTAGTTATGGATAATGCGTCATTCCACTCCCGTCTCCTGAACAAGCAACCAACTTCTACCTGGAAGAAAAACGAAATTTTTGATTGGCTCCAAAAAGAAAATTTAAGTCCATCGACGAATATGTTGAAGTGTGAGTTCCTCGCAATGGCGAAAAGAAACCAGCGGCGAAAAGAATATGCGGTTGACCAGATCTTAAGGAATTGTGGCCACGACGTTTTGCGCCTGCCGCCTTATCACTGCCAATTCAATGCAATTGAATTAATATGGGCACGTGCAAAAGCTGAATATGAAAAAAAGGTTGGAGATGGGCTGAAAAGCGGTGAAGCAGAAACGGTGTGAGAACATGCGCTTGACCTAATAAGTCAAGAACAGTGGCTACACTCGGTGGCTCATACAGCAGAACTTATTGGAAAGTGGTGGGATAGAAAACAGGTTTTGGATGTCGTTGCGGAGCCCCTAGTTATCAATCCAGATGAAAGTGATGATAATTTATCTGATGAGGATAAAAATGATCAAGAATAACTTAGGCAGAGCCAAAAGTGATCGCTCATTAAAGGCTTTTTTGACCACATCAGAGCTGCATTCACTGCAGATGTAGGCTTATCATAAATATTACAAATTGCAACGTTGTCTGTTGTCACCACCATACATTCAGGGAGTCTTCAATTCCGTGGTGTCTCAGTTATTATGGAAAATGTTTCTAATATGTTTTCAAGTGGGTGACCTATTTAAGTTGTTTGCATATTACCTACGTTAAAGTGAAGTCTTCCAATGAATACTTCCAGTGAATTTTTTTTAAATTATTATCATATTCAAAAAGAAAATAAATATTTGTAAGGAGGTTGGATTTGTAAAAGAAAATCCATTTCATAAAAAAAACTATTCTTGATTGGTTCATTCTTTTTTGGAACCGAGGAACATGCTCTTAATTTCGAAACACATATCATCTATGACCTAACCTTGGAGCGGAAATTAGCACCTACACATCTATGAATCAGCTGTATGTTGGCCGCCATATTGAACTTGCTAAAACATTTTGGACATCACTGTTTTCGCTGATTAGTTCATAAAACATGACCATTTTTATTAAAGTTGACTATAGTACAAAGTCCTATGTGTAGCGACGATTCGGAGGCCTCCAGTGGTAAAGGTGGGTTGTAACGTAAACCTAAAAGATAACTGCCCAAATGGTAAGGCATACTAGGAAGTTTCATATCATATTATCCGCATGTCCGCTATAGTTTTATTCAATCTTTTGAGGATTGTTTTGTAAAAAGCCGTCTTAAAAGAGCTTTTGACTCCAATAATCCGTTTTAACTCTTGTACTAGCTCGTTTTGGAACACTCCTCTGTCTACAAAGCTTGCTTTAAGCATATCGTGCATTAGCACTGCTTTCTAACCTTCCCTTTAATAAAGGCTGCTGTTATCTACTATGACTATTATTTTTTCTTGATTACTTTTTTGTAAGAGTCCCAAAAGCTTGTTCAGATACTGATGTTGTTCAGGGCTTGATCCGTTCTAGTGTTATCTGCCTCCATAGGATAATGTCATCATTGCGTGCTCAGTTCCGATAATTTTTTCATTTTCTGTCATTGTGGGGTTGATTGTATTTGGTGGTCTACTCTTATGCATGTCTACTTGATATCTTTGGAGTCCGGGAGGGGTCTGTAAGTATATATGTTGGTAGGACTTGTGTGTGGTTTCAACTGTTCCTTTTTAGTCCTTTCTTTTAGGTGTCTCTTGAACTTTGCAATTTACTTGTTTCTACTCGTTTCTACTGCTTCTTGTTTCACTGCATTGGTGGTTGGTGGTTTTAGCATCGATTAATGGAGATTGATCGCTTGAATAGGGAGTGGTTTGGAAGTCCAATTTCTCTGCTCCGATGGATTCGTCTTTGTTTTCGTGTAGTTCTAGTTTATTTCCATTTATTATTCCTCAAGCCGTTTTTAGGTATTTTGTTTCAACACCGATTCTGACGACATCTATGAATTTTTCCAGAAGGGTGCAATGAATAACGATTATATTTCTTATATATATAATGACTACATATATATATGTATATATAAAATATATAATAAAATATATATAAAATATATATAAAAACTCCGCCGTTGCCGGTCCCAAGCCCGGATGAAAAAGGAGGAGGGGGAGGAGTATCAACCTCGTTAAAAAACCATGGTTCAGCTGGCCCGGCTGATAGTACCATGTGAGGGCTCCTGGCGAGGATACACGTGAAACCCGGTCAACGGCTTTGGAAGCGGAAGAGTATTGTTTATTTACATACCAACGGTGAAGAAGGCGGAAGAACCAACACTGTTTGCCAAGTTGCAAATATGCAGCGTCTGACCCAGAGTGGGCGGCTGCAAACAGCGTCTGTTTCTCCATGTTAGGAGCGGCTGAACAAAACACTCGCCAACCCGCAAGGCCAGCGTGGCGTTTGAATGCCAAAACCTTCCAAAATGTACTAATGTCGAACTACAAAACGAAAATACCCCAGGCAAGTAGAGCGAATAGCTCAGAATCTTGCACTGAATTACCAGTCAGCCTCACGGATTCTGGGGGAGGCAAAATTTCGACCGAGAGGCTTAGGGAACAGCAACAACGAAGCACAAAAATCTGGATTGCGTCATATAATATCAGAACGATGAGATCGGAAGAACAAATGGAGAGACTCAATGAAGAACTCACGAATATAAAATGGGACATCCTGGGTCTAAATGAGACAAGAAGGAAAGGAGAACTGGCCACACACCTAAAAACCGGACACCTGCTATACCAAAATAACTCAGAAACCAACGACCATGAAGGCGGAGTAGCAATACTAATAAATAAACGCCTAAAACACCGAGTGATACAGATGAAAGCCATATCAGACAGAGTTATATACGTGACGCTGAAGATTAACAGTAGATACAATCTACAAATAATCCAAATCTACGCCCCAACCAGCACGGCTGATGACGAAATGATAGAACAACTTTATGAGGATATAACTACGGCGAAAACAAGCGAAAACGCCAAGTACGTAGTGGTCATGGGAGACTTTAATGCCAAAATAGGGCAAGAAACAGAAGAGAACAAACCATGCTTCGGCAAATACGGTCTGGGAAATAGAAATACACGAGGAGAAAGACTGATAAATTACTGTAATAACGAGCAACTATTCATAATGAACTCCTTTTTTAAGAAACCCCCACAGAGAAGGTGGACTTGGAAAAGCCCTAATGGTAATATCAAAAACGAAATAGATTACATCATAACAAACAAAAAAGAAATTTGTCAAGACGTTACAGTCCTGAACAAATTCGACACGAATAGTGATCATAGACTCATCAGAGCAAACATAGTCATCAACACAAAGATAGAGAGAAATAAACTGATATCGAAGAAACACCGATACCCCACAACAGAAGCGATCAATAGAAATAAAGACCGATTCCAGGACATACTCAACAAAAAGATGAGGGATAAAACTAGAATGAGAGAGATGGGACTGGACGAACTTGCAGAGACCATAAAAAACAATATACAGACAGCAACAAAGGCAATTTGCGCTAAACAAAAAACAAACAACAATAAAATAAGCCAGGAAACTAAAAACTTAATCAGACAGAGAACACAAACAGACAGAAAATCAGAGACGTACAAACAACTGAATAAGGAAATAAATAAAAACATCAGAAAAGATGTAAGACGATACAACACAAATCTGGTAAGGAGTACAATAGAAGAAAACAAGAACATGAAAGTTTTGAGATCGAAATTATCACAAGGTAGGAGGAAAATACACAAACTAAGGAATGAACAGGGCACACTGGTCAACAACCGAGAAGAAATCACAGCCGTTGTACAAAACTTCTACAAAAACTTATATAGGTCAAAAGATCGAAACCACCAATACCACAAAAGAGAGATCCAAAACATAGGATCCGAAGAAATTCCAGACATAACCACGAGCGAGTTAAAAAATGCACTGAGCCAGATGAGAGACGGAAAATGCCCGGGTGAAGACAGAATCACGAGTGAAATGTTGAAGGCGGGAGGAGACGACCTACTAGAAATCGTGAGAATACTGCTAAATAAATGTATAGATGAGGGAGGGATCCCAGTAAAATGGCAAACAGCGGAAGTCATATTACTTTATAAAAAAGGAGATATCAATAACATAGAGAACTACCGTCGTATTAATCTGCTATCCCACCTATATAAGCTGCTCACGAAAATCATAACCAACAGACTTACCAATAAACTCGACTCCTACCAACCAGTGGAACAAGCTGCTTTTCGAAAGGGATTTGGCACAACCGACCATCTACAGACAATAAGAACACTGATAGAAAAGAGCACGGAATATAACCTACCAATACACTTGGCCTTCATAGATTACCGGAAAGCCTTTGACTCTGTCGAAACCTGGTCAATCCTGAAAGCTCTGGATAACGCGAGGGTGGACTCTAGATATTCAAATCTCATCAAACATATCTGCGAGAATGCCTTTATCCAAATCAAGATAGACGAAGAAACAACAACAAATAAAATGCCAGTCGAAAGAGGAATAAAACAAGGAGATACAATCTCCCCTAAATTATTCACATTAGCCCTAGAAGATATGTTTAAGAACTTAAACTGGCATAACAAGGGCATTAACATCGATGGAGTGTATCTGAGTCACCTGCGGTTTGCAGACGATATAGTCATCATAGGCAGCTCAGCGGACGAACTCAAAACCATGGTAGAAGAACTACAGAGAGAATCCCTGAACATAGGACTCGAAATGAATCTGGACAAAACAAAAATAATGAGCCCTGAAAACATCAGAATAAAAATAGACGACAAACTTCTAGAAAACGTGTCTAACTACGTATACCTGGGCCATAAAATTCAATTGGGCAAAGAAAACCAAAGGGCTGAAATATCTAGAAGAGTAGGACTTGGTTGGGCGGCATTTGGGAAACTGGGATTCATACTCAAATCTAGAGAAATACCAATTAATCTGAAGCGAAAGGTCTATGACTCGTCCATATCACCGGTTCTCACATACGGTCTTGAAACAATGGCTATTACACGCAAGATGGCGAACAGGCTCCAGATCACGCAACGAGCCATGGAAAGATCCATGCTTGGAATCAGCATAAGAGACAAAGTACGAAATGAAGACATACGGAGAAGAACCCAAGTAATGGACGTACTAAAAACAACAGCCCAACTTAAATGGCAATGGGCAGGGCACATAGCAAGACAAACCCCAGATAGATGGACGCACAAAATACAAACTTGGCGACCAAGAGAAACAAGAAGAAGCGCGGGAAGACCCCAGAAGAGATGGCGAGACGATATCCAAAGGATAGCAGGGAGAAACTGGATGAAAACAGCGGAAAACAGAGAGACATGGAGAAATTTGGAAGAGGACTACATCCAGGAGTGGATGAATGCAGTCTGAGGAAGAAGAAGAGAGAAGATATATATAAAAACAATGGCACAAAATTGAACTAAGCGTGACCTAGTCAGACTCAGATTCTGAATCTGATCTTTCATTAAAGTATATAATTATTGGTTGAATCTCAATATCTACTAAGGTATGTTCTCCGTTGTACCATTTTTTAATAATATCTTTTGTATGTCGTACACTATTTTCCCATATGTTATTATAACTAAATTGAACCAAGCATGAACTAATCAGACTCAAATTCTGAATCTGATCTTTCATTAAAGTATATAATTATTGGTTCAATCTCAATATTTACTAAGGTATGTTCTCCGTTGTATCATGTTTTAATAATATCTTTTGTATGTCGTACACTATTTTCCCATATGTTATTATTACATTGATCCAGTACCTCTCCCCACATTTGTTTTACTCTTTCATCGCCATTACCATTTCTACCAAGGTGTTTGTTATAATATGACTTAGCCTTTGCCCAAATTAATTCGATTGCATTCAAATCGCAATGGTAAGGTGGAAGTCTTAATACTTACTTAATACTACTTCATGACCATGTTCTCTTATTAGTTCATCTATCACATATATATTTTCTTTTCGTGTTGGTTTTGCAAGTTGCAACAGTTTAGGTTTCGTTAATTTATTGTCAAATTTTATACCATTTTCGGTATAACAATGTAACAATTTCAGATCTGGCAGTAGACGTTCATTGCTGCTTTTCAGCAAGAATGCTACTATAAGGGGCATTATCCATTATAAGTGATGGTTCCTCTAAGTTTGGAAGTATTTGAGTTCTGATCCATTTGGTAAATATCGTGTTGTTCATTTCACCATGATAATCTGAAGTAATTGATTTTGAGCAAAATTCCAAATCTGCGCCTTGAACAAACCCTTGGAAAGTTCCAACGTGCATGATAATAAATCTTTTACCGTCATACTCTTTCGGTTTACGAACACTTTTTATATTGGTGTCTTAACAGTATTTGGTCTTTCGAGTAAACCCAAGTTTTATCTAAAAATTCGACTTGCCTTGAATTCGCGCTTTTAATGTTTTCTAGATATTTTCGAAGTGTTCTTCTATTATCATGCTTTTTGTGCTTAAAACGTATTTCTTTTGACCTATGGTGTACTGTTTGACCTATGGAGACGATTTCTTTAGTTTTTAGTTCGACATTAAGAGTTTTAATCGTTAGATGCTTTCCTAAAAATAAAATATAAATTAATCAGTTGCAATTATTTTTCTTCAAATTAACAATAACTCGCTTTCTTTATACTTATAGTACAAAGTACTAAAAAATCTCCATTTTGCAACTTTCAGATAAGTTTGGAATTGCTTGATTTTCTATACCCTTCTTGATGGCGTACACTGTCCTTTTAGAAATTTTTAGAGCAGCAACTACCCTCTAAAATAAGGAGTACTGATGATTAGTAATTAATTGAAAACTGCGGAAAGTAGTTTAAAAATGTACCTCTTGAACATACGCCTAAAGGCCCGCCATTTTCTTTCTCCCTTTCAAAGTACTCACACAGATTGAAAACAAGTTGCCGTGAATTTCTCCTCTTATTGTATGAGCTCGATTGAACTCGAATACCTGGAAAGTACACGTACATGCTCTTATATATGACTTACTACCCTTACACATGATTTTCTTCTAGTAATGAATTAGAGAGTCCATTTCTAATATCCTTCTGGCTTTAAATACGGTTCATGGGGTACTTAATACCATCAAAAATATTAATATTTCCATTAATAATTCCATTAATAATAATTAATGGCAAGCAGCATGACAAATTACAGATATTTCTTCGTACGTCTCTCCTCTCTTGGGAGTCCAAAATCGAAATTGGTCCCTTGCCGTGACTAGAAACATGCCCAGAAATTCGCATGTTTACATTAATCAAAGCACTATCTTCCATCTTCCATCAATTAGGTTGAATATTATCACCAATAAGAAGCCTATAAAACCCGTCGTCCTATAAAAAACTGATTTGGCTATTCGATGCACCTTATCAGTGAAAAAAGGCAGAAAAATTGCGATTTCAAAACTAAGGAAAAACACGTCACACTGACCCACGTTAATATGGCAATGCTATTTGTCGAGGACGTATTGCGTAACGACCAGACAACATTTTATCTGTTTCTTTTTTTAATATTGGGTGTAAAATAGGCAGGCAAATCTAACATACGTGTCGCATAATTTCGTCGGACCGGCATTCTTTAAGCGATCCAACTGTATACCTGTTTAGCAAAAAATGGTCCCAGAACTAACTTTTCTGCAATTTATGGTGAATAGAAATTTTCGTCCTTATATACATTATAATTTTTTCCTTTATGCGGATACGGATAAAAAAGATTGTTAATAAAAAGCGTTTCAAAAATTAACAGGTGACTGAGCTGTAAAGACCAAATACTAAACATACATCTTAGTATCTCCTTCCTTTTACTTATGTAAACCCTTGGAAAATGGTAACTGTACCATTTACCCGAAGGAAGAGGCTGGACTTTCTGAAACCGTCATCTTTGTTCGGGACGACAATCCCGTTTACCAACGAAGTAAAATTTCTAGGAGTCATCCTGGACAAATCACTCACATGGACCCCACATGATTCGTACCGTTAGGAGGGCACAGCTCTACCTTTCGTCGTGCAAGAACCCGTGCGGCAAATCCAGGGGGATAGGACCCCAATAAACTATGTGACTATGCGTACGTGACGGCAATAAGACCGATAATCACGTATGGGGCCATAGTTTGGTATCGAAAGAGCAGACAGAGCTCCATCAAAGCTAAACTCTTCTCTCTACAAAGACAAATATGTCTCTGCATCACGGGGGTAATGAGAACGACGCCCACGGCAGCCATAGATCGCATGCTTGACCTGCTTCTACTTTCAATACTCCTGGAACGAAAAGCAATGAAGGCGCCATACCGGCTGCAACAAGTGAAGCACATAGCACCGCAGCCTTTCGATGGTGGGACCAACAATGCCTAGGCTGGTTTGGAAGGCCTTGCGGTATTGAACATGATCTCCGACCTAATGGCATTAAAACGTAAATTGGACACTCGCTACGTCGTCAGGGTTCCCTCATCGACAGACTGGGATGAACGAGGCGAAGATCTGCAACTGGAAGGAAGTACCTGGTACACGGACGGATCCAAAACCGACGAAGGGGCATGCTCCGAAGTGTAAGGGAGATCGGATCGTATCTGCATAGCAAAGAGCCTGGGCCAATTTACCACAGGGTTTCAGGAAGAGATACATGCCATTGAATTGTGTCCTCGAGACCTATTAGAGGAGGGAGGAGACAATAGATCAATAAAGATCTGCTCGGATAGTCGGGCAGCGCTTCTAACGCTTATGTCTTTGCGCTACAATTCCAAAACTATTTGGAACTGCCACAGGACTCTGAACACCCTATCGCAGGAGAACTGCGTCACACTGGTATGGATCCCAAACCATCGTGGTCCCGAAAGCAATGAGAGAGCCGTCTCTCTAGCCAGGAGGGCCACTGGCGCTGCATTTGTAGGCCCGTGGGCACTGGCAGTCCCATACTCCGTGATAAAGGCTGAACTCCAGAAATTGAGCAATGCCAAGTCCAAGGGCTGGTGGAAGGATCTACCCGGATTATCACACTCCAAAAAACTATCACGGGAACAGGGAGAACAAAAGCCCAAACATTCCGCAGACCAAATAGGAGACGAATAAGAGTGCCCACTGCACTGTAGACAGGGCATAGCTAACTAAGATTTCACATGCACAGACTCGGACTGCCTGAAGAGACGGAGTGTCGGCTGTGCTTGGAGGACGACGAGATTGAGCCTCAAGATGCAAACGCAGTGTCGCCCGAGAGACTCATAAGATTCGTTGAGGATCTGGGCATAACGGGTGACAATTTTTGGAGCAAGCAGCGGCCAACCTTGCTGGCAGCACTTCGAGTGATCCACAATAAACCGCAGGTCGCGATGGAGGGCTCTACAAGTCCACTCACATTCATGATGATGCAGATGGCCCTTTCAAAATGTCCAGCCCCCTTCTTTTGGTTAAATGCCACAATCACCGTTTTCCTAGGGTTTATTGCTAGGTTTTCTTTTGAACACCAGCTGTGTACAACATCCAACTCCTCTTGCAACGTGCTGGACATTTGTTGGTCTGGGTGGTTTCTTATAAGGATACAAAAACCAACAATAGTTGGTTCGACCCTTCTCGCTTTACTGGCGCTGAGGAGGGAGTCTTTAAGTGCATTATTAAACGACCCTACTAAGAAAATGCTAATAGCAATTAAAGATCTTTTCCCCTACATTTCATTTCTTATGTAGACGACCCTCACCCTGGACCAACAGTTTGGAATAAAGGTTCTTGCAAGGCTGGCTCTAAAGAGTTTTGTTAATAGAAGTTTCAGGCTCTGTTGTAATAGTACCGGGAACACTCCATTCTCCCCAGTGGATTGTATGGTTGAAAAGCCATAATTGTGGTTTTTAGGAGGGTCGGTCTGACCACTTTTTTGGAGACCTCCGAAACTGCCCGGTTGAGTCCTTTAAAGTTCCAAGGGGCTTGTGTTAGCTGGAATGGAAGGGGCTTACACATTTGTAGCTGGAATGGAAGCCATGGGAAATGGCAGCTTTCCAGGAAATCTAACTTTTAACTACCAGTGGTGTTGTAGGTTTTTTCGGACCGTTTTAACAATCCCAGCTCCTGAAACGTCTCCCTGGAGAGAATCCTACGGATTTGGGCTCCTGTTGGCAGGTCTTCAATTCTGCCACAGAACCTAGTTTAAGACTCTCTTTTAGCAGCCCTAATCTGCTTGTTGTAGTTAGTTAGGGTCTGACTGTAAGTGTAGTAGTATTTTTGCTTTACTAAAGAGTCATCGGACGTTTTTCCTCTGACTTTCCAGGCGGTTATTCCACCAGGTTGTCTGTCTGTTGTCTTTTTTTGTTCTCGTTGGATAGTTGTCTTCATAGGCCTGAAGAGCAGCTTTTCTAGCCGCTCGGCTGCCAGCTCTATGTTGATAGAGCCGTTAAAAGTGATGTTGATCGTATTCAGTTGTGTCTGGAGAGACTCCCGATATGAAGCCCAGTTTGTGCTTTTAGGATCTTTAAAAGTGATCACAGGTCTGAAAATTGTTTTTAGGTATTTGTTTGTGATTCGGACGAGTCCCTAACCTGGCTCGAGAAATCATTATAAGTATCTTACAGGAATAGCGTTTGTGTGGCATAGCGATAGACACAAACCTAGCTTAAGTTTCTCCTGTAAATCTCCTGTATTACTGGTGCCTCCGACTCCACGAGAGAAGAAATTGGTCGTCAATTTTCGCAAACTTAACGCCAAAACTTTGAAGAAAAACTTTCCCTTACCCCATATAGATGTTTGTTTTGAGATGTTGGGTGGCTGTAGCTTGTTTACTACTCTGGATTTATTAAGTGACTACCTACAAGTTTCACTGAGTGAGGAATCTAATCAAAAGCTCCACTCTTTACCTCAGAATGTGCTACAGAGTTTTAAAGATTATGTCTTGGATGCGTTTTATGTGTTCTCCAAACTGAGTGCTTTGGTTTTAGGTCCTTTATTTCAACATGTAGCTCTTTTGACGATTCTGTATTGATTTGACGATATGCTAGTAGGATTGCTACTGATTTTCAGAGTCTGCTGGAGGCAAAGCTAAGATTTCACCTTTCTATTAATCGGGAAAGTAATGAATAAGTTTCTAGATTATAATGATCTAAGAGGGACTGTTTCTACACCGTTTCCAACTGCAATTCAGAAAGTAGCAAGTTTAATTCAGAACAAATCGAGTGTAATTCAGAATAGTCAATTGTAGGTAATTCAGAAAGTATTAAGTGTAATTCAGTATAGTCAAGTATAATTCAGAAACCATCACTTGTAATTCAGAATAGTAAACTGTAATTCGGAAAGCATCAAGTGTAATTCGGAATAGTCAAGTGTAATTGAGAAAACATCAAATGTAGGTAATTCAGAATAGTCAAGTGTAATTCAGAAAACATCAAATGTAACTCGGAAAGGATCAAGTGTAATTTGGAAATTATCAAGTATAACTCAGAAAGCATCAAGTATAGTGTGTCTTGTTTTTGAAGTTGTTTGGTTGTATCTCTTTTAATATTAAAGTTAGAAAGGTGCGGTTTACGCTCACACCCACAACCTGGGCTACTATTTGAAAAAGTTGACAGATTTGACTCCGCCATTTTACGTTAATAGATATAGGGTGATTTTGAAAATTCTGCATTTTGGGATGCCCTCGTATCTCGGCCAGCAGTAAAGATAGAGATAAAGTAAGAAACGGAATCTGTCCACAGGGATTTAAAATTCTTGGCTTCAGAGTTATGTTAATAATTCCTAATTATACTGTTTTCTGAATTACATTTGACGGTTTCCGAATTACACTTGTCGCTTTCTGAATTACAGTTGACTATTCTAAATTACACTTGGTTATTTTTGAATTACACTTGACTATTCTGAATTGCACTTGAAGATTTCTGAATTACACTTGATTGTTTCTGAATTACACTTGGCTATTTTGAATGACACTTGATACTTTCTGAATTACAGTTGGAAATGGAGTAGATGAAAAGGAATTTTGATCGATACGTGGCTTCCTCTCCCTATCAGATAAGCCCGAAGTTAAATTCTCCTTTATAGGGTTGATTTCTAGTACTGACAGGATTTTTGCGCCGTTTTATTCAGTATTATGCAGAATTGCCAGTCGTTTAACAGATTTAATTAAAGTTCACAAATAAAAATTTAATAAAAGATTTATTTGTGTGGCTTTGAGGTTTTAAGCCCCAAATTGCTGGATGGTATTCTACTCTAGCAGAGAATATTTTCGACATCAAAGAAACAGCTGGGAAAAGATGGCTCATTGAGATATTTCAAGCAGAGGTGAAGTAGAAGAATAATCGAAATCTTAACAACACTTTTGTAAGGATTATACATTAGTAGATAAAGGAAGATTCTCTATCTTAGTTAACTGTTTTTACTTCGTTTTTGAAATAAATATTGCTAGAGTACACAAAATGTTAAAATACTATCTGGAGCAATATTTCACTTATTACATTAAATTCATTTGAAATTTACAATATTGGTTTTCAATCACTTGAAACAAAAAAAATATATATTTAAGTTTATTCTTCCTTACGCAATTAAGGAATAACAGATTAGCTTACCTTCTTTGAATATCCTGGGAATTGTTACAGAAAGTTGTGATCTGCATTAAGAAAATCAACCTCTAGAGGGCTTAAACGCAAAAGTGCGCAGCTAAATAACTTGACTTTGGTTCGAAAACTAGTCTAATAATTAATGAATCTGACATATTGTGTAGATTTGAACTTTATTAAGTATACAATAAGTTTAATATCTCGATAATCTTTGTATAATACAAGCATTCATAAAAGCACACAAAAATTTTATGTTAACAAAGCGACCCTATAGGCAGTGAGTATTCTCTAAATCTGTACAATATCTGGTACAAACACATACATAAACGTTTTTTGAACAACATTGGCGTATAATACTGACACTTAACGGGACTATCATCATCCCAAACCGCCTCCAGCCAGCGACGCTAAGGCCGCCGAAGGAATTCCCAATTTCCGGGTATTGGCGGCGGGCGGTATGTGCTGACCTGCTGGTTGGAAACCATTCTCGTCTGCAGTGTAGTGGACCATATAAGTTTGTCCATCGTCTCCAACGTACGAGTACTGGCCTTCGACTGCTAGAGACTCGTCTTTCGTGCCTTGATTCCTCACATTGCCAATGACAGCTTCGCTGATACCGTTGCTTGTGTCTACCCTGAAATGATAAAAGTTTGTATTACGATTTTTGTCCATTCACAAAATTAAACAGCGGAAAAAGTCGTTTAAGTCCACTAGAAGTACCTTGTTATATATGCGGAGGCAAAAACTAGGAAAATGGCATGATTTTGAATGACAGCCTTGACGACCTTGTATAGAAAAGCATTACAATGCTACTCAATTCAAATAAAACAAAACAATTTTCTCGTAACATAAATAGGAATATTCTTTACGATTATTTGCTTTGACCTTGGTTTTTTCTTTCCCGCTAGGTTAATTATGCATAGGAAAACCGCGTTCCTATTATAATAGAGATTGTCGCCACGGTTTAATTAGCCCTTTACTACATGGTGCGCTCAAAAAATAAACGGTGAACGAATTAGGTTATTTGGAATTCACCTACTTTTTTATTTAGAAACAATCACTTCGACAGTTATTTTCGTAGTAAGTTTCAAGCAAAAATAGCGGGGCTTAGAAGGAATAAACCTGATGCTCAAACGATGGGAAATTACACACCTTAAAGATATCAGTCATCTTAAATGATTGATGCGGCCAGCATTAACATTACATCCTAATGACATAATGAGAGCCGGGCACACGCGAGCTCCCAAAAAGAAAGTGAACTTAGTGTCTAATGCGTGAGAAAAGTTATGAACAAATCATTAAGAAGAACTTGTCATTTATGGGATCAAGATCGCTTTTAAATTGTTGAGATTAGGAAGGAACGAAATGGTCGGAGGAAAGTTGGAAAGTCATAAAACGTGTTTTGACCTTACTAAGTACTTGTGAATTTCTGTTGGGTAATGCATAAATCTGATAAAGACATTTTTTTAAGCAAGTTACAAATGCTAAATAAAAGGAGTTCATTTAAAAACGTCATCTAGGTGGATGGGAAATGTCAACGGAAAAGTATAAAGCAACAAAAAGTGTGTTTCTGGATAGGTAATACGACTCTTGTACAAAGTCAGAAAAAATTGCCAATTTAAATTTTTTTCGCGTTTAGCCCTGCTTGGTCAATGACCAGTTTATGAAATAAGTTAAATTTTTAACAATCAATAAAGCTTTGGAAATTGTCAGAAAACTTCTTTCTCAATAGAGTGAAGTTCTTTTCTTATGAGACACAACAGAAAATCATTAAAAAAAGTTGGTTCTAAGCCTCTACACCAAGTTACAAAATCATGGGCCGATTATCACGTTTCAACTTTTTATTGGCAAAAACTTAAAGAAATATCAGTGATCAAAGTTGCCGGAAGATTTTCAAATTCGGGATTCGGTTTTTAGTTTTAAGCAACTTTTGCGGATGACTTTTTGACATATTTGGTACAAAAAACAGAAACTTCTTACTAAACCGAAGTTTCTGAAATTTGGTATATAGGTTTTTTTATTCTTTTGGTGTCTTAATGGCTTTCTACTGTATCTTTTATGAAAAAGCAGCTTTGCCAAGATGGACATTTCCTGACAATTTTCGAGGCGTTCTTAAGTTTTCAAAATTTAAATTATTTATGTCAGAAATCGATCTTTAACCAAGCTAAAGCCTGAGAAACAACATTTTAAAGTTAACACTTTTTTACCTTTTACAAGAGTCTTTTTTTTTTGAAAATTATTTATTTTCGTGGATTAGGACCGGCGGACTTGCGTTGTTGCAACCTAAAGTGGTAAGTTGATAGAATTGAATGATCTTAAAGTGTGAATATATAGAAATAAGCGAGGGAGTGCCTTTGAAACTTTTCATTATGATGTCACTTTTTTAAATGGTAACGAAACGGCCCTTGCTAAAATTAATTTCAGTTACATAAGTCCAAACATTTTAGTTCATTTTGGCCTCAATTATCCCCTAATTTTCTCCAAAAGCTTCAATTTCATTTTAGAGATTGAGTAATTTTTGACCGATTTTGGCCTTAATCTTTACCAGTATTTTTGTGGGGTAAAGTGTCCCAGGATCTGTATTAGTTTGTTAAATGGGCGGGTTGGGACAGAATCAAATTAAACTAGAAACTCTTCGCCTACGTTTCGTCTAATAAACTCAGACTTCTTCAGGGCTATAAAGACATTAATTTAACCGTCAGAAGGAGAAACAGAAAACATCAAATACACCTCACCTCGAGTCTAATCACATGTGCCGTAATCCGTAATGTTTTTTAATTTATATTTTAACGTACTAACGTGTTTAGACTGAAATTGACGTGTATTTGACGTTTTCTGTTTCTGCTTCTGACGGTTAAATTAATATTTTTATAGCCCTGAAGAAGGCTGAGTTTATTAGATAAAACATCGGCGAAAAGTTTGTATTGTATTGTATTATATTCAATGTGAGTGGACTTGTACAGTCTTCCACCGCGACCTCTTTGCAAAGAAGACAGTTTAGCTTTGATGGAGCTCTGTTTGCTCTTTCTATACCAAACTATGGCCCCATGCGTGATTATGGGTCTTATTACCGTCACGTATAGCCACATAGTTTGTTGAGGTTCCAATGTCCCATACCCCACGCTTTGCCACACAGGTTCTTTCAAGGTCAAAGGGAGAGCTGTGCACTCCTAACGGTACGAGTCACATGTGGGGTCTATGTGAGCGATTTGTCCAAGATGACTTCTATAAATTTTACTTCGTGGGTAAACGGGATTGTCGTCCCGAACAAGGACGGCGCTTTTAGGATGTCCAGCCTCTTCCTTCGGGTAAATGGCAGAATCACCGTTTTCCTCGGGTTTATTGCTCAGTTTTTCTTTGAACACCAGCTGTGTACAACATCCAGCACCTCTTGCAACGTGCTGTTGCAAGATGGAAGGGATTGTTGGTAGGGATGGTTTCTTATAAGGATAACGATGTCGCCCGCGTAAGCTTGGACCTCGACTCCTCATAGTGCCAAAGTAACCAGAAAGTCGTCCACTAGTAGTCCACAGTAGTAGTAGGTCCACTACTAGGGACCACAAGAGTGGTGAAAGGACTCCGCCCTGTGAACAACCTCCCGCTGGTGTGAATCTGATAGTGTCATCGTTTAACGTGAAGTGACAACATATGAATGACGAAGAGTCTGTAGTTTAATTTGATTCTGTCCCAACCCGCCAATTCAACAAATTATTTTTTTTTTAATATTAAATCTGCATTTTTAGCCTCTTTAGATAATTTTAACCAATTTTGACCTTTTTCGTAGCCTGAATTATTTCAAAAACTTTTGATTTGGTTTTTTGAATGCTTTGGGTCGTTTTCAACAGATTTTGGCAGTGATTCTAAAATTTCTGCAAACAATCCAAATCTGTATTTTTATACGTTTGGAGTCACTTTTAACCTGGCTTTCTAGATAAAATGCCAAATGTTGAGCCAAATGTCATTTATTTTAGTTCAAAGGTGTAATTTACCAAAAGCAATATATTAGAAGATTTGAATCAGCTTTGCCTTGTGTTCTAAAATTGAATTCAGTCAGTTTTAATTAATTTTAGCTCTAATTCTTGCCTAAATTTTTCCAAAAACTTCAAATTTGTATTCTACCTCTACTCTCTAAGTCATTTTAACCGATTGTCGCCTAAATAATGTTCCGAATTTTTGAAAAACTTCACAATTATTTTCACAGGCTTTGAGCCATTTTCAATGATTTTTGACACTAATTTTAACATGACTTCTTCAAAAAACAAGTTTCCTTTATAAGTTATTTTTTAATATTTCCATATTTGATCCAAAAATTCATTTTACTCAAAAAACCACCAATTCAAGGATTTGAATCAATAGTGTGGTAATATCGTCCTTGGTAAAGCAAACATCAGTGAAATCGTGGGTTTAGGCCAGGAATGAAACAACTTCTCTTTTCACTTACTATGAGTTTTATATTTCTATATGTTGTATGTTGGCTTTGTGCATCGGATTTATGTTTGATCATCCCTGTGTAAAACCGATGAAGCTTAATATTTCTAAGTTGACCTAGAATTTTCTTGACCTAGTTTTCCACTCAGTAAATAGATTTGAAAAAAGGCCAAATACACTAATCAATTATTAAAGTTCATTTCAAGTTATTTTTTTTAAATTCTTCGTTTGCTATTTTTATCAGGTTTTCACTTTAATTTTAACCTGTATTTTTCAAAAAATTCCAAATTTGAATTTTTAGACGCATTGTTATCTAAACCGATTTTGACCCTAATCTTGACTTAGATTTCAGATAACACTTCAAGTTTGTATCTTTACACACTTTGAGTAGTTTTTAACCGATTTTGTATCACACCTTCAAACTATTCGTATTAAAAAATACGAGACTTGCATTTTGAGGGGTTTTGAGCCAAATATCATTTATTTTAGTCCAAAGGTGCAATTTACTAATAACAATAAATTAGAATATTTGAATCAGCTTTGAGTTTTGTTTGTTTCATTCTCAATGATTTTTGGTCATAATTCTAAAAATATATTTCATAAAAGTTATACTTTGAGGTATTTCTAGCTAATTCTTTCACATTTGGTCCAAAAGTAATTTTACAAAAAAATACCATTTCAAAGATTTGAATCGGTAGTGTGTTGATAGGGCCTTTGGTAAGGCAAATCTTAGTGAAATCATCGATTTAGGACAGGAATGAAACTCTTCCCTCCAACAGTCCTAAAATTGAATTTCTTTTAACACTAGTTCTTACTCCAAGTTCTCCAAAGGCTTCATACTTGCATTTCTATGGTTCGTAAAATTTTAAAATAATTTAGACCCTAATCCCTACCAGGATGTTTCCACAAAGTTCAAGTTTACACAGTTTTTCTGAAAATTCAACATTTGAAATAACATACGTTTTTTCATTTTAAACCGATTTGGTACGTAATCCTAATCACAATCCTAAGAATTTCCAGAAAACTTTTAATTTGTATTTTTGGATGCTTTGAGTAATTTTTAACCAATTTTGGCCATAATTTGAAAAAGAATTTTTCCAAACACTCCAAATTCGTATTTTAACACGCTTTGAGTACCTTTTCACCGAGACTGACCCTAACCCTAGCCAAATTTTCTCAAAAAAACACAAAATTTGTATTTGGCAGGGATTTTAAGCCAGATATCACTCATTTCGGACAAAAAATGTAATTTTAGCTTTTTCTCAATTTTGCAATGAATTTGCCTGAGTTCTAAACTCCGCAAAAATATCAAAATTTGCATTTATGACGAGGTGGGTCATTCTTATTTGATTTTATTCCTAATACTAACCTGAGTTTTCTTCAAAGATCGCAAATCTGCATTTTTACACGCCTTGTGTCATTTTTTAAACCATTCTGGCACTATTCGTAACTTCAATTATTCCGAAGACTTTTGATTTGCATTTTAAATGTTTTTTGAAGAAACTATAAAGTTTATAAAGTTGAACTTACGCATATGAAAACCCGGTGGGCAGTCCTAAATTAGCATTATATCTAAGAATTGTGGCTAAGGGTGCTCTGGCTACAGGCCTGAACTGTGGCGGCCTACTTTGTGGCACTTGTGGTTGATGCTGAAATTGTGGTCTAGCCCTGGTTAGCCCCAGAAGGGCGAAAACTAAAAGAATCTGAAATAGAAAAAAATACATAAAATAAACATTTTGTTATTGAAAAACATGCGTATTTACAAGCACGATGACAAACACAAATTCTGAGGAGAAGCAGGTATCTTGCAAGAATCGGAGCTCAACCAGCAGGTGTTTCAATTAACCTTGATCATGTCCCAGATACCGATCATCGTCGCCTCATCATTTTAAATGAATACCATCGATTCATAATTTTTAATAATAAACATTTTATAATACGCTCATTTCGAAAAGTATTATATTAACAGGTTGTTTTTTTGCCTTGACACATAGCGCTACTAGAAATTATTATTGTAAGTTTTTATGTAAGAAATTAACATAATATCGGCCTGTATCTCAATTGCTGGCCTTTTATTATGTTGTATTACATAATAAGATGATCAATAAATCCCCAATTGATGTCTCAGTAAGTAGGTGTCCACTGCTATTTATTTTTGGATTTTGCTTTTTGGAAAAAAATTGCACAATTTATGTAAATATACCCATTAATACGCCAGAGAGTTCATGTTTAAAGGAATATAATAATTTTTGTGATATGTTGAAATTAGGTAATCACTATTATTAATAAAAGAAAAATATTTATAGTTCATAAAAACAATTTAATTTTGAAATGTCTTGAAAATTTTACTTTATGGTATATCTTATTATCCCGGATGAGCTTAATTCTGATGCATCTTAAGTATTCACGTTCTGATTTTACTACTGTAAGCAAATTGACCTTTACTAACTAATGCCTCTATCAAAAAGCTTCTTGCATAATAAACGAAACCTCCTTATAAAGGATCGTGTATTAAGAAATAACTATATAACTTTAAAATCGAATGCACCTTTTAGGCTAAATTAAAGACTGAAACACAATCCACTTTATGCCAATCTATGCAAGTTTCAGAAAAAAAAAATAAATACACTTAACATTTAAGAAAATTTTACGGAATACCATGAATAACCTCGTTATTGTAGGTCTTGTGGGCAGAAATTCGCTTGGTTATGCAACAGTGATTAATTATAATGTGAAAACGATTTTCGGCATTAAGACATTTACTTCGCCTAGTTAAGACGCTTCTACTAAATGACGTAAGCAATATATTGTCTATGACATCAAAAAATGTGTTTTTTTTTCGGATTGAATTCTAATAAGCATTGCTTCCACTTGCGTATTGAGCGATTGTTTAGAGTAGATTTCGTCGGTACTTTATTAAGAAGAACACTGAGCCGGAAAATTGCATTAATTCCTTGGGAACGTACACCAATAAATAATAATACTATTTGTCAGGCCAATCTCCAAGAAAAAAACTGGTAAATCCAAAATGTTAATCATTGTTAGCGATTCCTCATTGTTTAGGGGAATTCAGATGGTATTCGCGGAGATAAATCGTGGAAATTGATACGATCTCTACAAGGTTTTTATTACATGCAGCTCTAAAATTATTTGATATGTTGTTTATTCGCTTCTATTAATAATTATGCAAAAGAGAGGAATTTATTTTTTTTCTAAATTGGTCATCTATTTCCCGTAATGCCGGTACAGGACCATTTAACTAAGACTAGAAACTAGAAAATTTCGTGTTTTTGCGAATATTTTCAAAACCAGTACTTAAGAAGTTTCAAAATTTGAAAACGTCATTTTTATAGACCTCTAATTGCGCAACTTTGTCGTAATTTAACCTTCTTCGTATCTCTTCAAATAACCGAGATTCCCATGGTTAAACTCGAAAAACGGTTACCCTGTGTACAGAAGGGCAGAAAGTAGAATTTTGCTAATTTCCGAAAAAATAATAAAATATGTATTGTGTTTCAGTCACAATTTTGCAAAAAATAGAATATCTTTAAGGCAAAAGCAAATCTTGGAATTTTTCTAAATCAAATGATGCATTTGTCACTAAAGACATGCTTCTTTTTATTATACAGCACACTCCAATTTTTCAAATTTATCTATCGTTTTATCTGATTCCATCTGGCCCATCTGATATTTCCTAAAATGTTTTTGTTCTTCCCCAGGAATAGTCTTTTTATATATCATCTGCAAATTTCCTTTGCTGAAGTACATCATAATTAGATTTGGATGGGGAAGAAAGACACTTATAGTTCGTGCAACTCTTTCATCTTACAATCTTTTTGGAGGATGGGACCACAAAATTCGTCCAATTGAAATGTCGAAGCGCCAAAAAAAACAACCCCGCATTGCATTTAATTCAAGCTCTGAAACAAATGGCCAAAATGAAAATTTTAGTTTTTAAATTAAAGAAATTAATTTTCAAATTTCAAAGTTCCAAAATGTCGTTCCTTATATTCGTTAAAATTTTTGTTTGTAGTTGTAACCATTTTAATCATTTTCATTTTTAATTAAATCCAGAGCTTGAAACTCATGGTGCGGTGGTTTCTTTTGCTTCGAAAATTTTAGTGTGGACAATTTTTTGGATTCTTATAATTTGTGATAATTTTCTTTTGGTGCTTATACAATTAATCAGTAAATAAACTGCACAAAGAAGAGATTTCCAAGATAAGTTTAAGGTCATGATTGGAACTAGAATTCTTTAAAGCGGTCTAACACATTTTTGAAAAGATAACAATCCCAGATAGATCACTTCTTGTACTATCGTACAAGGGTATTCTAAATGCCAAGCAATCCCAAATCGTAACCAGCGGTTTTCCAAAAACTTTCAGTTTATAATTTTTAGAAGCTTTAATCATTTTTCAAACGATTTTGACTTATATCATGGCCTGGATTGTTTCAAAAACTTTTAATTTGCATTTTTTGAAATGCTTTGAGACTTTTTTAAACGATGTTGGTTATGATCATAAAAATTCTCCCAAAAAAACTCGAAATTTGTATGTTTTGACATATAAGACTGCTTACTCCAGAAAAATACCAAATTTGCATTTGGAGGCTTACATTGGATTCTAAAAAAACATCAAAACTTGCATTTTTAGAAGATGTAGGTCACCTTCAATCAATTCTAGCCCTAATTCTTATTGGCATTTTTCCAAAAATTTTAAATTTAGATTTTTAGAAGCTTCTGAATTATTCCAAAAAATTTAAGTTTGTGTTTTATAGAGTGAGTAATTTTTAATGATGACCTTAATCCTCACCTGACTTTTTTGAAAAACAGCAAGTTTTGATTTAGAGATTTGTTTAGTAAAATTCTACAAAGTTCAATGCAAATTTTACAAAATCAATTTTGTCTTGTATTTTTCCTAAAATTGAGTTTTCCAAAAACATCAAAATTTGCATTTTTAGACAATGTGTTGTGACAATATTTTATCCTAATAATTGTTACTGCAATTGCTCCAAAGATGCCACATTTCTATTTCTATCGTAAAATTTATAAAAAGCTCTACTCTAGTCCTAACCAGAGTTTTATCAAAAGCTCAGAGGAAAATTCTCAAGCCATTTTTCTTTTGTGTAGCAATATACAGAGGAACATCATATCTCGGGGCAGGTTTGATCAATATTAAGTTATATAAGTACTTTGAGCATTGCTGTTCTCTCCTGCATATTGACCCATATGTGGCATGGGCCTATATCAACCCAAGGTTTGATGTTTGATCCATTAAAAACCTAATAGTTCATAGTTTTTTGATGATGAAGAAGAACTGGAATATGCATTTCTTCAAAAGTCACCAAGACTTTAATAAATATCTTTTTTTGGAACCAGTTTCAGCTCACACGCCATCGTCAGTGCTCGCAATCTAACGTGAGCAGAAACGACCGATTAAGATAATTGAATTTCAAACTAAAATGAATTTACTCATTTATTGAGAAAAAGTGAAGTGCTGCATCTGTTTTATTTGTATAATTTTCTATAAAGTTTTAGACCATTAAATGTCGAATTTTAAGTATAAAATTCATTGCGGTTTGAATCCTTTTCCATTATATGTTTGGAAAATGATGGATATGAATGATATACCAGTTTTTATTTCTTAACATATTCCTTTAGAAGCTTTAATTGTTTTTTTTCTCTATGGTAGTTATGTCCATGATAATTTTTTATACTTGTCAACATTGTTATTTTATCCCCCCCCCCCCCCCCCCCTATGAACCGGTTTTTTATAACTTTTTAATTTTTTTTATTCAATTTTCTTTATATTTTTTGTTCCAAGTTTTTCTTTTTGTTTATTATTTTTTTCGATTTTATGCCACTGTGATGGTCGAGTAATTGGAATGTAATTATCTTAACTCTGCATTTTCAATCTTCACTTTCAATCAACTCATCAAACTAGATATGAAAACATGAAGGAATAAAAATAAAGGGCACTTTTGTTAATCGAATACTTGATGACTTTTTCTATTGAACACCTGCACATCTTTAGCAGATTATTGAGTTTGCCAATCGCCCGTATGCTACAACAACGTATTCTCAGCTACACCACAATAAGCGAGGAGCAGCAAGGTTTTCGGAAGAATCGTTCGACAATTGACGCAGTGTTCGTTCTCTGGCAGGTTATAGAGAAGGCAATAGAGTGTAACAAACCAGCATAACTGTGCTTTATAGATTTGTTGAAAGCGTTCGACAGGATAAGGCTGGAGGACGTGAGGAACGAGTTGAATCGCAGGGGAATACCCCCAAGCATCACGTAGAGAGCTCACCACAAACAACACCACAACAATACTATCAAAATTAACAACAACAGAAAAAATAGAGCAAAGTTTTTTGGCTTTATCGTTTACAGTTTTTGAATAACTTTTTTTTGCTATCTAAAGTGTATTCCCGGCTTTGAAGCCGTTGTCTATTGGAATTTCTTCCTAAAGTTTCGTCTACAGCTGCGGCAGACATTGTCAAAGGCGATGATTCAATGGACGAAGTGATCTCCCGTACATCCCGATGTTTCACGACTGTGGCTACCTCATCGCCTTTGATAATATCTATCGCAGCTGTGGCCCGGCAAACACTTTAGATTGTATTTTGACCAGCCGTCAAAGCGTTCAGAGTCTTTTTTTTTTGGTATACGTCATTATAGATAAAATTAATAGCAACAAAACCCGATAAATATTATTTAGTAAACATCAAAAATAAAATGAAAAAATACAATTTTCTAAAAAAGTAACACTTGTGATAAAATTGTGAAATTTTCTACTAATATTACCTGTAATAAAAAATATGTAGGTGATTAATATCTAAGAACTATGAATTTAAGAAAATTCACATTTTGACCACAATTTAGAACTTGAAAAGGTTGATTTTTAAGGTGCGGATTATCAAATTTTGTGCGTGCAGTTGCAGACACTGATTCAAAGAAGCAAAAACGATAATTTTAATTTAGATTTATCATATAAAAATATAGAAGGTAAAAATATTTTTAAAAGAACTAAACTTTTTTTGCCGAATTAAAAAAAATTGAAATTAAAGAGAACGAGTAATTTAGATGCAAACCGAAGAAATGAAAAGAATTGAAAAAACTGTCAAATTGGGTGAATAAAGACAACATATTAAGAGTGGTAGAAAGAACAAATATGGTGCTATCAAAATGGTAAAACATGTAGCAAACTGAGACACAGCAAAATTCCAAAAACATGACTGGAGCCAATATTTGAGATTTCAGATTTAATAAATATATTTAGGAAATGAATTAGTTCTATATAAATTAGCATAAAACTAAAAAATAAGGAAAAGAGCTAGAAAAGTCTAGCCAAAAATAAAATAAAGCAAAGTCCAAAAAATAAATTAATCAAAATGGGAGGAAAAAGAAAACATGAGAGAATACAAGGATAAACTGGACACAGTCAGGAATATGTAGACAGACCAAGGAAATCTACCCTAACCCGGATCGATGCAAAGCCTCACGGCTTTTTAGGAGCAGCCGGGAGTGCCTGGGAGACCATATGGGAATTTTTACTGGTCCAAACAGACTAAACAGGCACATGCACCTCCTAGAAATGGCTGACAGTCCACTCTACACCCTGCAAAACTGTAGGGCAGGGGAAGAGTCGTCATACCACTTTCTGGAAATGTACCATAAGTGGGAGCAACTGTGCCATAGGACACGTGGAGCCGCTTTTCTTCATCGAGAGGAACTTCCGACTCTGAAATGGGACGGGATACTCTCCTTCATTACAGAGACGAGTCGACTCGTGGGGGGAATGAGGGCTCTGGTGGAGTAGGGATGGGTGGACCGGGAGACTGTGGAAAGAGCCTCTAAGGCTTAGTCGCAAAGATTTGGCCCCCCCCCATTGTTTACTACTACTACTTCTTAATGAGTGAACTAAAATCGAAATATTGGTATTGCTTTTAGTAACAATTGGTAATTTTTTCAAGTACCTGAATTCATGAGTAGCCAAAATGCAGAAACTTATTATAAAAATGCGTTTTATATGTTTCTTTCCGAATTTATATCAATGCATCTATTTGATACTTTTTCAACAAGATTGAACCAAAGGTAATTCTGCAGTTGTGTAATGTATATGGTTAAATTACTGAATAAAACGCAAAATCAATTACAATTTGGTGGTAAAAAAAAACATTTTTCTTGGTGATTGAATGATGCTAAAATTATTAGTTTTTAAAGGTTTTGAAAACAATGGAAAAAGAAGTAGATGCACGTTGAATAATAAGCTACTGCATAGTGTAATACATTAAAAAAGGTTTGTGTGTACCATTCTGTGTTCAAGGCGACAAAACTTTTTCGAAATTTTATTTAAAACCTTTTAAGTAGAAGAGTTATACTTAAAGAAGAGAAGCTAATAAAATAGGCACTAATAGTAGGCTTGCCTCAGCAAGTACTATAGATATTAGAAGAGCCTTGGTAACAAAAAACAATTGAAATATTTGGCTTGGGATTATGTATGTGACTCTATATAAAAAAACGTCGTAGCAAGCCATGTAATTAAAACTTTGCTGAGACAAGTTGATAAAAAAAGAAAATTTTATGGCGTACTTGAGTTTTTTTTTAAATGAACCCATGATATTAATATTGAAAAACTTAATTGCTATTTCAAGGTCAAATTTTGTGGTACCAAACTCTCCTATAATGTTATCGAATTTCTCTGTAATAGTGCAACTACATTCTAATAATATATTAAACAGCAGAAATAACCATGAAAAAGTTAAATTTTATTTTATGTTAAATAACACTTACGCAGTTTTAGTCTTACAGTATTTATAAGCTGAAAGTTTGCAATGTATCTAACTTTTGGGCACGCGAATTCAAAAAATTCCAGTTATGAAAATGAAATTTTAAATGAACAATAACAAAAAATCTCAAAGTTCAAAAATTAAGTAAGAGTTAGAAGGTTAGATTTTTCTGTATCCTCATTAGTCAACACCACCTACGTATTTTGCGATGTAATAAAATTATAAAAATTTTGCTAATATTTATTAATAATAAGTTAACATTTGCTTAAAGCCTGTTGCTGTTTAAAAAGGTTTGTTCACTACAAGGTAGCCACGATACCTATCAGGGGGAAATTTGAAGTTTCTTTCATTATTGAGACGCTGTTTATCTGTGTTACCCTGTGCTGAGATGCCAGGTCAATATTAAAATTCCTTCAGGAACACGAAATATTCCAACAAATTATTGTTATGGTGGATGATATTTATTATTAGTGAATTAATTCACTAAACCGAAAGTAAATTTTAAACCTGGGTAAAGAGAGCGAATTTTTAATAGAATTTAAAGCCAAGTTAGGGTTGTTTTCTTGTTAGACTTTCACCGCTGTTGACAAAGAATAATGTATCAGGCTAATTCGACCTTGATATAAATTTTCAACTAAATTTCTTTAAATAAATATAAAAGTAGCTTTTACGGGATACGACAAAAAATATAAGTAAGTTTTTGTTTGAAGACATCAAATCTTATCTCTTGAGTAACACGTCCCAATCTCTCCATTCACTAGACACGTTATCCTTTCCTCCATTTACGCACTTCACACTTCCAAATGAACGAACGAGATTACCAACCAAGATTTAAACCCACTCACCGGTTTCATTGATGTGGTAGAAACACTGACTAACAAATTATTCTTTTCCACACGTAGTTTATATACCTATAGTTTCCGCGGTGTCACGATCCCCCGAATTTCGTAACGTCGGATCTAGTCCCGATTTAATCACTTCTGCCTGAAGATGTCATTCCTAAATTTTTTCTCTTTTTTTTCGATCGGCTAATCATTATTGTTGCATGACCTATTGTTTAAGATTCGGACAAAAACTCCGCTTTGTTTATGGGTTTTTTCTTCATTGACTGCTTTAGGACGTGTATTTATATTATTACGAGTTGTAGAGGCGGAAATGTTCTTTTTGGTGAAGATTAGAATGTGCTAATTTAGAGATATAAAAAACGAATAGATCAAGAACGTCCCATTTTTAAAGGTACTTTCACTGTTTCAAAATTTTATGAATTTTCAAGGTAACCCACTTGGTAAGAACTTTGTTACCTAAGTTACGATTGGCAACAATTTGTTTTTGATAGAGCCTCACGTTTCTTCCCACTGGGTTAAAAAGCACAAGAAATTACTTACTTTGGTCGAATTTCACATTTTTCTCTTAGTAAACTCATTATTGACATACACATACAAAAAAATTAAATAAAAAGTAAGACAGACCAGGTTTCAGTTTTAGCCCATCCATCTACAAATGAAATAGAACCACCCAATTTTTATTGGAAATTAAGATTCTAATGTCAGATCTGAGTCATTTTTGTCAACTAAACCTTGCAATTAAAGATAACCGTTTTCAAGAAAATACAGCATTAGAATCGGATTTTTCAACTTTTAAGAAGCTGAGAACACCTAAGCTTGTGAAGCTTGTGAAGATAGTAAGAAACGGATCGTACTTTCCTATCTTAGATTATACGGGTTTTTAAACACTGGTAGTTTTGTTTTGTTTGGAAGGCTTAATTTTAACAATATGTCAAATATTGTTGGGTTAATGGAAAATAACGTTGAAGAAAAAATTAAATACTAAAATAGGAAAGAGCAGGCTGTTTAAAATATCTCGATTTAGGCTAAGTGGCATAGTTTATTTGACAAAAGTGACAGAACTGAGAGAGTCGAAACTCCGTTGTGAAACGAAAAAGTTATTTTCGTTTCGCAACGGTTCTGGTTCTGGTTGACATAAAAATGACACTCCAGCTGATTTTTAGCAAAGACGATTGGTTGAAAATCTGCTGGTCTGTAGTTTTCATGTCAACCAGAAAACCGGTGCGTAACGAAAATGACTCTAAACAAAGTTGAGTGAAAATTTAGGTTCTCTTTGAAAAACTGTCTAAAAAATATTATTTTTTATGCATGTTCCTATGGAGCACCCTCGGGGGAGCCTGTAACTCCTAGAGGGCGCGTCTCTAAGTTGCGGATAGGGAAAAGCCCTTACCAGCCAGCCGAGGGCTAAGTGGGAAACAAAATACCACCCACGGACCATCAGGCTGGGCGGATGGGGCTCATAGCTGTAGAGAAAGCAGCCCAGCTAAGAGAGGAGAACCCTGAACAATAAACCCTGGTCCACCTGGTAGGGGGTTAAGGCATCGGGTTAATTCCTCGATACTTAGAAAACGTTCAACTGTTAGAAGAACCAGTCAAAAGCCTCGGAATCCGATCGGAACCAAAAAACTATAGAAAATGAGAATGATTTTTGGAACATGGAACCTTCAAGGTCTGTCAACAAAACTGAAGAGTCACTCTCAACGGAACACAAAGCTGATATAATAGTCCTTACAGAAACGAAGAAGAAAGGACAGGGCTCGGAAAACCTAAGAAAGTATGACCACTTCTATCTGTGTATCAAAAGACCAGAGTGCTCAACAAGGAGTATCCATCCTTATCCGAAAGGCGCTCAGAAGATTTATAACAACTTCTTCTTCTTCATCAGCCTTCTCTCATCCACTCCTGGATGTAGGCCTCTCCATATATCTTTCATGTTTGACGATCTTAGGCTTTGTGATACCAGTCTCGGCCAACGGCTGCTCTAATATCGTCTAGCCATCTTCTCTGTGGTCGCCCTCTGTTCCTTTTAGTTTCTCTTGGTCGCCAGTGGCTAACCCTGGTTGTCCATCTGTCACTGCTCTGTCTTGCGACATGTCCCACGCAGCTCCATTTAAGTCGTGCCGCCCGTTCTGCCACATCCGTAATCTTAGTTCTTCCTCGAATCTTCTCGTTTCTTAATTTGTCTCTCAATGAAATCCCGAGCATTGTGCGTTCCATGGCTCTTCGTGTTGTTCTTAATCTTTTTACACTCTTTTTTGTTAAGCTCATGATTTTTAGGCCATATGTAGCCACTGGTAGGATGCATGAGTCGTAAGCTTTTTCTTTAGGATTATAGGTATACTATTGTTTCCAAAGATGTATCGTAGTTTACCAAACGCTGCCCATGTGAGAGTCCTATACGTCTGATGATTTCTGCTGTTTGATTTGTTTTTCCCAGCATGATCGTATGGCCGAGGTATGGATATTGGTGTACGCATTTGATAGCAAATGTCCAGCGTTATATGAGGGTTTGCTTGATTTATAACAACAACGGAAGCAATTAGTCAGCGAATTATCAAGATGAACCTAACTCTACACCGGCAAAAAGTCACAATACTGAGTATATATTCAGTTAACGATGATATAACTGGAAATCAGTTTAAGATCATTGATGGAAGTTTGATATGTTTTGCTCACTTGACTGTATCGAAAAGGCGACTGGGAATAACCCGGATGCTTGTAACGTCTGGCAGGACATTATTGAAGGTCTTCTGGATGAGTAGAAGGGAAAGACGGCAATAATAAAGCGATTGGAGCGGAACTCCGCTTCATTCTTGGAGGCGGCTACCGCATCTAAGGGCGATCTTTTAATTCGTATCGGTGAGCAGGAACAAACAACGAGAGCCCTTAGAAGAAGGCTGGATGGGCATAGCCATGTATATGGTAGTGTGCTAAGTCAGTGTGATAGTGTGATGAGGAGTGACGTAGCAGTGCAGACTGAGGAACTGACGAGGTCCGAAGCTGGTGTGAGTGAGATGGAAGTTGCCACCCTGAAGCCCGGGGAAACTAGTTCTGCGAAGGACAGCATTGTCCTCGATTCCACTACAGTAGACCCTAAAATACTGGAGTTACAGGACGATTTGGGTATCCAACGGAATTTAAATACACAGTTTTTGCTCCGGGTTAAAGAACTTTCAACTTTTCAAGGAGATCTGGTTGATCTTCTTTCAGAAAAACATGACTTAGCCGATGAGCTATATACATATAGGGAAAAAGTGTCCTCTCGTCAAAAGGAACTTACAGAAACCACCAACATATGTGCAAATATAATCACGTCACTGCGGACACAATTGGCAGGTCTGTCCATTGAAAGCCAAGGTGCTAATTCTTGGTGAGCCAAGGTGCTAATTCTTGGTGATTTGAGTATGGGGAACGTGGCGGATGTGTTGAGAGAGACCTTGTCGAGTCGGCACAGTGTGGACGTCTGATCGCCCATGGACTTATCGTGTCCATTGTCCACGTCATAGGCAACAGGAGGTTCTTGTTGTCATCGTGAGAACCTCTGCCCATGACGTGAACAATGGACACGTTTTTTAATAGAATGTACAGGACTTCGTCATATCAAGAGCCTTGATAAAGACCACAAAATATGGTCGAAACGTTGGCAATTGATACAAGCTGAATTGTCGTTATTTGTCTCCATCCCGCTAATCCACCTACTAGTATATGATATGTTCTAGATTTTCGAGGTCTTGATCAAAGGGGGGAGGGAGCATTATTTTGGTATGGGACGACACCCTGAATGATCATGGGTTTATTTTGTATGATAAGCTTAATGGATTTAATACTGAGAAATCATTTGAATGTTGCATGGCTTAGTCCAAATGTCTTGACTTATACTGCTTGCGCCCTCCGATCTCCAACGTCAGATTACAATTTATTTCTGACAAACATTGAATCTGTACTGTCTAGCCTACTTCATATAGCATCCATGATATTGTCTGGAGATTGAAATGTAAATTTTATTGATGAGGGACAGGCATCTGTGCAGATGCTTCATGATATTTTAACTTCGTATGATCTTGGAATGCATGTGCGTAAATGTACTAGATTGACTAAGCAGACTGCAACTTTATTGAACTGCGTATGCTCAAATGTAGACGAATGACTTGTTGATTGTAGGGTACAGAGTGCTGGTCTGCCGATCACGAGGCTGTTATGTGCGTTTCGCTTTTGCAAAACTGAGGCCACCAAAAAGAAAAAAGAGCGAAGGGGTTGTTCTCTGAACATAACTGTGAGAGGTTTGAATCCGATGCGGCTAGGGTTCATTAGGATGTAGTGGAGCTTGAGTTTGATCGGTTGGCCGCTTTTCATGGTACACTTCTGAGTTTATTTATTCAGCTTTTCTTTTTATAAATATAAGAAATAAAAGCAAGAAGCCTTGGATTACTGGAGGACTGATTCGATCTTCAAGGAACATGAGGAGCCTTAGTTATATGAGAAGATTCTTTGCGGAAAATGAGTCATTTAATGTCTACTATCTGCGCTATAGTTCTATATATAGGAAATGTGAATCGAACCAGTGAATCTTACTACCAAGCTAGAATTTCAGATTCTAGTAATAAGTGAAAAGGAAATTTGGAGTATTGTGAACAGTTTTAGGGGCAGAGCAGGGGGGCACCCATCATGCACTGTAAATTTGACCGCATACGACATTAACAGTTTTTACTGCTGTATTTTACAGAGGCTGGGAAGCAATGAAGTTGCTGATGATTCTGTTCTTGATATGGGACCTTGTATGCTCGAGAGTTTCTATTTTTTTCCCGTGGGTTATGTCGAACGTAGGACTGTTTTTCGTGAAATGAGCAATTTGAATGGGGCGGGCTGGGACGATATATCCATAAGAATATTTCACTCACTGCAAACAATATTAATCAGTCCGTGCAGCATGGATACTTTCCGAATGTTTTGAAATCAGCATCAGTGATACCACTCTTCAAATCGGGTGAGCGAGTGTCTGCTTCTAATTACAGACCCATTTCCTTGTTGCCCACTATGAATAAAATTGTAGAGAAAGTCATGGGGAGTAGAATGTCCTCTTTTTTGCAAAGACATTTTTATCCTTAACTCATCTCAGTATGGCTTTAGAAAATGTCCGAACACTGCGGGTGCCATGTTCGTATTGCTAGAGGATTTGTATGTCGGCCTTAATGATGGGGAGGTGGCTTCGGTGGTTTTTTGTGACCTGACAAAAGCGTTTGATTGTGTTTGTTACAGGACCTTGGTTCGTAAGCTGGAGTGGTATGGCTTCAGAGGTGGTGTGAGCTCATATTTGTCGGATAGAACGAAGGTTGTTCGGTTTGGTGAAGGTGTATCGGCTAGGGGGTAACTTTCTGCGGGGGTGCCTCAGGGATCAGTGCTTGGCCCTTACTGTTCCTCATATATGTGAACTACCTCCCCCTCAATGTTCAGTTCGGCAGGTGCGTTTCGTTTGCTGATGACACAGCATTAATTTGGCGTCACAAAGTGTTGGAGGGCTTGGTTAAGGCGGATTTGGAGGTAGTCAGGGGGTGGTGCGTGGCAAATGGCCTTATCCTTAATGTCTCCAAGAAAAATATTTTAAACTTTAAGTGCACCCTGAATGCTTATATTGGGTCAACACCACTGGACTGCCTGAAATCTTGTCGGTTCCTAGGCCTGGAAGTCGATCGAAAGCTCAAATTTGATAAACACGTTGAAGGTCTTTGTCATAAAGTGTCTGTCGTAAATGCTGTACGTTCCGTACATCTCAACCTTGAAGTTCCACTGGCTAGGATTGCTTAATTCCCTCTTGTGGAGTCGCACCTTAGGTACGGCATTTGTTTTTGAGGTACTTGTGGCCTTGGATTATTTGAGCTTGTCTTCAGGTTGCAGAAGCGTCCGGTTAGGTGTTTGTGTTCCCGGAGATCTAGGGATTCTTGTAGGGGTCATTTTACTGCGCAAAGGGTTCTTACTCTCCCTTCACTTTTAATTTTGGAGTCCGCATGCGTAAAGCATTAGAAGCATTTTAAATGTATCTGCGTGTTTGCGAATTCTTCCACTTTCGCGCTTGCTTCTTGATTCTTCCCCCGATTCCTTCACTTGCTAAGCATAGCTTTATCAACATTTATTTTTTTACTGACAATAAAGCCTTATTGAATTGAATTGTATTGAAACAACTGTCGCAAAAAAGACCACTTCTACGAACAACTAAACTGAAGTAACAAAACTGGAAAACTCATAAGAAATCATATGGCTTGAAGACATAAACGCAAGAGCGACTAAAAAAAAAGACAACAAGATTCAGTGATAGGCCAACACGGAGAAGATGTACTAAACGACAATGGCAGCAGACTAATTTCAATATACCAACAGCCTCAAAATACCGAATGGATTTTACCCCCACCGCAGCATACATAAATACACCTGGACCCAAATAACCAATAACCTAAAGACCAAAATTAACTAGACAATAACGCGACAGAAAACTAATCTTCAAGTTTCAAGATGTACGGGTGTATAGAGGGGCAACATCGAGCAAATATTCTATTCCCACAGAAATACGGAAGGCAGGAGGATACAAACTCGGAAGAAGGAGTACTCTACACAGAACCAAATTGGACGAAGAGCTACAGACTTGCTAACCTAGAAACAACGAAGAACATTATCAACTTATAAAATATTTATACATTCAGCTGGGATACAAAAAAGCAGACAACAGAAGACATGTTGGTGGGACGGCAAAATAGAAAAGGATATAAGAGACAAAAGAGAAAAACATTGAAAATATTGCTTAAACAGGCACAATGAAAAGTTCGAAATAAGATCAGCCAGAAGGAAAACGAAACCTAGGGAAAGAAATGCAACGCAAACAAAGGAGTAGCGAAAGGTGAAAAGAGTTGAATTCCTTGAGACAAGAGAACCATTGAAGCAAAAGTAATAAGGTCCCCAATTACATTAAAAAAATGGGACTATTACTTTAAAAAGTTACTAACAGAACACCGAACCAAATTCCAGGAGACTCGAAACGAAGAAAACATACTTACAACAGCATCACCAATTAGAATAACCCTAGTGGACGTAACAAAGCGTTTAAAAATAGAAATGCACCAGGATCAGGAAACATCCCAGCTGAACTTATAAAATGTGGAACAAAAACTCTTTCAAGAACTTACAACATATTCCAGAGCAGCTTGAATGGAAAGCCAACCCCAGAACAATGAAACACCGCATTAATATCCACCATACACAAGAAAGGAGATAAACAAAACTGCGACAATTACAGAGGGATAGCAGTTACGAGCACTCTGTACAAAGTATATTGCAAGACTTTGGCAAGTAAAGATTTAGAGTATAAGGATATAGAAGCAGAAGAACAAGCAGGATTCCGGGCAGGAAGATCAACATTCGACCACCTCTTCCGCATACGACAGCATCCCATAAAATAAACTATGGGAGGCATTTGAAAGAATTAACATCAGTGTAAGACTTATTAAGGCGATAAATACGAAAAAGCTGCAGCAAGAATCAAGATCGGATAGAGACTGTGAAAGAGCTTTAACATTACTAAGGGCCTCAAGCAAGAGTGTTGCCTATCCACAACCTTGTTTAAAATATACTTAGAACAAGCATTGAGACAATGGAAGAGAAAATGCGGAAACATGGGTATACCACTGAACAACGGCATCATATACACACTATGCTTTGCAGATGACCAGATAGAAGTGGCACAAGAACAACATGACATTGAGTACATAATCAGGAACCTCATAGAAGAATATGCTAAATGAGGCTTGGAAATCAACAGAGAAAAAGCGGCATATATGTGTGTTAAAATACAGCAGCAAGATCTCATCCTGGACGATGAACAATGCATAAAACAAATAAACAAGTATAAATACCAAGGTGTGCAAATAACCAGCGACGGAACACTGGACGACTGTATAAAAGACAGTTCAAGGTAGAAGAGCAATTAGTATGCTAAATGGAATTTTGTAGAATAGAGGGATATGGAACAAGAATAAATAAATGATATAGAGCACCATAGTGAAAAGCATTATTACATATGGTAGCGAAGTATGGCCACTGATAGAAAACCTTGAGAGCTACAGAAATGGACTTCTGGCGAAGAGCTGATGGGAAATAAAAAATGGAGAAGATCACCAACATCAGAATCCGTGAGATCATGAGAGTAACTTACACCATAGTTGACGGTATAAGGGTAGGCCAAAAAAGATGGTATGGATACGTACAAAGAATACCAGATGAACGACTACCAAAGCAAGTATCGGAATGGACACCTCAAAGAAGAAGGAGAAAATTAAAACCAAGTAGAAGTTGGAGAGAAGGAATTGATAGGGAAGTAACGGAGAGAGACATCGACGAGAATCTATGGGCGGACAGAGGAAAATGGAGACTGGAAATCGGAAGACATTTTAAACTGAATATATACGTATATATCTTGTGGAGCACCCTTTACTTCATACTAATTTACGGCAATAACACTCTCTTGAAGACAAATGCATAAAGATACCTTTAGGCACATACCAAAAGGATATTTTCTTAGTTTTTTAGCCAATACAGTTTCTGTTGAAACATAGCAGCGATCCAATCACAGGCCTCAGTTTAAAACGTAGATGTAGTAGGAACTTGCTGCGGTTATTGCCGGGTTATTCTTAATTCGTCAATTAATGACGCAATTTGCCCCGCGTTTGTTTTTACATAACAACAAAGAATGATCCATGAGGTTACAATAGGTCCTTACCTCTGTGAATATTTAGTCGGTACTCTTCATCAGCAAGGAAAATCAACCATTGATTTACGCAACGGTCATGCAAAATCTTGCCGGGTATGAATGCATATTATAAATTTGCAATAGTCATAATGACCCAAAAAGATACAAGGTTTTATGACTCGTCAACCTACAAGAAAACTATTGAAATATGATGACACTGATTCGTATGTTTATTATATAACAATCGTTAATAATTTTGCATTGAATAATGCTACAATGATTAGTAATTACAATTATATTGTTAAAATACATTTTTAAATTTTGTCTATTTTCCCAAAAACTTCTTCGCTCTTCTAATTTCGACAATAAAGTTAACAAAGAAAATAATTGCAAACAAATTTAAAATAGTGTTTTAAACCACTTAAAATCGCTCTTTTCTTTGTTGTTCCACTAGATAAAACTGTTTCTTTTTCCTTATCAGAAGGTCAAAATTAGCTTGCAATACCTTACTAGCTAATAAAAATATTTTCATAGTAAATATGAGTGGGTAATAGGCCAAAAATAATTTTCCATCCAAACTTGTTAATTTCTTGTTCTTAATAAAGGAAGTTAAACTGTGTCATAACTCTTAGACGACCTTGAGGAATGGTATTAGGAAATAATACGATGACGTTGTTGCCGAAAGGAATTCTTACCAGATTTAGTTCCTTAACAGAGATATGCAAATACATTCAACAATACCTGAAACACACGTAGAAAACTTTTTATTTGTCACAACATTTATAATTGATAAATCCGTTTCAAAGCGATTAATTTATATTGCGGTGAGTGTCGAGTTATTGGACACGCCCTCGAATATACCAAGAAATTTTAATAATTTACGCATTTGTTTTAAAAAGTGTCGTTAGAAGAAGGAAAATATTTCTATGGAGAAATTTCCATCATCAGACAGGAAGAAAAGTCGCATTTAGACAATGTAAGAGTTAGCTAGTAAATTTGCAGGCAATGTTGCATTTTTTAATTAATCCGTATTGGGAGTTCTTCTTGGAATCCTACCAATCTTTGTTCTTCGCTATCAAACAACATCACTAGTTCTAACGATTACTTTACATACATGCTAATGAAAATATGAACCAGGGCAGTACCCTGGTGTATCATGATATCTCGACCGAAAAGTAGGTCACTATTAGTCCAATCCCAAGTATATTTGCATTCTAAATAGATTCCGCAAGATCCAGAAACACATCAAAACATTTTTCTTCCTACATTTGAATTTGTTACGACTTTAAGACAATCCGTAAGATAGCATAGAGCGATTTGTGACAGTCAACAAATTCGAACTGATCGCAATAAAAGAACCGACTCATGCTTGAAAAATTTTAACAGCCTGTCTTTCAAATGCTTTTTCAATGTTTTTTCTTTAATTAAAATTCCATAATTTTTATTATTTTATAAGAAAATTAGCCAATTATAAAGAAAGCCTTTTATGAAGTTTTTTCATGCTTGCCCTTTGTATAATTTGTGAACAGTGTCAATGTTATTGATTATGTTATAAGAACCGTAAAACAAGAATTTCGGACAATAAAAATGACACCTGAAAAAAAAATTGCAAAACTCTTTTAATTTTATTATTTTTATTATTTTTCGGTCGATTTTATTTTGTGTCGCCTCAAAAAAATGTAATGAGAAGGAGTTTTTTTTTGATTTTTGGTATTTTTAAATCAACTAAAAAATAAATAAAAATCGCTTTCCTTTTTTCCAAATATCAAAAAAATTATAACAAGTAAGTCATTTTTACAAGCACCATGTATAAGGTTTTCCCATTGTACAGCTTCACTTTAATTTAACCCTATTCGTATCTCTTACCGTTTCGGAGATCTCTATGCAGTGCATTGTTTTTTTTTGACACACAGTATAGAGTGTATCACACTAACGCAGGGCGATAATAAATTTCAATTTTTCAAGTAATTATTCCACAATATTAATACGTTCCCAGATCTTCTTTCCAGACCTGTTGAATTAAAAAGAATCTTCTAGCATGCCCTAGACCCACCTTATTTTGTTTTAGGTCAAAAATGGGATTTAAATGTAATATTATTTATTATAAAGAAGCAAGTTTCTCGGGTAATCGGTCAGGGCATCAAAAGAATAAAATTCTTCAGTTACCAAGCTTTCGGCAGTACTTTTATTGCCTTCTTCAGGGTGCTACGTTGTTTCATGACATTGGTCACATACTTTGGCGACAGGCTGGCACATCATTGCAGCCGAGGCATCCCTGTGATATCTCGGTCTACATGGCCATGGAAACAGTTGATAAAATTACAAAAATTACAGAAAGGTTTAAAATTAAATTCTGTAATTTTTGTGCACACTCAGTGCATTTCTATTTTTCTTAAGAACCACCCCTTGTCCAATGACTTGAACTCACCTGTTTTAACACCCCTTACTTCATAAGCTTCAGAAGCTTTTTTTCAACTTTTTCTTTTAGTGAAGTCATGCTCCAGTGAATCGCATGCTCCAGAGTCTACTTCAAAAGTGTTGATGTTACTTTCTAATTACAATTCAGCTGTTTAATCACATTCCTGGACAACACTTAGACAGACACTCACTGGATCATTTAAAATTGCCACTTGTGTGTTCTTTCTTTTTGCATGTAAAACACTTCCAGTTTAAGCAGGGCACAAGTTTGGATAATGTTTCTTTGAGCTGATTTGAAACAGGACTTGCATACTGGACTAACTATATGAGTTTTATTCCCTGGCTCTTTACTTTCTCGACTTTAACCAAGTGTGAATTTTTTTTAGCATTAACTGCACTCTAAGCTGCATTTCCATGGACTTAAGTTGACCTTGTGCTTGCTCTATGGGCTCCCAAATTGGACATACGTGCATTGGTACATCAATAAAAACTATTAACAATGGAAAACATAAGTCAAATTCTCATTGAATCAGCTGTAGAAATTTCTAAAAAAAATATTGAACGATAACTCTCTGTTGTCTCGTCGCCAATAAGGAAAAACGAAACAGGGACAGTGTAAGTAGGGAGCGTTCATTTGAAAGCGTCGTCTAGTTGGCTGTAAAATGTCAAAAAAGGATGAAAGGACAAAAGTCTATTTGCTTTGAACATGTGGTACTTTCTGTGAAACATACATATCTTTCTAGATGGTATTTTCTAATGAAATGAACTCAGTTCTCCTAATTGCAGACAAACCAAAAAGATGGTTCGATTATTTGAAGATACAAATCATTCCAAGGGCTAAAATATTTCGTTCCAAGGGAGAAAATGATGTGATCCTAAAGAGAAATATGTGTATATAACGAAACATTTTCTAGCTGTCAAGCTAAAATATTTCCTGATGTTTAAAACACATTTTCTATCAAAATATCGAGATAAAACACTTGTGCCCTTAGGCGTATTAACTCAAAATAACAATTTTATTAATACAATATAAATCTCTATAACAAATTATTCACACACTCATAGCAGACCTACTTCTTTTGGTCAAAAGACATAATAAGCGAACTCAATAACCGAACTAAGAGAGGCAAGAAAAATCTACAAAACGAATAATATTATAGCAGTGTAAAAAAATAAAAACATCTTCAACTAACACGACATGTGAGACTAGATAACTTCGCTCCTAAAAGGCGACAAAAACTCCTCTACTGTCGCCTTTTTAATTCAGAGACTAACTCATCTCGCCTGAATCCCCTAAAAACCCTATTTTTTCCCCCTTTCGCTAACCTAACATCTACACCCCTACTCTCGGTTGCCTCTTCTAAAAACTTTGGCAAAGGACCAATCCTCGGCCTGTCTTTTGGAGTTGAATGTAGCAAGATATCCGGATGTGGAGTTGGTTTATTGAAAAATGCCTTCTTAATTATGTCATTATCCAGTGGATTTTCCGTGGTGGCAAATCGGTTAGACGAGGGAGTAGAGGGGAGGTACTCCGGTGTCGGTCTAGAAGAACTTCGGAATGCATCCAAAATACTTTCTCCAGACGTGTAGGATGGAGGAGCGCTGGATGAAGGCAAATACTTAGGGGTGACTGACGGAACCTTGTCAGCTGTAAGGAAAGTATCCAAAATGCTTTCTCCTGAAGTATATTTTGGCGATGTTGGAAGATACTTTTGAGTAACGCTAGTGGGAGGTCTTGGCGTTGATCGGAAAGTGTCCAGAATTCTCTCCCCTGAGATGAAGTTTTCCTGGAATATTTTCGCAAACATAAACTCCCACCATGGTTGCATCTCCCTCATACCACTTACCTCATTAGGAGCGCGAGGAGGTTGCACCTCAGTCTCTGGCCGATATTCTCCCGATCGGTCAGGTGTATAGTCACCAGAATGATCTACTTTGTATTGTCCATCATCAATTGGTTGTCCAGGAATCCACGGGGTGAAAGGTGGAATCTAAAATAGAACAAATTAAGAAAAACTGAAAACGTTTCGCTATGCCCACACTTACGTTAATGTGGGCACCTTCAGGATGGAATCCCGCTTCATCAGCCACGTAATTGACTTTATAGGTGACACCATCAGCACCAATATAGGAGAAAGAACCTTTTACAAGAGCTGCATCACTGTTAGCGTCATGGATTGAGGGCGTGTCGTCACCAGTTTCGTCCCTTTGAAGGCCGTTGCTGGTTTGAAAACTAAACCAAATGTCTAATTTTAGAAAAACATAATCATGTAACTAAATTTACTACGCTAGCCGATTAAGTCAAAGATTTACGTCGTTTTGGTTAAATATTTATTAGTTACCCATTAATCTCAATAATTAATTATTTAGGAAATCCAACCAGACATTATATAACAGACCATTATGAATAAGTTAGTGTCAAAGGCTAATGATTACGTTATTTGTTAATCGCTTCTTTGACCCAGATGGTACAGCTTAAGTGTGGTAAAATTCTATTACTCGTCAAAATCTTACTATAGTTTTGCTTATTAATGATGTTTCAATGCGATGTTTACATACATGTTCCGTCTTTGACCACCTCGTTGAAAAGAACCTAATGACCTTCTGAACCAACATTGTATGCACTACGCTCTCAGGGATTTTTGTTGTTCCCATTACTTAGTATTGTCCTGATGACCATTGTTTCAGCTCTCATCTGTGCATTGTATGTCATAGCCCTACACATGCTTAGTAAAATGCATATGGGATTTACTAAAGATTATTTCATTCATCCGTGTTATTGCTATGGAGCCAAAATGGTTTGTAGGTTTTCCTTTTAAAATATGTTGCAGATAAGGAGATTTGGTTTGGCGATGTAAAGTGGCAAGTGCTTGCTGTATTACCCTTATAATTTCTCTAAATGATATATATTTGAATAGGTTACAGTACAAAGTTCCTGCAATACACGTACTTGCACGAACGTTAAGCAGTTATTTAGGGTCATTAGTTCCTTAAGCCCTTGCCAGAGTCTAAATTTCTATTTGGGAGCAAGTTTTAAATGTCAACTCAGGTTTTTCCCTTTCGCTTGGAACACAGATTCTAAGCAAACCTTAAGGTTTGGGGGGTGGTTTCTGATTTTTTGAGTTTTCTGATCTCTAGAAAATATCAAATTTTTAGAAAAAAGAAAATTTGTTTTTATTTTTATGACCACCTCTCTCTTTTCACGTCATGTGTGTTCTTTATGATCTTCGTGACATAATCCTTTTTAATATTACTCCAATTCCAGTAGAATATTTGCTATATTTCATGGATTTTTTACTTCTTTTTTTACTTCTTACCTCTTTGAATTAAGAACATTCAAAGAGTTGGTGTTGAACTTTGTTAGTTAAGGAGCAGAACCGGCAGTTGCTCGTATTTTCTCTTATTTGAAGAGAGAAAATTGAGAGAAGAAAGAAGAGAGAAGAAACTGATGGAAACTATTCCTTACTGCAGACAAAGTCTAGATGACGGCTAGTCAACTCACAATATTAAGAATATTTCCTCGAAATAGTGGAAAAAAAATAGATACAATCTTACATAAAATCTAGAACCTGGTGACTCTAAGGGCTGCTGTCGCTCTGTTGATGCGAATTCTGCTGGGAATTTTCTCAAATGTGGATTTGCAGTTATTTGACCCCCCTCCCCCGCCCGAGATCGGGGACGATTTTTTCGACTATCGAAAGGAGATCAGCCTCTAGAAGAATGGCTGTTTTGAAAGTTCTCCAGGAACTTCCTATTGAAAGGCCTGAAAGTCGAGTCAAGCCCGTTATTGTGGCGCTTGAATTAGGCTGCTGTTACTCCCATTTACAGAGGGGGCGACACTGTCAGCACCTTTAACTGCCGCTCAATATCATTGCTGTTTGCAGTCTCTAAAATTATTGCACATATCGTCAAGAAACTGTCCAAAAGTGCTGTTTTTCTTATAAGACAATCGAGTGCTAAATGACACCTATTTTGACTTGCATTTGATCTCTCGGATGCAGCTTACAGCTTTCTAGAGGTGTTCACTAAAATTCACAGAAGGGAGGTATTAATGTCCCTTGTGTTTATTGTGGTATTTTGTGGTTTCTTCAAAGAATATGATTTTGAATGAGTGAAGGAAGTGCAAGGTGTCTGAGGCTGAGGGGTTGGCCTGTGGGATATTCCAGAGCTCCGTATTACCTTTATTTATGTTCTTGCTTTGCTGGATTTTTCATGGTATTTGTTGACGATACCACATTTCTGTGGAGAGATGAGGAAGTCGGTAGAATCCATCCCAGAATTGCCTCGGATCTGGAAAGGGTCATAAAGTGTTGCGAGGTGAACCTTTTGATACTTAACGCTGCTAAGATGTATGGTGTCACGTTTAGGGGTTGTTTGCTGGAGACAATCACGTTAAATCTACAGAGCATTCCCACTGCTTTGCTAACCTACCATGGAGATTGACTTCTATTTGAGTTTGACTAGGATCATGAAGAGTAAACCTACGCCTGGCAAATTTGTGTTAAGATCACTGGTGTGGAGCTAAAGGGCCATATCGTTACTAGTTGAAATTGCATGACTAGACAGGGATGAAATTGCTGAACTAGACAGGGAACAACACTACCACAAAAGGCTTTTTCTGGAAATGGTAGAAATACCTAGCCGTGATAAAACTATTAACAAACGCACAGACATTGAAGACTTAGACAATATCTACTCCAACCAGATACAAATATGCAAGCCCAGAAATCCTCGTGGGCAAGGTGATGACTTTAACGACACCCATGACATTTCTTGGTTCTTTTAACTTCTTCACTGGTCGATCCCCACTCCTTATGTTCATCCCTGGGTAGGTTTTCCGTCACTGGTGTGCCCACATCGCATTTGCTTCTATTTTACACTTGACTTGGACCCAGAAAGCCGAACGCCCCTGGGGTTTGTTTTTGTTTTTGTTTATATCTGCGTTCTCTCGCGTGGATAGTTGGTTTGCGCCGTTGTTGGCAGTACCAACGGAGGAAATGTGCCGCTTGTAGGTTTGGCTATCGGCCTGCGAATAGCCACGACATTGTCCCTTGATGAATTGTAGACAATGTCGACAGTACGCTCGATTCACACAATCAGTTGTCATTTTCTCCAGCCGTGTTTTATTCTGATAGCAGGTTATGGATAATAAAGAATATAAAGCAAACTGATTTTTAACACCAGACCCCCTAGTGTTTAAGTTTTAAGCATTTGACCAACACTTACAATTAGATCTGTTTGTGCTCGTAGTTTGTGACGTTAATTTTAATTTTAAACCTTTTTGTAATTTTTGTTATTTTGTCATCTATTTCCTTAGCCATGTAGTCCGAGAGATTACAGGGATACCTCGGCTGCAATGATGTGCCAGCCTGTCGCCAAAGTGTTATGTCCAATATCATGAAACAACGTAGCAGTAAGTATTTTTTACTATTTTCGTTAATTTTGCCCTCCATAAACCATAATTTTGTAGCCCTGAAGAAGGCAATAAAAGTACTGCCGAAAGCTTGGTAGCTGAAAAGTTTTATTCTTTTGATGCCCTGACGGAATACCCGAGAAACTTGCTACTTTGTAAATTCTCCGGTCGAGATACTCACGATGTTACTAGTTGAGTAACTGTAGGTCAAGGTATAGCTTGCCATTTTGGGACTTATCTTATACAGATTATCTTTGATCAATTTTTTCGTTCTTTAGAAAAGGGCGCTTTGCTCTCTTTGTTGTTCCACTAAGAACTTATTGTGGGCCTCTATTTATTGCTAATAATATATTGCTTTCTCCAATTCTACATATCTTTGAGACGCTCTGCATGATAAACAGTTATTTTATGTTTTGCCATTCGTCGAGGTATATGTGTTACTCGTCAAAGCAATTCCTCACTCTTGTTTGGTGAAGCAACGCTTTGTTTACAATGGCGTTGAATTATTTACTCATTGCCCTCTGGAGGTGAAGTTGGAGAGTGGCATATTTTTATAACTGAAACCACAAATCAGAAAATAACAATTCAAATCAAATGTCTATTTACTTTTAAACGAGGCAACGACGTGAGTGCTAAGAACTTCTACGATGGTCAAAAAGGCAAAACTGGTATTTAGTTCTACCTACCTACTTTCTTACCTATATCTATACTCTGAAGGAGAACTCCAAAGGAATTCATATTTCAGTGTTTCTGCCTTTCCTTCCTCTGTTGCTCCCCAGCAGGATGTGGAGAACCAGCTTAGAAGAAGGCAAATCTAAAATACGTTAAAATAACATTAAAAATGCATAAGATCGGCATTAAAAAATATCTGAAAGAAAGGGACAACTATTCTTCTAAGAACTTCAAAAAATCTTGTATACGAGGTTTATTTGCACAATATTTTTTTGTATTTATTTACAACTTGTCAATAATAATATCAAGTGATATATAAAAGCCAATTACCCGTATTGAACCAGCCTGATTGGTGGCTGAACAATTACGGGACTGGTAAAAAAAAATTTTTCTTGTTATTCCTCGAAAATGGTTTCAAAGGACATAGGGACAATAAATGAATAGAAAGAATCATTCCAAACGAGCAAAGATCTTAACAGTTGTAGAATCTGATAATGTAGGAAGAAATATCTGAAAAATAGGGAAATAACAAAAAATTGGGCTTAGGAACAAAAAACTAGGGAAAGATCATTAAAAGATCAATATTCAAAATTATCAAAGAAAAGAAGGTAAAAGAATGGAAGTTAAGAGCGAGTCAGAAAAAGTGGGATAGTGGAACAACGTTGTTAAGAAAAAATAATAACAAAATAGATGTGTAAAAAGTGTAAAAATGTTGTTTTCAACGACCAAAAATAGTCAAAAAAAACTTTAACTCAACTACAACTTTTATTGCACATAGTCACCTAACGAAGACATAGGAATATTATTAACACGGTATGACGTCAAACTTTAATCCTTCTTTTCAGAGTGCAGTTACATCTTAATAAATAATTCAAAAATCTTAATTTAGTAAAGAATCCAACATTTTTGCTAATGAGCCTCTAACAGTAAAAAGCGTATTTTTAATGTTTTAAAAGACCGATTCGGTTTCCTAATATGGATAGAAAGAAAGTCGTTTGACAATGCAACGAGAACAAGAGTGGTGAGTTAAAATTGCACCCAACTCTAACATGGGCATAGAAATGTCGAAATGGTCAGTTGACAAAGGTTTTGAGGCAACACCCCAAGATTACATTTGCACATTACAGTCCTTTTATTTTGCTTTTCACTCTCAGCTAATTTTTAACCAATCAGATGGACTGGCCTGTCAACGGTCACCAATCCGGATGCTTGAAAATCACCTGTAGGGATCAGTATGATCCAGGTTTCCGGCCAGTCTTGTCCGGTGTACACTGTGCTAATTTGTTGACATTATCGTGGTTAATTTTTGTTAAGTAGAAATGCAGTTTTGCTAAAGATTACATACCAGATAACTCTGGATGTCTGTCAAGAAGCTTGAAAAAGATTCTTTGACGAAAGCCAGCAGGTATGCAAATTCGCTTTCACAATTATGTATCTTCTTTGTAAGACAACTCCATTCGCTTTTTGAAAAAAAAAAACAGTTCTTCGGTTAAGCGAATTTGTCTGGCCAAGAAGTTTGAATATATCTTTTGACTTTAGGTCATTGAGTATGTTACCCTCTAAGATTTTCCTTGCAACATGCTTTCAAGTGTAACAACTCCAAGTGATTTTGTAGGTTCGCCTTCTCACAAAAATCTAAATACAGCGTTGGTTGGGCAATTTTTCTTCCCACGTTTTAGACAATAGCGAATTTGTAGCTCGAAGTAGAAGATTTATAGGCATTTCCGGTGTCTGGCGATTCCGTCAATCGCCTTCCGTGCAAATTTTGGTAAAAGTTTGTGACCGAGTAAACCAAGTCTAAGACCTTCCTGTTAATGGTAGAGTACCGTTTCTCAATTTTGCTCAAATATCAGTATGCAGTCACTATTGGTTTCAGCAATTCGTCTGACGTTACATGGGGCAAAAGAGTACTTACTCCGACCTGGCTAGCATCACTGGTAGTGAACAGAGAATTGTTAGCATGTAATATACTAAGGCATCCTTTAAAGTTAAAGATATTTTCAGCTTATTAATCAGAGTACTTTATGACGAGATATTTTTGTAAATCCAGAAAAATTTCCGTTTGTAGAAAGACGGGCTTCAAATCAATTTTAGAAAAGTATTTCCTTTCGAAATTCGAGATTCTAACTCTTCCATTGAATTTTATTGCTGGGGAATGCAATGAGAGTCGTGTCTATGGATTCCAAAACTTTTTATTGGACCAATATTTCCAGTTCAGCAGACACTTGAAACAGTAAAGCTAATGTTACATGTTCCGGACGAATTTTTTGGATGTATATTCTGGTCCATATAGATCTTAGCCTGATGGCCCGAAGTAATGCCTCGAACTTCCTTTAAGACCTCATGTTATTCTTAAAATACGCTGTTAACAGTATTTGAGCGTTTTTTTTCCCATCGAATTTTGTAAATTCCTTATTGCTGTAGTTTGCTCTGTGAAGAACCTTTGCATCCGATGGAATTAGTCAGAGTGAGTCAGAATATTCAAGAAGCAAATGCGTTCTTGTGACCAGATCTACTATCAGTCTCCAAGGCTTCAAACTTTTCTCTTTTCATATCATTTTATCACGTAAAACTCCTAGTCAGATGATGTTCAGACATAATTTGCGTTCCCGATTAAATTCCTCACGGACGAAAACGGAAGATACGTCAAGAAGAACATGGAACGTTCATCCAGAAGCAAGAACGTGACAAAAAAACGTTTCTGAGCGAGATTTTTCAGTAGGAGCAAGCTTATGAGTAGACAATTATCTGAAAAAAAGTTTTACACCGAATCAGATAGTTAAACAATCTGGGTCGAAGTCAGATGTAACAGACTTCTTCTTTTCCTTATGATGCCGTCTCCCTCCGGAGGTTGGCGATCCAACTAGCTATAATGGTGCGCGAAACTGTACCCCTGGATATCTCAAAAGACGTTTGACTAAACCATCTTCTCAGATCCTTGAACCGCGAATTCTGCTGTTTGCCCACAGATCTTTTGCCCTCGATCCTTCCCTCAATAGCAAAGCGGAGTATTTCATATCGCTCTCCTCTCATGATGTGACCGACGTATTGCAGTTTTCTTTGTTTTATTGTTGTTAATAGGTCTTTATCTTTATTCATCCGCCTGAGTACCTCTTCGTTGATTGTTCGCTCTATTTAGGATACGCGCAGAATACGTCGATATAAGTACATCTCTAATGTGTTGATCCGCCGCTCCAGTGCTTCATTAAAGGACCAGTTTTCATATCCATATAGAAGGGCAGGGAAGAGATAGCAGAGTAGGATTCGCACACGCAGCTGCAGACTTAGGTCACGGCAAGCAAAGAAGCTCATCATTGATGTAAATGAGCGTCTAGCCTGTTCGATCCTTGTAAGAATCTCGACTTTAGGATCAATGGTTTCGTTGACGAGCGCGCCAAAGTATTTTAGAACCGAGACTTGTTGTACAACCGCGTTGTTAATTCTGAGGGTTGCTAGTTTTGGTGTCTTGGAGAATATAACAATCTTGGTCTTGGAAACGTTAACTTGTAGTCCGTACTGCCTGCTTTGTTCGACAATACGGTGCACACGGTACAATAGATGAGGCAGGCTGTTCAAGCACAACCCAGTCATCAGCAAAGCGTATGTTGTTAACGCAAATGCCATTCATCTTGATGTCTTCTTTCACATCCTCCAATGCTTCACGAAAAAACGCTTCAAAATATATATTAAAAAGAAGGGGTGACAGAACACAACCCTGTCTCACTCCCCTCCCAATCTTCACCTCTTCAGATGTTTCACCCTCTATTGTGACTTCCGCCGCGCCGTTTGCTTCCAATATGGCTGGGTGATAATGCGCAGGTCTCCCTCGTCAACACCAATAGATTTGAGGATCTCAGCAAGTCTCTGGTGCGAAGCGCAGTCGAATGCCTTACGGTAGTCAATAAAACATGCGTATATATCTACATTCATGCCCTGCACTGCTGCATCAGAACGTTGAGTGTAAAGAGAGCCTCGCGTGTACCCATTCCGTTCCTAAATCCGAACTGCTTGTTGTCAATCTGTCCCTCGCATCTGGCATATATACGTGTGTGGATGATACGGAGGAATACCTTTAGGACATGGGACATCAAGCTAATCATGCGGTAGTCATCGCACTGGGATGACTAATAGAGACTAATGTTCTCTTAACTGTTTGGGCAGGTGGTGTCAGCAAACCCGTCAAATAGACCATGTTTCGGGATTCAGATTAATAATTGTTAGGTTTAGTCCCTTCTCTTTTATTAAAGAAGTTGAATTATTTATTTCTTATTTATATCTTCAACTACCGGAAACATTTTACAGGTTCTTATACTACAGGAATAAAATGTTCAGATAGAAAATCTTTCAGATTGCAGCAGTCCATTTTCAGGAATAACACAAAAATAATTACCGATTAAAAGACGACAGCAAGGAAACGAAATAATTGAGCTATAGAATAAAAGAGCAATCATTAAACATCATTAAATCATAGAATCATTAAACAAACATTTTTAAAAGTAAAGCAAAGAAAAGCCGAATGGAAAACAAAACGAACTGTAAGTATCTGGAGGATCTCCCAAAATGTGAAATTATCATAAAAAAAAAATCCAGAAAAGTTAACAGCAGGATACAGGTCTATAAATATGAAATTAATGGTGGAAAATTGGAATTACAGTACTATAAGGAAAGATAATTTAAAATTGACGAAAATATGATTCGTGATGTCTCCAACAGTGCGTCATAGACGTAATAGTAGATGTAATATTAAATGGAACTAAACATATTTGTACTTTTAAATATACATTTTTCTCATATGTATCTTAAATATGCGAGAGAAAAAGTATTTATTCTTCGAAACCTTACTAAAATGCTGCTTTATTTGACTCGTTAGTTAAAGGTTAGAAAAAAAAAGTTTTGATATTTGGAATGAAAACTATAGTCTAGTATTTTATGTTTTAAAAATAATTCATATCAATTCATTAATTCATTCATTCAGCATATGAAGAAATCACGTCCCCAATTTTTTTGACCTTACTTATTTACCCAAGTTATTTCCTTCTTTTTTCTTAATCTATCCTTAACCCAAAATATTACACTATTCTCGTTAAAATGTTCTATAGTTAGAGTAAATGTTAGACTAGATTACTCTGGCACTAAAGTCAATATTTAAAGTTGCAGTATGCTACTTTTTGCCAAATAATTTTTAATGTTAAAAAATATTTTATTTAAACAAGTTCCATGTATTTTTGTAATCCGGTATTTGTAACGACCACGAATCTTGCACAAAACTATAATAATTTAAGCTTTAGCGGAACTACTGGAAATATACAAAACTTGACCGATGAAAGGTTTGACCAGTTCCTGGTATATAAATGCTAATATTTTTAAGTTTTCTCATTTCTTTGTTTTGTCTACAAAGCAATTTTGTGAAGCTTGATTTACCGGTTTATTTTTAAGGAAGCGATAAAGAATGCTTTCTTGTTATGTTATCTACACAAGTCTATCTAAAATGACTAAGCTTAGTGATCCCATTGACACTGACTTAAACTGCCATCACTGTTAAATATAATTTATAACATCATTGTTAATAAAATTATAGCCACAAGCACATTATGGTAATACCTACACATGCATAAAATGCATTGCATATTATATTTTTTGAATGCAATCTCTATGAAATATCATAACAATAAATTTAATTAATTAGAAGGCGGATATCATAAAAGAAATACCAATTGCAAACAAGAGATCGTACCGCTTCATCAGACTTAAAGCCAGGATCCTGCACAACACCGAATAGGCCCAAGGCACTTAGCACTAATAGAAAACGGGAGTTCCTAATGATACACAGCTGAGGGGAATTCCTATACTGATGCTCAGTGGATAAAAGAGTAAGTTGGATTTTTGTCGGAAGAGAAGGATGTGATGTAAAAGTAAGCTTAATGTAATGAAATTTCCGAAGTCATTATGTGCCTAGTAGTGGGCGAGAAAAAAAATCATCAAATATCATTAAAAAATCGGTATTTATGAACACCGCACCTGCTGGGAAATACGCATTCGATGGTAGATAATATGAACGTTGATTAGGTACCAACGAACTGCATACTTTTTTTGATATTTTTATGAACATTAAAAACTGTTGCCAGACTTACACTTGAGCTTATATCATTAGGTATCTAATAGGAAAAATATATATTTAGCTTTTACAGCTTATTCATAATTCATTATTGCCTTTTATATTTCTACCCGTTAATTGTATAAGCAGCTAATTTCGTATTCAACTCAAATACTTGATGCAACAAACTGACTTGTAAGTGGACCAAATATTCCACAGTTTCACCTATTAATATTCCGATCACTTCACTATCTTCAAAAATTGCACATCCACACACTATAAACCTTAATGTAGTCACCACGCACGTGATTATTAGAAACAAAACAACATCTTCTACTTACTTTAACATAAAGCATTTTTATCTTAATGATATCCTACAAAGATTAACAGCAAACCGACACTACCGTCCCCTTAATACGTAATCAGAATTTTATACGGCATATATGCGACCCCACTAAAAATTGGGCAAAAAATTGTATTTCTCAGGATTAACCAAAACGAAATCTTCCCATTAGCATAATCCTAAGATGGTTTTGGGTTAATGGGATGCGTCTATTAAGTAAGTGGTGCAATAGCGTTTAAGTCCGTCTTGTAGTTTGCATGGTAATCTCTTTGGTATAATAACCATTTCCGTCCATCTGGTAGTGGACTCAAAAGTTGTGTCGTTTGGGTCAGTTTGTTTGACCTTGTCAACATAATGGATTTTGTGCAAATACTAAGTTGTTGAAAATAAAAAGAAATATTTGAACTGCTTTGTTGTTATGAAAAATTTCATAACAAGCAAGCAGCGAATAAAATAACAAACACATTAGAAAAACTGCTGAGTGATGGTCAATAATTTTTTTCTTACAGATTTTCATTGCTGTTTTTTTTCTCATGTCGACAGTAACTGGAAAAATTAGTTTATTGTCAAAAAGATTTTGCTTCTTCTGCATGAGACTATTACAAGCACGTAAATCTAGTTTGTTAAGGTGACAGTTAAGCTTACTTGGCCAATAACTGGGAATTTTAAACCGTATTCTCGATTTTGTTTGTACTATTTGAGTCATGTATTTGACTCTAGCAGGTCTTGAAGAGGAGAGAATTCCATCAATTTGTCCAACTTAATAGTAGTCGATATGACAGCATACCCATAGATCACACATTTTTAATAGAATACTTTTATACCCAAGTTTTTCTACAGTATGGCTATATGTGTTGCTCTATTCTTCTAATGAAGCACAGGAGCAATACAACATCTTCTTACAGTGCCTTTCTATTTTGGACGTTGGCGACCATCACGGCAATCTGTACCTCGTTCGCGGCTGCTCTGAAGAAGCCCACAGTTGTTACGTTGAACCATGTGCGTAGATTTTTTAGCCACGAAATTCTATTTCTTCCAGGACCCCGTTTACCGTTTATCTTTCCCTGTAGAATCAACTGTAACATTCCATATCTTTGGCTATTCCTCATTATATGTCAAAGTATTCAATTTTGGAGGTTTTTTTCTTCAATAGTAGTTCTTTATCCTTCCCCATATTTGTCAATACTGTTGATTAGTTACCTGAGCGGTTCATGCTATCCTCAAGATTCGTCGATACAGCTACATTTCAAAAGCCTCGATTTTTCCACATGCAGCGTTCGTGAGAGTCCAGGATTCCATTCCATACAACAGCACAGGGAAAACATAACACCTGAATAAACTGATTTTTAAGGGCATAGATAATTCATGACATCTGAAAAGTCTAGCCATCCTCTGAAATGCAACTTTTCTCTATCCCGCACCTAATTGCCAGCGTGTGGTCCCAGTCTTCATTAACAGTTGTTCCAAGATAGGTATATGTTTTGGAACTATCAACGAACTCTCTATTCATTGATTGTTTACAATTGTTCGTATGTTGTTCATTTACAATTCGTTTGGATCTTATTTTTGTAAATAATCATGTATTTTGTTTTCTTAGTGTTCAGTGACAATCCATATCTCTGACTGGTTTCGGCAACTCTAACCAATATTTCCCGAAGTTCACAAGTTCATTCTCCATTTATTTTGATTCCGGCGTTATTATCCTCCAGAGCCTCTATAAAAATTCTTTCAGGTTTAATCTCTCTCTCACGTTTAATTTTGATTTCATTCAAATCTCCTGCCTGGGTATGTATAGACGTTTGATTCCAGTACAGGTTGCCAATAATCCTCAGATCGCAGGTATGCAGCCCAATATCTGCTAATACTTCCATAAGCTTGTCATGTTTTACTGTGTCGAATGCCTTTTGATAGTCAATGAAACAGGCATAGATATCGCAATTTACATCTTTGCACCTCTGAATAAGCACCTGTATAAAGAAAAGGACTTTTCTTGTTCCTAGGATATTTCGAACTCCAAGTTGTGTACGGCTGATTTGTTCTTCACACAGTCTAAAAATTCTGTGATGCATAATTTTTAGGAACAGCTTCAGGGGATGGCTCATAAAGCTGATCGACGGAAATCGTCACAAGACATAGAGCTAGGTAAAGCAATAAATGTTGACTTTAACCATGTCTTTGGTATTATCTCACTTGAGTATATGTTATTAAAAATGCCGTCCTTTAATTGGAATATTGTTTTTTCCACTTCTCTGATTGTTATTGATAAATTGATTGATTGATAAAAGTTAAGTCGCTGTTTCTTTGGTTTCTTTTTCTTTAAGTCTTCTCATATTCCATTGTTTGTTTGTGTTCTTTTTGGTGACTTCCTTAAAGTCAATCAACTCATGTGACATGGTCTGATGATATATCAGCGCCAGAGTAGGTTTTAACAGATAAGCATACATTCTTGAATCTCTTATTTCCCAATATATAGTCTAATTGATTCCTAACAGTATTTTCAGGTTGGTCTTGCGGAGAGATCCAGGTGTACAAACGTCGTGGGGGGTAGTCGGAAGAAAGTATTAAGGATTACTAGTTCTTCCTCTGCAAACAGTTTTAACCTTTTAACTCTTTCATTCCTCCTAACACCCAAACCGAAGTCTCCGATGAATTCACCGCTCATCCCTTTACCAATCTCGGCTTTAAAATCTCCCGTAACTATGGTTATGTCTTGTTTTCTGCACTGTTTATATGTATTTGTCAGTGATTCATAAAATTGTTCGATTTCCTCCTCCGAACCATCGATTGTGGGTGCGTATACTTGTATGATATTTAATACAGTGGGAGTAGTATTAGTTAAATTGCTAACGTCCTTTCGGAGATTGGATTAAAATTAGTAACATATTGTTGTAATTTGTGAGATACTATAAACCCAATTCCGTGAGTATATTGGTCTTCCTGATTTCCTGAGTGGTATACCTACCTTATAGTATCCAGAAGTACATATGCCGGTGCCGGGCCATCGCATTTCACTGATGCCCATTAATTCTATCCCGAGTCTGGTCATTTCTTGTATGGTGTTATGCATCTTTCCTGCCTGGAACATATTTTTTACATTCCAGGTGCTTATTTTGACTGCTCTCTCTGATATTCTTAGAGACGTTTTTCCTTTTCGGACACAGGGATTTCGCTCGATTACGACCTGCGAGACCCTATGATCTATGTATGTTCTACCTCCCCTTCCGAATCTTGGTTTTCGCATTCCATGATTAGTAACTGTTTCCATACCACTATTAGTTGCCATAGTAGTTTTATTAGAGATGTCTCGAGAGACCTTTAATGCAGTGGTTTCTTTGCAGTTCATCCACCTTTAAGAGCAATTCGTCACTCTAAGGGCAACAGAGTGCCCTGATCTCATTCTGCTCATCGACCCTCCTAGGAGACTGTTGGCAGTAATGAGGATATTTACTTATACAGGTAAACACTCGGTCGTCATTGCCTGAGAGGCTAAGTTTTGCGCCTTACATCCCATAATAATGCAACATGCTTTCTTTTATCTTATTTCCCTTACTTATTCAGTTACAAAGTTTCTTCAGAAAACTGTAGTGGAATCAACCACGTGACAGTACCACAAAGTATCAAAAACATCCTCTCATTTCCCACCTCCCAAAAGTTGGTTGCAGTTTATTCTGCGTTTGTAATATTATCGTGTGCTTGTATACTACCACATACTCTAATTATTTAAATCTCTCTCTTGTTAAATAGATTCTCTCTCCAATGTTAAATAGGTTTTCCTTTTAAAGACAGACATTTTCGAAAATCTACAATCGTAAAGGCTCGACTCGTACTGATAATTGCCCGCCAGGAAACTCGAAGTCACCTTCATGCAAGCTGTGCAGCATGTCATATCTTGACTTGGTTCCATCACAAGCAATCCACATTTTCCATACATCAAATTCATATTCCATACATCAAATCCGCTGGAAAGTCCATTTCCTTTCCGACCACTACTTTTTCCGGAGTATGACCAGTAGTTTCGAATATGACACCTTGTTACATCATTAACAAGAGAGAAATTTATTGGCCCTAATCATACTGATGATCTACCACTAATTTTGACAGATATTGCTCGATGGCCGATTAAATGTTTCCACAATCCCATGCGACTGTGGATGTAAAAGAGTTATCCTGGTTTTAAACGCAATGGCCCTGATCCGAATGAAATTCGTGAGAGACTCTAAATCTGAAAAATAAATTCATGTAATAACTCCGTTGCCACAGTTGTTCCTTCTTAATTACGTAGGGCGTACAATTCAAGAGTATTTTGATAGTGAACCCACATCAACCAAGAAGTATTTGTTGCCTGCCTCACTCTGTGGAAAAGTTCGGTCAGTGCTACTTTCTCAAATAGGGCTCGTAGAGTTTTTTGCTCTAGCTATGCATGATCTCTTTTTTTGGGGTTTTTGCAGATTTGAGCACTTGTGGCACCATACCATGACGTCCTCATAATAATTCACTCAGTAAAACCGTACTATAATTTTTGCCAGAGTTTTATTCACCTCAAAGTGCATTACCACACCTGCTTCCATTATCACACCTGACTTACTGCTTCCATTCTTTAAAAGTCCCACTGAGCTCAGAACGCCTTCATGCCTTCACTCTTCTCAGCATTCCTCTACCAATTTTTGTAAAGAGTACGAATACAGTATTAAGTAGTTTTTTAATCTCAAAATGTCTTTGTGGTCCAGCTATCGTTCAATTCCACTCTAGATCTTATTGGAGAAGAAAGACTTTCATGCTGTTCTGTTCTTTGACAGATCCTATTTTATAGCTATCGTAGTAGTCGAGTCTTATTGCCCCCACGAGCAAGACAAAGCAGAAAATTTCTAATATCATAGTAAAATGTGATAACTCAGTTACTTTCTTTTATCACGTGCATCTTTAACGTTAACATCCAAACACAAGATTGGAGTGGACGAGAGAGCAGCTTTAAGATTTACAAAAGCCTGACCACAATGGTAATTCTACAAGAACGTTTTGTTTTCTTCTCCTTTAGTTTGCACAGCGGCTTTGCGATGTAGGCGAATCATTTGACAAACGTCTTATAGTAGATACAGAGTCCCAAAAAGCTCTTGACTTTATGCTTGTTTCGGGAAACTGGCCAATCCTTAGTGACAGATATTTTGCTCTGGCTGATTTCATGTCTTGTTTTGAGACGTTGCGCCTTGACTTGCTTTTGGAATAGCCTGGACCACTTTTTGTTGAACTTTTCGAAGATTTCTCTTAAATTTTCCAAATGTTTGGACAATTAAGTATAGGAAGAAAAATCAAGTCAGCCCTCTCAAAAGTAGTTCCATTAGTCGCTCGAAACGCATAAAACCTAAAGTGGAAAACCACTTTGATTCCTGTTCTTGTTCTAGATAACCACTTGTGTATATACTAATAATGGTAGAAGGACTCTTGAAAGTTATGAAAAGCTGTCACTTTTCTTGTAGGCTTTGATAAACATGACAGCTAATAGAGAATTAACCCTGGGATAAATCAGTTTTCCCAACAGGCTCACTGATTTGCCATTATTAAAATCATAAGAATATATGAGAAGAAATTGGGATTCTCTTTTCTCTGCTACAACTCGGCTTGGATGAAGACATCCTTTCTGGTGAAGCTCCACCGAGCCATTATCGCTTGGGACTTCGTTCCATACTCTTGCTTTGTATGCCAAGTTTGTCCCAAGTTAGGATGATTTTGATATGGATATTTGGAAAAGTAGATTGTAGTTCGCTTAAAATAAGCACTTTTATCGTCTTGGTGAAGAGCACGGATAAGCTGCTGTAGACTCACATAAGGGAAGAAGAGCTAACAAAGTACTCATTCAGGACAGAATTATTTGAATTAACACAACTGTGGAACAAAATGCACAATTGTTTGTACGCCAAAAATATTTCTTCTGGCATACCTTCAGGACACTCCATGAAGTTCTGACGAAATAGAGTATTGTGGAAATTATTTATTAATATTCATTGAGATAATACACTTCTCTTAAAGCGATTTCGTTTGGGCTCACTAGAACTACATTAACTCTTTTATCTGCGACCACTATATTATGAAGGTTTAATACATCTCCTTGGCGTGGATTAAAGGCCTTCTAACACACTAGTTAATTAAATGTCTCCCAACACACTAGTGTATTAAATTTGTAACTTGTTATAGAAACGATTTCCAGACTTTCTACCATTCAGCGCAAATTATGGTTGTAAAAATCAATTTATCAAACTTGACAGTTTTCAAAACTAGGAATTTGCTCTCGAACACGTGCTCTCTCACTCCTAATTGCTCTTTATTTTTGCCGTGGTGGTAGGTAAAGCGTTGAATTAAATTCGGAGATTACACGCATTAAATCCTTTATTTAAAGCCTTGTTAGACTCTCTATATAATAAATAACTAAAAAGTAGGTCCACCACAAGTCAATTATATCCCTACGAGGGGTTTATTATAAAACTTCATCTAGCAGGCTATGAAATTATTGACAGAAAAGGATGACATAATCAAAATAAATGGACTTTTGTTTCTCCATCCTTTTCTTTTGACACGGGGTGTTTATTATAAAAATTCATCTAGTTGGCTGTGAAATGTCAAAAGAAAAGGATGGAGAAACAAAAGTCCATTTATTTTGATTATGTCATCCTTTTCTGTCAATAATTTCATAGCCTGCTAGATGAATTTTTATAATAAACACCCCGTATATAACACACTGTGACGTATTTGAAAAAGAATAAAGTTAGCAAAGTCACATACTATGCGAATGGCAGCTTTGGGTAAGTGGAGACCAAGGTCATGCTTCAAAATGACATAAAAAGGGTTGAAGCTTAGTATAGTTAGATAAGCTAGATCTGTTAATTGGGCGCCACTCAATTTAAGTTAGCTATGATATTAAAATTGAGAAAATTATCATAGAAAGTAATTGATATTCATATTGTTTAGGTGATCAAACCAAAGTGAAACCAACAGGAATTATTAAAATTAGGCACATTTATTTATAATGGTGTTAGTTTTTACCTATGGTTAGTGCAGGTACACTTGATTATTAAATGTACTCCTACCAGTTGAAGTACTTGGCCAGTTTGTAGGGCTTTCTTGCTAGTTGAGGTAGAGGATCAGTGCATCATGTGTGGTAATGCACGACGGTTTAAAACCTAATAGCCATCACCGTCACTAACGGCTCCATTTTCGGAAAAGGGGCTCAAAACCCAGACGGTTTACGGATGCACTTGTAAGATCCAAAAAAGAGAGTCTTATTACTCAAACATTGGACCCCAAAATATGAGAATATATCACAATAGCCACATGGCTAGGGGGTAGCCGTTTAGGTATAGGCTGACGTCCGATGTGCCCCGGACAGTGGTCAAGATGGAAAAGGGACTATCAAACGTTTTCAGCTTTACCACCTGCGCTCAGAATTGGTCAAAAAACGGAAATTATAGTGTCAAAAGGGGGAAATAAAAAGAAGGAGAAAATGAACCGCGAAACATGAAAATTCTGCCATTGCTGCTAAATAAAAGATAAATCTAGGGAAAGCACCAGAAGAGCACTTGAAGAAAATAAGGGAATCCAAGCAAAATTGGCAATGCTGTACACACAGCAAAATAATGAATCAACCCATGGACACATGTCAATGTCCAAAAGAAGTCAACTTTCAAAGGATTTCCAACCACAGAGCTGGAAGTAGAAGAATTGCACAGAAACGACAATCAAGGCGAACAAACACGGCGGCCAAGGCAGTCATATTTCCCTGGAAACAAAATGGTATCTCACAGGTGATTTATGAAACAATGAAAGGAAAGCCAGTAGGTTTTCTTTCTGAAAAAGACACAACACAACCGATTAACAAATACCGTATCGAAAAAGATTACAAAAAGTAGCGAAAGTCTGCATTTCTGAGCTACAGTAAAGCGCTAGTACGTGGCAGCCAAAATCGCTATTAGTTAAATTAGAAAGAGCTTATATCCTTTTACAAATAAACAAACAAAAATTATATAACAATTCTGGATAAGGCAATATGTTAAAATCTAGACACAACCTTACTGACTGAGTAACGTGAACAGATTCAGGTTGATTGGTGGATGATTTCCATTATCGGAGTAATATCACCACTTTCATGATTGTCGATGACCTCATGGTTATCGACTCTTCGAATATGGGGAGTCGATCATAATCTTCAAACCCCGATAAATGCCTCTCTAATACGTAACACAAATACTGTATCTAGAGCGCAGCTAGTAAACAAAACAAAGCATAGAAATATATTCAAGTAGAACAGTCCTTCTTCCGTTCAACCGAAGGAAGAAGTTGCACTTCCTTGACCGCCGTTGTTATTCGCATAATAAGAACAATAGTACTGGACAAGACGCTTATATGGAATTCGCATTCGACTTGCATGAAAATAGTGAACAGTTTTCGATTGAACAACAACCTATAAGGATAATCCTTTCCTTGTCTATTAACGGTCGAGAGCAACTTCAATTTTGTACCATAAAACCGTGTGGATATACATATGTGTCAGAATGTATATTCACATAGGAGACGAGTAATAGTTTGCTACCAGAAGAGCGAACAACGTTTCATATATAGGAGCCAACTGGTCTTCTTCCTAGAGTCTAAATCACGATACAATGAAGTACGGAAATATCTATCCCTCTTGCCGAGGGGTCTGAATGACACCCAGAGCAACCATGGAACACATGGCTTACTTGTTTTCATTTTCAATATTGTCAAAAGGAAGGAGTATTACAGGCTACCTCATAAGACTAATATATCAACCATCTGATATGGAGGCTATCAAAGCCTAGGCTTATTTGCAAGGCTTTGAGACATTCAGTATTTTCTCTGACTTAACTTTATCCAAACATAACAAAACATACGCGAAGTCGTCCATCTACTTTCGCATTAAGGAAGGAAAAGGTACCAGTCCAAGTATTACAAATGTATGTAATGTGCACCAGTCCAAGTCTTACAAAATGGCTTACAAAATGGTAGTTCTTAACGTCTATGTTAGGTCCCTCGGCTATGTTATTTATCCCGTATATTCCTATCAAATCCAAGGTTAGCCATCAGTTTATAAATCCGTCCAAAACCAATCACTCTAATCTCTGATTGATCTTTTTGCTTCTCTGATGCCTTTTGTTCCAAATAAGCTAGCCATCTAGCCGTAGCTTACTACCTACGAATTGGACAAAAATGAAAATTTAAGAAAATCTTAAATTCTGAGCTTCGTTTTGAAAATAATTGCATACAGTGATATATTTTTGGAAAGCCCACATTATAACTAATAAACTAAAAAAATAATATACAGGGTGTTCCATTTAAAAAAAAAACATATATTTGCCTCGTAACTCAAAAACTGCTAAGAAAGAACTGACTGCCACTGAATTCTACGGAAAACATTGTTTAGAAATGCGTTTTAACTTCTTCGATAAGTTTAAAGATAACTGTGATGCGGGGGGTGCCTCAAAAGCGATACTTTTCAATTCCACCCTGTTTCTCAAAAACCAAAAGAGCTATACAAATTCTGCTGGCGCCATCTTTAGTTCCACAAAAAAGTAGCAAACTGGCGCGAAAACCGCAACCTCTATCTTTAAAAATAAGGGAGATACCCCGCAAAAGTGCCGAAAATGGGATACCCTGTACAGACGAATGTTAAAGATCTCCTGGATGGACCGCATTACGAACGAACAAGTTCTGGAAAGAATCGACATGGAAATGGAAATTCTTTTCACAATTAAGAGAAGAAAACTAGAAAGTTTCTTGGGCATGTTATGCATAATTCAAAATATGAAATTCTGCAGCTCATCATGCAGGGGAAGATCGTGGGAAGCAAAGGCGTCGGTCGGCATAGAATTTCCTGGCTACGTAACCTACCAGATTGGTTTGACCTCGTAGTAGTAACTAACCCTTATCCTTGATATCAATACAACAGTTCTATGCATGCATTAAAATATCATTGTTTCAGTTCTGAGGTGACTTGCTTTGGCACCCATCTTGCTGACAATTTACAAAAATTGAAGATATCGTGCATGTGGTGCATAGAATGCCTAATTTTCAAAAGGGCAGCAATTTAATATAAGATAATAGGGTGATTATCTTTTAGCTTTCTTTGATTTATGTTTACGTAATTTTTTTTCTTTTGAAAGTGTCTATGGCCTCTTTTCAGCGACATCTCTTTGCTGGCCAGAAATACAACTTGTCCTGCAACAGGTTGCAACAGAAAGCTAGGAGCTTCATGGAAATCAATAAACCTCCTTTTTAGGTATAGCAGCAAGAGGGCGCTAGAGCTTATATTGGAATATCTAGAGTCTTGAGAAATTGTAGGTAGTTTTTGGCTTTCTTTACTGTAGCCACATGTTCTATTCATATGTAATGTAATGTAATTTTTAAATTACTTGTTTAAGCTGTAAAAGAAGTTGTAAAAAACAGCGTTATAAACAGTATTTGCCACTTTTACAGCAGACATTTTTCAGGTAATTTTTATCCTTCTATGTTAAACTAAAATAACCGAAATCCGCTGTTTGGAATTAATTGCCAATTACCAAAATACTTAAAAACCGGAGATGTTTCTCAACCAGCTCATCTATGTCATTGTCAATGTATGCCTATTGCGAGCGAAGTTTATATAACTTCTTTTGGCTTGGACCACAAAAATGAGGCCATAACCTTAAAGGTCAATGGTTTTGCTAATAAGCTCTTAATCCGTCTTAATCGCCCGTTAAGACGAATGCTTTTCGATTGCTAAAGACGTATAATCTCTGATTTAACCAACGAAAAGAGTAATTTAAGCAGGCCTTAATCTTGAGATTTGTTTGTAATAAAGGGGATATTTTGTTTGATAAATATATGCATACTTAGGTAAAATAGCATATCCAAAACCACCAGTGCAAATCAACTTTCTGTATTTTTTTTATCTATTAACCAAATGTTCCGTTTATTATGAGACAAATGGATATTATACAGGGGTATACTAACCACAAAACCTTTTAATTTCCTCACTCGTTCAGTTAGATATCAAGCAACCTCCTAACTTTCTTTGTGACCAGTCAGTCATTCCTTAATTTTAGTTCAGAATTAAAATTCCTAATTATGGTATACTCATATATACATTTTTATACAGTAATACGATAACATAAGAATGTATGAATATGACTCAAACAATCCTTTCTTTATTAGTAAATTGTAAAAATAAGTAGATATTAAAAGGACATTAGCACAAATCACCTTCTACGTAATATCCACTCTTGTTGTACATTTGTCTTAAGGAGTAGCACTCACCACCATTTGTATATTCAATAGGATTGCACACCTTGCATATATATAGATCAATTATTCGATTTATCAGTTTTACATTTTCTTCTATATTTTTCTTAAAATTGTCGCTTGATTGAAGAAATATAAGAAGAGCCATGATGGACATGCAGCACACTATAAGAATGAAAAGAAGCAATAGGAGAATCCAGATGCAGAAGGGTGTTCTGTAGTTTACTTGGGCTACAGATTGGGATGGGAGACTTGCGAGTAATTCTGCAGGAACCTCACTACCAACTATGTTATCTTTCAGTTTTACTGTATAATTTGCATGTTTAAGGTTATCTAGAAATATAAAAAATAACATAATTAGTTTTGTCAAATACTAGTGACTTACCCACCTCGTCTATCATCACTTTTTGTTACTGGTCTCGTCAGTGTCCACAAATTGGTATTTTTCGATGTTTCTATTAAGTTTATAATATCTTGGCTCGATGGCCTACTATATTTTCCACCAACACTTTTCTTCTTGTTCTTAGAGGCTTTTAGACTGTCCGACCAATTGTTATCCATTCGAAAATTAGCCTGTGAGTTACAGGGCAGAGGAGGGAGAGGCCTCGTTTTGTGTGATATGGGGACACTAAAATAAAAATTAGTGTGTATTGTGGTGAAAAAAAAAACAAGGGGAAAAAGTTAGAGCGGTTGCTGTCAAATGCACGGTATGTATAATTGTTTTGTTCTGGCTATGTTCTCTATTGTTGTTCTTATTAACATCAAGCTACTATTGCATAAAATCTATGATGCACTTACTATTCGTATTCTCTATTTCCTTTTATCGTGTAATAGTTACTGAATCTGTCATCTTCAAGGTTATCCATGGATTTGGAGTTTCTTTTCATGGTATGCATTCAACTTTTACTGTCTAATTTTATATAATATATAATTTTACTATCACTAATAATATCACTAATAAAAATAAGGAAATTTTTCCTGTTGGGTAAACTGCTTACATTTAGCTTCAAGATTTTCTTTTTACTGTTATATGGAAATCTAATTTTGGTTAGTAATTATAAACCCTGATGTCGGTTTTGATATTATGCTAATGAGATTTATGATTAATCGATATAAATTGCAAACCACGAAATTAATTATGGATATGTATTATGGAAAAACTAACAAAATTAGATTCTGCGTTTTGACATATTGTAAACTGAGTTGATGTTTCTTTAACAAAACTGTAAAATAACACTAAAATCCGGTTCAGTATAAAGGTGGAGTTCTAACTTAGGGCATATACCCAAATCTGACATTTTTTTCTTCCTCTGGCCTTATAAATTTCCGTTTTAGCGGACCCTCCAAAGGTAATGCAATAAAATATTTACATCCTATGCATATTGAGAATGCATGGTTTGGTGTATATTTTATATATTCTTTTCAATACGCCATGCCAATATGCCACCAAAACGACTAATAGTAGATTCATTTGGCCAACCTTACTTGAACACTGGTATATACAAGCAGAAAAAAAATGGCATGTTTATGAATATGAAAAAAAAAAGAATTCAAAAAACTATGAAACAAGAATATAAGATAATTTGTTTAAAGGTGGTAGAATGATGTACTTAAGCGAAATATCTTGGATTTCCATTGCATTTATTGAGTTTTTTACACGAAGTTTTTTTAGTTTACAAACACAGCTAACCACGTCCACCATTCCAATTGGCCGGACGCGCGACGGTGGCGACGATCCGGCCAATACAGTCCTAAAACAGAAGTTCTTATATGTCTCTCCGATTTACTCACCAGTACATCCAGAAATGGCAGACAGTAGTTTTTTTTTCAGTTTCCTTTGTGAATTTTATAGTTGGTCTTGTACTATTTAAATGATTTAGGAACTCTTGCAACTGCCTGTCATTTACGTCCCACACAACAGAGGTGTCATCGATATTCCGAAGCCAGACTTTGGGTTTATGCGTAGCTTTTTCAATGGCGTGTGTTTCAAACCACTCCATGTAAATATTTGCCATAACCGGTGATAATGATGAACCCATCGGAAGCCCATCCTCCTGCTCAAAAAACTGATCTTTAATCTGAAAGTATGAGCCTTTGAGGCGGCAGCGCAATTGGTCCATCACCCCCTCCACAGGCATCCTGGTTCTCTCCTTCAAAGATGCATCCGCCCTCACCCTGACCTCGACGATATCCAACTAGTACTCCAAAGATAACCTAGGTCTTCGTTTCTATATCGAAACTCACAAATGTGTTCCTATCACCCAATTCTCAGTCCTTAAGAACACTAACGAAGTGTTCGGAATTTTGTACAAAGGAGGTTGTTTTTCCAACCAAAGGTTGGATGATTTGAAGGAGAAATCTACTTAGAAAACTTGTTGGTGAGTCTCTCTTGTGATTGGCCTTAGGGGCATAGTTTTATGAATTTTAGGTAACCCATAGAGATATGGTGGTTTACTATGGTGTGGAGTGAGAGACCTAATAGCTCCAGGAATGTGTCCTTCATATTTTTTTAGGGCTCTGTAGATTTGTCCTTCAACTCTTTTAGTCGGGTCGTTAGATATTATTTTCTATTTACCATTCGTCAGAATCTCCTGTATCTTCTCATCATACTCTGTGGCATCCATCACGACGGTCGCATTTCCTTTACCACCTGGAAGGATCTTGATTGATTTGTCCCTCTGCTGTTTCCTCCTCTTTTGTGATATTTCTCTGTGGGTGTTGTGGTTTGCCCAATAGTGTTCTGATTTCCGACTTGAGTTCCTCTCTCTCTGGCCCCTGGAATGTCGTGGATTCTACAGCATTTATTATGTCAAGCACTGGAGTTGACTTTGGAACAATTTCAAAGTTTAATCCTTTGCTCAGCAGTTTTTCTTCAGTGAAACTCAAGATAGTCGATGATATGTTGACTATTGTCCTCTGGCCTTGCTGGTGGCGGTCTTTTTTTTTTGAAGCTACATAAGCTCGTCATTGTGCTTTTTGGCACAACAACATGTTCGAAACGTCACCGTTGAAATCTCAATAAAGGCAATGTGAAGTCGAAGATGTTCGCTTTAGAAGATAATTTCTACAGACAAAGGAAAATCTGGCTTTTTTTAACTTTCCCATAAAAACTCTTTGCTTTGACTCTTTTTGGTAATTGTTTCCTAACTATTTTTTCAAATAATGACTGCTATTTACAAAATCCATAATACTTTATGGACACCATAGATCATTAACAAAGCCCGTACCAGGCAGAATCAAATAGGGGTTCACGGCTTGACTTAATTTTCAAGCTACTTGACTTAACTTGACTTGATTTCAAGTCAAGCGTAAGGGAGCAAATATGGAGTAAAGTGAAGTCGTTTGTCTTTCAAATACTTGAAAAATCAAGTAGTTTGAATAATATTTGAGCACGGCGTTAATACCATGTTTGAGTATCTATTGTTCATTCACCATTTTTGGTCAAGTATCAAGTAGTTTGAGTATCAATACTTGAAATCAAGTCAAGCTCAACTCTTAAAAAAAAGAAGTCAAATCAAGGTGAGTATTTCTTAAAATTGTGAAGCTACTTGTAGAAGCAAATCAAAACCTTGAAAATGTTGTTAGTTTGCCAAGTTTTCGAATTAGTCTCCATTAAATTATTTGCACTTTTTTCACCGTTTTGGTAGTTCTTCAATACCTGAATAAAAAAGAGTAGAGTCACTGTTATATTAGCTGGAGCACTTAATTAAGGTATTTTTGAAATTATATCAAACCTAATGCCTTTTTAAGTGAAGCAGACACATAATATTCGGCTGGAGCAAAGTTAGGGGAATAAGAAGGATGTGGTAGACCCTCCAATTTTAAATCTGGATGACAGTGGCTGCAAACGAGTGGCGCCATTCTTTGCTTATTCACACAATACACTCATTGCTTGATAATATTATCCAAAATAATTGAACTCCGCTCCAACAAAGAAAGAACCCCCACTTTACTTAAAATATTGTAAAATTCCATATGGAGAATTCCCATTACACTGAATTGTAAAAATTCTTAATTCTGATAGTCTAAAATTCACACTTAACAGTTTTAACACAATTTAGAAGTAACTTATTACTACAACCAAATAAAAGCACCATCGGAACTTAGTTCTAGCATTATATGTAAGATTAATTGCAGAAATTGTGAACAATGTTTAATGGTTAAGGGGAGATATTTACTGCCAATTTTGCAGTATTACAGCAGATCATAAAGTTCCACCAATGCTGGTGGAAATTGGAGGGAGAATTGAAAGAGAACCTCTGTTACAATAGCATCATGGTTCTGGACAACCAGTCGTACCAGTCAAAAAATTATTTAGAGAATCTACAGATGTCCCTGTAATGACCGACTCATGTTCAATCACTATCCTTGTCAGAAGGCCTCTCCTTCGGCTTGGAATTGTACCAAACAATGATTAGTTTTCAAAATTACAGCAGTTTCGTCCAGCTGTATGGCACTTTTTCTTCACTAACACTTTAAATGCTGAAATGGACTAAGGACTAACTACGCCTGGTGTATCACTGGGTGAATTGACTAGCTCAGATGGTGTCACTGCCGGTCCCAAGCCCGGATAAAGGAGCAGGGTTAGAGGGCCAAAGGGCAACCTACCCTCCATAAAACAACCGTCTTGCTCATAGAACCCAAGCATTGCCTCGGAACAGGACGGATTCAATGTTGACGACACAAGCGAGAACAAGCATTGCCTCGGAACAGGACGGATTCAATGTTGACGACACAAGCGAGAACAAGGAAAATGAGACGGAATAAACACAAAATTAAGGCTGGGATGTTGGAACGTAAGATCATTCAGTGGAAAAGACCAGGAAATTATACTAGAACTACAGCAGCATAAAATAGCCATATGTGCTACATCCGAAACAAAAAATAGAGGAAAAGGAACAGAAGAATATGATGACTACTTTCTGATTTACTCAGGCAAACCAAAAGACAAGAAGACTAGCGTCGGGAGTTGGAATGCTGATCAACCAAAAATTCAGGTATTACACAATCGCAATTAAGTACATAAACGACAGAATAATAAAAATAACCCTGAGACTAAACAAACAAACTCTTCACATAGTGTCCGTTTATGCCCCAGATACTGGAAAGCCTGTCCAGAAGACCATAGATTTTTCCACCTCCAACTGTTGATAGAAATAATAGCCCAACATGAAGGCATAATAATAATTGACGACTTGAACCGACGAGTAGGGAACGAGGTAATACCTGGAGTCAAGAATAGAGTCAATAAGCAGGCAGCGAACGAGCGAGGTGAGAAACTTGTTGAATTTTGCTCTTACCAGGAACTAATTTTAACAGCACATACTTTAAAAACAAACCCTAACACAATGTCACGTTTCAGGGCAATAGAGGGGTAACGTTTACAATAGACTACATAATAACAAATAGAGCCATCAAGCCAGAGCAAATACAGGATGTTAGATCACTAACATCGGATCAGACCAAAACTTAGTAATGGAAATAATTACCATGGCAAGACCACCAGCCAACAGGAAGAAAACGGACAATCCAACAAAAAAAGTTCAATATCGAGTCACTAAAAGCAGCATCACAATCCCTATATAAAAAAAGGGAAAAACGGCGAACGACCAAGAAATATCGCTTTTAGACACGACGATGAAATTATTCACCCGTATGTTATAACAACGTATCCTCAGCTACACCACAAGAAGCAAGGTTTTCGGAAAAACCGTTCAAGGATTGACGCAGTGTTCGTTATCAGGCAGGTTAATGAAAAGGCAACAAACCAGCATATCTATACTTTATAGATTTGACGAAAGCTTTCGAAAGGATAAGGCTGGGGGACGTTAGGAACGAGCTGAACCACAGGGGAATATCCCCAAGCATCAACACAGACAACACCACATCAATACGATCAAAATTAACAGCAACAGAGAAAATAGAGCAAAATTCAGGAATACGACAAGGAGACAGCCTCAGCCCACTGCTGTTCAACATCATAATGAACAGAAATAATATGTTACGCAAACAACGTAACGCTATTCGCGGCCACAGAAGACGGGCTGCAATAGCTCTTACAGACATTTAAAAAAGAGGCCGAAAAGGTCAACCTGGTCAGCGTAAAAATATCAACCACCAAAACAAAAAGCATGGTGATCACCAGGGAACCATGCATTTGCAAACTACAACTAAACAACAGAACAATAGACCAGACATCTGAATCTGTGAACAATAATATCACCATATGGTGAACTCAAGACTGGTGTATGAAACCAGATAAACAAGGCAGCCATGATAGCAGGAGCTCTACGAACAACCGTATGGAAAAACACATACATATCAATCCCGACCAAAGTTAGAATATATAAAGCATGTGTCAGGACCGTAATGACATACACGGCTGAAACACGAGCTGATACAATGGAGACAAAAAGGATGGCACGAACTATCGAAATGAGAATACTAAGAATGATCACAGAGAACACACTTTGGGACCAAAGAAGGAGTAGCAAAGTTAGCAAAGTCAGGGGTGCGGGCTAGAGGACGTGGTTAGATGGACCGTGCCAGAAGACGCTTCTGGAACAAACACATATCCAGGATGGAAAATCAAAGACTGGCAAAAATTGCCAGAAATAGAAAACCAGCATCCAGCAGACCACCAGGACGGCCTCCCAAGAGGTGAAAGGACAGCTGCTCGTCCACATCCCAAGAGGGGCAAATGAATAGGTAAAACAAGCCTTAAAGCTTCCGAAAAGAAGAAGAAGACTAGGGTGTCATAACAGAGCTGCCTCAGGTCAGTGCTAATCTACAAAAGCCACCGAATTGAACGCATTCTTTAATTTCTTAAACATAAGACAAAGATTGTAACAACTGAAACTCTAGAACCCTTTCAACTTGCCAAAATCATGCAGCGTCACTCTCTAACAGTAAAAATATACGAACTTAGGATCCGCACTATAACTGCGTACTCGATATTCCGCCCCCGAGAGTCCCGAATCGTCTCCCCGGACTATTTATTGACTGCTAGTGGACATCGGCCATAAAATATATCGGATCCGAAGGCGATAGCTGGTGGAATCGCCCCGGCACATAACGACGCACGCCAGATACAAACAGCTTCTTCTTATCTTGTTTCAGATTCGGTATAATGTCCCCCCAAAGGGGAGCAGTATTGTGTTTGGATCATAAAAAGAGCCCATCGAAAGTTGGCTTTAAGTTAGTTGATTAGCAAAGAAAGGACTGCAAAATAGTTTATTGCAACTAGTGCCGAAAGTAGCACTTTTTGCACTACTTAGAGAGTTTAGAGACGAGTAGCGCATTGTCTTAACATTTTTGAAATCAATAAGAAACTTTGGTCAAGTTGGACAATCTTAAGCTCGGCATAGTTCTAGACCATTCTGTAAGAATAGTATCGGTGTTAAAGTAATATAGAACCTAAAAGCTGCTAACAGCAATGCTCATTTTATCTTACCCCATAAAATAATGATGACCAATATGGCTTCACTGAGTCGAGTTTAAATCATAACTGTACAACTGGTCATAAGTAACTCTATTATTACATTGATAGAAAAAATAAAGTTCGTACACATGTAAAGACTGGACCAGCATTATGTGTAACCTAATTCATTGAAAAGAAAAGACAACTGTAGTTGTTGTCTCATCATCTTTGGAAAAGTGCACTTTGTGCCCTCATAGGACCAAATGCAACTTGCAACTTCTGGGGTCTGGTCGTTGAGTTCCAGGCTGAAAATATTGCTACTTTCTGAAACAGTAGTAGAGACTAAACTCTAAAATCCACACACCTGAAGCATTTCTCCAGAGACATCCTGCGGAATATTTATACGATTCACAATAAACTCGAATCGGAAAACCCTTTTGTCTGCCCCACAGGGGAATTTCACTTTCAAATTCGCGGAACTTAACATGCTCTTGGTGTGTCCTAGGCCTTATTTGTGGCGATATTACCGCCCTCTTTACCCCTGCGGGCCCCCACGGCGCTTATTTGCGATGCGGGTGCCTCTAACGACTAACGACATTGTTATAGTGTCACGAAAAATACTGGGAAATCGAGGTCGTTACTTTATATTGTTACGGGCCTCCAGATTTCTTTCCAATAAAGCGTTTCTGCGGCCAAATAAAACCACTTTTGATGCCATTCGGGCGATGACGGTTTAAATATTTTCCTTTTTGGGTCCTCGGGGGAGATTAGGAAATCGAAAACGGTGAAGTAAGTAGATAAGTAGAGAGGAAGGCTAAATAAGTTTGCACTACGTGTTTTTAGTTGGGAGTATGTAAACAATGCATTGCTTATAGTAAGCTAGAGCCTGTGGTGCATAAACCGTTTCTTTTTAGATCAAAAACATATAAATAATATAGTCATTATCCCAGATATGGTATATTATTTAACGAGGATGTAATGATAGCTTTTACTCTCGAGGATGAAGTTTACGACATCAGCCGAACCTAGTACGACAGTTTTACTAGTCCAGGCTGGCTGTCGGTAACCGGTAACAAAAACACTTCCCCCCCCCCCCCCCGCAAGAATGCGCCTTCTTGGAAGAGCGTTGTCCTGCGGATGCCAAGATGATGGATTGCTTTCCTTGTATGGGCTCATTACCCCCCACATGCACTACTTTCACTTTGAACCTTAGTAAAAGCTGTATTCTGTAAATAAGATCATTTATCTCTTTATCAATCTGTATGATCCTTCTTAAGGTTGTTACAATTTTAAGCTTAAACATTTCTTCCATAGAAGCTGGTATAACCATATAGAATTGTAACCATACAACATTGGTCAGCTAATTCGGTCGATGTTGAGCTTTTACTTCTCCCTTACAGTTTTGTGAACCGTTCTTAATCCTTCTTCCAGTGGTTGATCTGTCGGATCATCTAGAGATAATTTAGTTTCACGCTCAATTAGCAACATTGCAGTATCATTATTAGCACAAATTTATCCCAGCTTTGATGACTTATGGTCCAGTTATGCCTCTTCACTATTTTATCAGTTTGAAGATGCGGTCTGTCCAAAACATGCATTAAGTGATTTCAAATGTTTGACTTTAAATTCTGTATAGAGTTCAAGGGTACTGATTGCCTTAAAGCTACAGTGTTCAATAAGTCTTCAAGCACTGTTACTGCTGCCGCAGCATGACGCAACAGATGCCTACTGCCGCGCTCTCACATGGACTGCTAGTCTACTTCGTGAAAATCATGTTTACTCCAAAATGGCGTCCAGTACTTATAGAACACTTTCTTTACAGGAATGCCTCGCATATCAGGAATCGTATTGCAACCAGTATCGTTTCACCGTTATCCACCGTCCCGTTCTTCTGGTTTCTGGTCCATCATTCATCAGCCGTTTCTTTATCAGTTGCAAGTTAACATCCGACTACTCTCTCTTCAGTATCATTTTTTTTGGTGACACCACTTTTCAGTTTTTCACCGGGTGATTCCTCTTTGTCAATTTTCGAACCTGTTCTATACTCTCGGTCTTGTCCTGAGCTTTCTATCGTTCACAGAACTTAGATTACTTGTCACAACTTAGTCTTCTTGAAAAACTGTGTTCTTGTTTGCATGCCATCGTCCTCTTCAACGTTTCAATTCGAAATTGTAACCTTGAAGTTTTTCCAACTAACGCGCCAACTGTCCTTCCGCGTTCTTGTAGCCAGAACTGACCTTAAAAGGAATTTACATCTGCTGTAAGCTGTGGTAGTACTCTATAGCGAGTTCCTTTCGAGTAGTTTCCTTCTGCTTTACTAAAATGCGACTTGCTGCAATATCCGATTACCAACTCTTCTCTATATTCCAATAAGAAGAGGTAATAATATCGTAACAGATTTCTATATGGTTCACTGATGTCGATATTCAGAACAAAATTTCCAAAGTTTGTTGGATATCCCCCGATCGGTGGTGTTATTAGCACTCAGTATTCAACGATGTCCGGAAAATTGCTTATATCCCGATTAAACTCCTAACGTATCTTTTTGTTACCAAGGCTACTGGAGATCACTGTGGCCTTCTAGACCCATCAGTTACTCCATCCTTCTTCTTCTTCTTAAGGTGCCGTATCCATTAATGAATGTTGGCGACTATTCTGGCATACTCGCTACGATCTTGTGCGATTCTAAAAAGTGCGTGGGCATCGAGGTTTGTCCAGTCTCTTATGTCACGAAAATCTCTTTCTCCCGATGCCTCTCCTTCCTTCCATTTTTCCCTCCATAATCAACTGTAGGAACTGGTACTTGGAATTTCTGAATATATGACCGAGGTATGCGGCCTTTCTTCTATTTACTGTCTGCAGCATTTCAAATCTAGAATGAAAAACTATTTCGGCCAGCCATGATTTTAAGAATGTCGTCAATTTTACTTCATCATTTTACACCAACTCCATCCTTAACTTTTCCAGAATGGAAAGACATTTCAAGCCACTCATGATGATCTTTCTCCGTAATGTCGTTTAGCTTCCTGAAATCTATACAAAATCTTATGAAACCATTTCTTTTCCTTACCAAGATAACTGACTGACTCTTCGATAACTCCATCCTTAATTTTTCAAATTCAGAAATAAAACCATTTCGGGCCAGCCACGATGTTGAGAGTCTCATAGATTCTAGATAGAGAATAACTCTCTTTCCTGGTAGTGTCCTTTAGCTTCTTTATCTATTCAAAATCTTGTGAAACCATTTCTTTTCCTTACCAATACAACTGAAGATCATCATTGCCTTATGGACTCTTCAATAACTCCAACCTTAACCTTTCAAATCCAGAATGGAAAACCATTTCTGACTAGCTACGATGCTGAGAGTGTTGAGAATTTTAGATAGAGAATAACTGTCTTCCTTCGTAGTGTCCTTTAGCTTCTTTGTCTACATAAAATCTTGTGAAACCATTTCTTTTCCTTACCAAGACAACGGAAGATCATTGTGGTCATTTAAATAACTTATATTAAATAACTATATCCTTAATTTTTTTAATTCAGAATGGAAAACCATTTCTGGCCAGCCACGATGTTGAGATTGTCGTCGATTCTAGATAGAGAATAACTGTCTTTCCTGGTAGTGTCCTTTAGCTTCTTTAACTATTCAAAAACTTGTGAAACCATTTCTTTTCCTTACCAAGACATCTGAAGATAATAGGCCATTTAGACTCTTCATTAACTCCATCCTTAATTTTTCAAATTTAGAATGGAAAACCAATTCTAGCCTACCACGGTGTTGAGAGTGACGTCGATTCTAACTTTAATCGATAATAACTGTCTTTCCTCGTAGTGTCCTTTAGCTTCTTTATCTATACGAAATCTTGTGAAACAATTTCTTTTCCTTACCAAGACAACCGAAGATCATTATGGCCATTTAGACTGTTCAATAACTCAATCGTCAATTTTTCAAATTCAGAATGGAACACCATTTCTGGCCAGCCACGATGTTGAGAGTGTCGTTGATTTTAGATAACGAATAACTCTCTCTCCTCGCAGTGTTCTTTAGCTTTTTTACCTACACAAAATCTTGTGAAACCATTTCTTTTCTTTACCAAGACAACGATCATTATAGCCATTTACACCCTTCATTAGCTTCATCCGTAATTTTTCAAATTCAGAATGGAAAACCATTTGTGGCCAGCCACGATGTTGAGAGTCTCGTCGATTCTAGATAGAGAATAACTGTCTTTCCTGGTAGCATCCTTTAGCTATTTGTCTATACAAAATCTTGTGAAACCATTTCTTTCCTTGACCAAGGCAACTGAAGATCATTATGGCCAGTTAGACTCTTCAATAACTCCATCCTTAATTTTTCAAATTCAAAAAGAAAAACCATTTCTGGCCAGCCACGATGTTGAGAGTGTCGTTGATTCTAGATAAAGAATAACTCTCTTTCCTCGCAGTGTTCTTTAGCTTTTTTACCTACACAAAATCTTGTGAAACCATTTCTTTTCTTTACCAAGACAACTGAAGATCATTATGGCCATGTAGACTCTTCATTAACTCCATCCTTAATTTTTCAAATTCAAAATGGAAAACCATGTCCAGCCTACCACGGTGTTGAGAGTGTCGTCGATTCTGGATAGATAATAACTGCCTTTCCTCGTAGTGTCCTTTAGCTTCTTTAGCTATACAAAATCTTGTGAAACAATTTCTTTTCCTTACCAAGACAACCGAAGATCATTATGGCCATTTAGACTGTTCAATAACTCAATCCTCAATTTTTCAAATTCAGAATGGAAAACCATTTCTGGCCAGCCACGATGTTGAGAGTGTCGTCGATTCTAGATAGAGAATAACTGTCTTTCCTCGTAGTGTCCTTTAGCTTCTTTATCTATACGAAATCTTGTGAAGCCATTTCTTTTCCTTACCAAGACAACTGAAGATCATTATGGCCATTTAGACTCTTCATTAACTCCATCCTTAATTTTTCAAATTTAGAATGGAAAACCAATTCTAGCCTACCATGGTGTCGAGAGTGTCGTCGATTCTAGATAGAGAATAACTGTCTTTCCTCGTAGTGTCCTTTAGCTTCTTTATCTATACAAAATCTTGCAAAACCATTTCGTTCCCTTACTAAGAAAACTGAAGATCATTATGGGCATGTACACTCTTCAATAATTTCATCCTTAATTTTTCGAATTCAGAATGGATATCCATTTCTGACCAGCCACGATGTTGAGAGTGTCATCGATTCTAGATAGGGAATAACTGTCTTTCCTGGTAGTGTCCTTTAGCTTCTTTATCTATTCAAAAACTTGTGAAACCATTTCTTTTCCTTACCAAGACATCTGAAGATCATTATGGCCATTTAGACTCTTCAATAACTCCATCCTTAATTTTTCAAATTCAAAATGGAAAACCATTTCTGGCCAGCCACGTTGTTGAGAGTCTCGTCGATTCTAGATAGAGAATAACTGTCTTTCCTGGTAGCGTCCTTTAGCTATTTGTCTATACAAAATCTTGTGAAACCATTTATTTCCTTGACCAAGGCAACTGAAGATCATTATGGCCAGTTAGACTCTTCAATAACTCCATCTTTAATTTTTCAAATTCAGAAAGAAAAACCATTTCTGGCCAGCCACGATGTTGAGAGTGTCGTTGATTCTAGATAAAGAATGACTCTCTTTCCTCGCAGTGTTCTTTAGCTTTTTTACGTAGACAAAATCTTGTGAAACCATTTCTTTTCTTTACCAAGACAACTGATGATCATTATGGCCATTTAGACTCTTCATTAACTCCATCCTTAGTTTTTCAAGTTCAGAATGGAAAACCATTTCTGGCCAGCCACGACGTTGAGAGTGTCGTCGATTCTAGATAGAGAATAACTGTCTTTCCTCGTAGTGTCCTTTAGCTTCTTTATCTATACAAAATCTTGTCAAACAATTTCTTTTCCTTACCAAGACAACCGAAGATCATTATGGCCATTTAGACTATTCAATAACTCAATCCTCAATTTTTCAAATTCATAATGGAAAACCATTTCTGGCCAGCCACGATGTTGAGTGTGTCGTCGATTCTAGATAGAGAATAACTGTCTTTCCTCGTAGTGTCCTTTAGCTTCTTTATCTATACGAAATCTTGTGAAGCCATTTCTTTTCCTTACCAAGACAACTGAAGATCATTATGACCATTTAGACTCTTCATTAAGTCCATCCTTAATTTTTCAAATTTAGAATTGAAAACCATTTCTAGCCTACCACGATGTTGAGAGTGTGGTCGATTCTAGATAGAGAATAACTGTCTTTCCTCGTAGTGTCCTTTAGCTTCTTTATCTATACAAAATCTTGCGAAAACATTTCTTTTCCTTACTAAGAAAACTGAAGATCATTATGGGCATGTACACTCTTCAATAGCTTCATCCTTAATTTTTCGAATTCAGAATGGAAATCCATTTCTGGCCAGCCACGATGTTGAGAGTGTCATCGATTCTAGATAGGGAATAACTGTCTTTTCTGGTAGTGTCCTTTAGCTTCTTTATCTATTCAAAATCTTGTGAAACCATTTCTTTTCCTTACGAAGACATATGAAGACTATTATGGCCATTTAGACTCTTCAATAACTCCATCCTTAATTTTTCAAATTCAGGATGGAAAACCATATCTGGCCAGCCACGATGTTGAGAGTCTCGTCGATTCTAGATAGAGAATAACTGTCTTTCCTGGTAGCATCCTTTAGCTATTTGTCTATACAAAATCTTGTGAAACCATTTCTTTCATTGACCAAGGCAACTGAAGATCATTATGGCCAGTTAGACTCTTCAATAACTCCATCCTTAATTGTTCAAATTCAGAAAGAAAAACCATTTCTGGCCAGCCACGATGTTGAGAGTGTCGTTGATTCTAGATAAAGAATAACTCTCTTTCCTCGCAGTGTTCTTTAGCTTTTTTACGTACACAAAATCTTGTGAAACCATTTCTTTTCTTTACCAAGACAACTGAAGATCATTATGGCCATTTAGACTCTTCATTAACTCCATCCTTAATTTTTCAAGTTCAGAATGGAAAACCATTTCTGGCCAGCCACGACGTTGAGAGTGTCGTCGATTCTAGATAGAGAATAACTGTCTTTCCTGGTAGTGTCCTTTAGCTTCTTTATCTATACAAAATCTTGTAAAACTATTTCACTTCCTTACCAAGAGAACTAAAGATCATTTTGGCCATTTAGACCCTGCAATAATCTCCCTCACTCCTTTACTCCCTTACTAAGAAAACTGAAGATCATTATGGGCATGTACACTCTTCAATAATTTCATCCTTAATTTTTCGAATTCAGAATGGATATCCATTTCTGACCAGCCACGATGTTGAGAGTGTCATCGATTCTAGATAGGGAATAACTGTCTTTCCTGGTAGTGTCCTTTAGCTTCTTTATCTATTCAAAAACTTGTGAAACCATTTCTTTTCCTTGCCAAGACATCTGAAGATCATTATGGCCATTTAGACTCTTCAATAACTCCATCCTTAATTTTTCAAATTCAAAATGGAAAACCATTTCTGGCCAGCCACGTTGTTGAGAGTCTCGTCGATTCTAGATAGAGAATAACTGTCTTTCCTGGTAGCGTCCTTTAGCTATTTGTCTATACAAAATCTTGTGAAACCATTTATTTCCTTGACCAAGGCAACTGAAGATCATTATGGCCAGTTAGACTCTTCAATAACTCCATCTTTAATTTTTCAAATTCAGAAAGAAAAACCATTTCTGGCCAGCCACGATGTTGAGAGTGTCGTTGATTCTAGATAAAGAATGACTCTCTTTCCTCGCAGTGTTCTTTAGCTTTTTTACGTAGACAAAATCTTGTGAAACCATTTCTTTTCTTTACCAAGACAACTGATGATCATTATGGCCATTTAGACTCTTCATTAACTCCATCCTTAGTTTTTCAAGTTCAGAATGGAAAACCATTTCTGGCCAGCCACGACGTTGAGAGTGTCGTCGATTCTAGATAGAGAATAACTGTCTTTCCTCGTAGTGTCCTTTAGCTTCTTTATCTATACAAAATCTTGTCAAACAATTTCTTTTCCTTACCAAGACAACCGAAGATCATTATGGCCATTTAGACTATTCAATAACTCAATCCTCAATTTTTCAAATTCATAATGGAAAACCATTTCTGGCCAGCCACGATGTTGAGTGTGTCGTCGATTCTAGATAGAGAATAACTGTCTTTCCTCGTAGTGTCCTTTAGCTTCTTTATCTATACGAAATCTTGTGAAGCCATTTCTTTTCCTTACCAAGACAACTGAAGATCATTATGACCATTTAGACTCTTCATTAAGTCCATCCTTAATTTTTCAAATTTAGAATTGAAAACCATTTCTAGCCTACCACGATGTTGAGAGTGTGGTCGATTCTAGATAGAGAATAACTGTCTTTCCTCGTAGTGTCCTTTAGCTTCTTTATCTATACAAAATCTTGCGAAAACATTTCTTTTCCTTACTAAGAAAACTGAAGATCATTATGGGCATGTACACTCTTCAATAGCTTCATCCTTAATTTTTCGAATTCAGAATGGAAATCCATTTCTGGCCAGCCACGATGTTGAGAGTGTCATCGATTCTAGATAGGGAATAACTGTCTTTTCTGGTAGTGTCCTTTAGCTTCTTTATCTATTCAAAATCTTGTGAAACCATTTCTTTTCCTTACGAAGACATATGAAGACTATTATGGCCATTTAGACACTTCAATAACTCCATCCTTAATTTTTCAAATTCAGGATGGAAAACCATATCTGGCCAGCCACGATGTTGAGAGTCTCGTCGATTCTAGATAGAGAATAACTGTCTTTCCTGGTAGCATCCTTTAGCTATTTGTCTATACAAAATCTTGTGAAACCATTTCTTTCATTGACCAAGGCAACTGAAGATCATTATGGCCAGTTAGACTCTTCAATAACTCCATCCTTAATTGTTCAAATTCAGAAAGAAAAACCATTTCTGGCCAGCCACGATGTTGAGAGTGTCGTTGATTCTAGATAAAGAATAACTCTCTTTCCTCGCAGTGTTCTTTAGCTTTTTTACGTACACAAAATCTTGTGAAACCATTTCTTTTCTTTACCAAGACAACTGAAGATCATTATGGCCATTTAGACTCTTCATTAACTCCATCCTTAATTTTTCAAGTTCAGAATGGAAAACCATTTCTGGCCAGCCACGACGTTGAGAGTGTCGTCGATTCTAGATAGAGAATAACTGTCTTTCCTGGTAGTGTCCTTTAGCTTCTTTATCTATACAAAATCTTGTAAAACTATTTCACTTCCTTACCAAGAGAACTAAAGATCATTTTGGCCATTTAGGCCCTTCAATAATTCCATACTTAATTTTTCAAAATCAGAATGGAAAACCATTTCTGACCAGCTACGCAGCTGAGAGTGTTGAGAGATCTAGATAGAAAATAACTGCCTTGCTTCGTAATGTCGTTTAGCATCCTGTAATCTATACAACAATTTATATTCCTTACCAAGACAACTGAGTGACTGAGATCGTCATGGCCTTATGGACTCTTCAATATCTCCATCCTTGCCTTTTCAAATCCAGAATGAAAAACTATTTCTCTCCAGCCACGATGGTGAGAGTATCGTCCATTCTAGATAGAGAATAGTTGTCTTTCTTCGTAATGTAGTTTATATTCCTGCTATTTATACAAAAGCTTCTAAAACCTTGCTTTTCGTTACCAAAAAAAAATTAAGATTATCATAGCTTTCTAAGCTCATCAATAACTCCGTTTTTAACTTTCCAAATCCAGAATCCAAAACCATTTCGAGCCAGTCTAGCTTTTAAAATTGTGGTCGATTTTAGATAGAGAATAACTGTCTTTCTTTGCAATGTCGTTTATTTTCCTGTAATCTACAACTCCTGTAACTGTAACCTGAACTAATCAATAGCTCCATTCTTAGCTTTTTTCAAATCCAGAACAAAAAAACCATTTCGAGCCAACTATGATGTTGAGAATGCTATCGATTTTAGGTAGAGAATGACTGTCAATCTTCGTAATATCGTTGGGCTTCCTGTAATCTTGTGAAACAATATATGTTCCAGGCAAATATCTCTGATGCTGAATTAATCAGTTAAACCGCCTTTAACATCTGTTCTTTTTCAAGGTGTGTCCAGGTTCTCTTGAGCTGATGAAGTTCTACGCTAGATGGGTGAAATAGAGGCTAATAATTTCCGGTCACTTTCCCTGTTTTAAAGTGATTTTTTCATTTTTACCAAGTACTTCACAGCTTCAAAAACAAGTCAGATTCCAAACTACTTCTGAATTTGCTGGAAGGATTGTATCCTGATCGAGTATAAAATTATAAGACTCACCTTTGGAAAATAGTGGGAGAAAATAATTTCTGATTCTTGGAAGTCGATCTTCACGTCCAGTTTTTCCATCAAGTCCAGTCCCATGATAAATGTGTTACGTCAGCCACCATAACTGTTAATTCAAAGTTGAGGCTACCTATAGAAATTCTAACCCTTGATTCCCTTTGAACTCATGTGCTATGATTTGATCTCCATTCGCTATTTACAAGATGGAGATTCTCCGTAGCCGCCTTGTTGATTTTGATGAAATTCGGTCAGGTCTGAAAGGTTTATCACCAGCTTAATTCAAGTTGACCAAACGCCCAGCAATAGAAGACAAGTGGGGCATCATTTTACCACCGTCTGGAAGACCACCAGTCTTTTCGGTCACGATTTTGTTTTGCTACGATTTTTCATGACCCTCAAATTTCAAAATGTAGTAGGGTGGCAAGTGAAGGCAGATCGGTAGCAAGAAACCGTAATACTGCCACGGAAAGTGGCTACGAGCCAGGGTCGGGCTAGCTGGATAGACGTTTGGCCGACCTGTCGATGACGCGACACGCGGCTTGTTTCCGCTATTTTGGGTAATATTTATATAATTTGAATAGATATTCTTTTATTGCTTGAGTCATTTTAGGGAATTTTTCAATCTACAAGTTTTTAGGTATAAAAAATCATTAAGGTCAGTCAGTCTTGATTTTGATCGAGTGTGCCAGAATGAATGCATACATTAAAAACTGAAACCTTTAGAATCTATAGAGTCTACCTGAAATCTATAGAGCAAGGTTTTCTACTCTCTAGATAGAAAAGGAAAATTATAGAAACAATGTTGGTGTGATAGGGGTTTTAGTAACGAAGACATTGGGATGTCAATCAAATCAATACGTGCAGAATAGCTATCACAGTGGTGAAACCCTAAAGAACTTAAATCTATGTATGAGGAAGGTGTAATGAGGAAGGATGGACTAAAGAAATGAATCCTTGAAATTATAGGGAGAAGAGTGGCTACTACTAGTAGTAAGCTACGTTCATGACGTACAAAGAAGTGGGCTCCTTTCCATTTTGATTCAAAATTTCGTACGTGAAGAACGTCGTTCGGGAAAATCCCTGAATTCATAAAGTAGTCACTGGGAAAAACTGAAATTCTACGCGCGATGAGTTCTAAAACAGTTAACTGATCAACACAAAACAAAAACTAGTAGTAAAACTGAAAATATATCTGGTTTAAAAGAACTGTGTGGGTTTCAAAGAAAAAAGCTTCTATCAATTAACAATAATATTAGGTAGAATAGTAGGTGAACATTAACCCACACACTAAAGTAACAGTCGAGGAAATGGACCTTAATCAAAAGAATATCCTAATTAGATGGCCGGGAACTCCCTCTGCAGGCCGTGTATCGCCTCGATAAAAAAGATATCGCAGGGAGATAGACCCGCCGGCATAGAGTCATAAAATAAAACTTCCCTGTTCTTCCGATGTTTAGTACTCTACCCCAGCATTGGCACCGATTGCTTTTCCTCGATTCTGGTAATTTGTAAAAAAGAGTCCCCGTATAAATAGGTTCGTGTTCGAGAATTCCCTGCAGAGTGTGGTCTGTAAGCAGGGACAGTGTGGGTCAGGGTAATAAAGTTTTATTTGTATACTATAATAATTAATTCTTGCATTTTACTGCTCACAAATTATCAAACAATTGATGATAAACCACAATTAATAACTAGAGTTTTTGACTGAATTTAGTGAATTTTATCTTCATCCATACTTCATAAATATGTCACCCGGCTCCCAAATCGAAGTCCAGCGGAAACGGAGCTAAACGATTTATAGTTTTATATATCGAGGTCGGTTGGCTTCCCCATCCCATAATTGATTTAAGTAAATACCCGATTTTCTTGGTCCTTTTATGGAACCGGGATATTTTATTTATGATGACTTTTTATTGCTGCAGTCAGCCCGGTTAATATAATAGCATAGATGTACTAAGTCCATTTGGACGACATTTTAAATTACGCAAATAGGCAGTATCTTCCGGAGCAATAAACACGTACCTACCGAGCAAAATATATATTGAGGTTTAGTAATAATTAAGTTGAGCTACAATTCGAGGATATTACTCCTTTTACTTTCATCCCCCATTGCCCTCGCTAGGGCGAACACACTTTCTTCGATTCGCAAAAAGCGAGAAGGAAACCGGTTCTTAGGAAAATTTATTCGCCTTATCAATTTCTCATGAATCAAGATCGAATAAGATATTATAAAAACATATTTGCCGCCTCACAAACTTTATAGTTGGCTCCCCCACGGCTCCATAAACCCTCGCGTTCTGTCAATGGATTTCCTTATATCTTCCGGTTAACTCGCCCAGAACCGGGACGAAGGAATGGATATCCCTTTTAATAGAATTACTAGCGAGTGATCCTCGTTTAAATGAAATATGTGTATATAGAGTTGGATGATGAAGATTAGTGTATATTGGCGTATTGACACAGAAGTATCGCGCAGATGTGGTCAAATTATTGCCTCTGTAACTAAAATTTTATTAGGCTTTTGTTTATATATCAGCAAACCATATATTTAATAATGTTTTGGAAATTATGGATGTTAGGAATTCACGTTTCATCTTTCTTTATTACACACGTTATACGGGGTTTTCATTATAAAATTTCATCTAGCAGGCTATGAAATTTTGATAGTGGATGACATAATCAAAATAAATGGACTTTTCTTTCTCCATCCTTTTCTTTTGACATTTCACAGCGAACTGGATGAAGTTTTATAATGAACACCCCATACTAATATATAGGTCGTACATTATAACTTTAGGTGCGCAGGCAGCCATGATATTTTTCCATTAGATTGGCACTTCTGAATTGTTAGCTCTTGTTTGCCACCCTGCTTCTTTAAGTCGAGTCCATAACCACCGAAAAACAAGCCGAGTCCATAACCATAACGAGATGCGAAATCAAAATCTTCCAATAAAATTGATTTTTGACAACATTCAACCAATCGTCTTCAAGAAATCTGTTTACCTATGAAATTAGCTTAATGTCAATGGGGCCACTAGCAATCGCTTTTTAAAAATTGGACGTTGTCTAATTTTTTGCTCTTTTCAAGTCTGCGTGTTTCTATATAAATCCTACTAATTTGAAGATCTACCGTAAACTACCGATTCACTTCCGTTTGGTTACCCGGAAGGAAGAACTAATAAGCCCGATCAGTTCAGAATTATGTACCATCAAGTGTATTATTCATACTGAGCAAATCGTTAATGTGTGGCATCAGAAGTAAATAGTGTCCAACTGGCAAGAAAATCAGCTTCTAATAATCTAAGTAAACTACAAAACTGATTCCTTTGACCCAACCTGGTAGCTAGGCAAGAGGTAGGTGCAATTTTCGAGAAAATTATGAATTTTACAGTTTTAGCTAGTAACTAGAGTAGCATGGGCTTGGAGACTGAAACAAAAGAGTGGTGTGTCCCTAGTACCAATTCAGAGACTCCTAACTAATGGAATGAGTAAAGATCATGCTGTTGAAGAGTCTAAATTGTGTAAGAAAACACCACAACATCAAGTCTGCCACCATATAATAAGGGGGCCAATTTATGCTATGTATGCAGCAGGTACAGTACAATAATCTCCACGACAGATATCGAAGATTACTGAGTTAATTTTTTTAGTACAGGCGAACATGTTACACTCCAGTCTTCACATAACCACCTGCAAAATATTGATCAAATTATAATTCCTTGCAAACCCCTGACTTTGTACTTGAAAAAACTTAAGTTTAAGTGTATAATATCTAACCGACTTTATCTAATGGAACAACCAAATATTATACATAAAAATGATAACGTTTTTGAGTGAGTATAGGGCGAACGGTTTAAAAGAAATTGTGTTTCGTCTCAAACCGGTTATTATGGATGAAATATGGGTTTTTTGTAAATGTATATAAACGCTATTAATTAATGTTAATCTATTTCTTAAGCATCATTCAAAGGGGCATTTAGGACAAATTGGCAAGATGGCACGATAACCACTCTAAGAAAAAAGTCTTCCTCAGAAGGAACACGCTACATAGTTTTGCATGCTGGTTCAGAGGATGGGTTTATCCGGAAATGTCAGCCTAGTATTCAAACCGGGAAGTAAATCAGGCGAGTACCATGACTCGATGAACTCTGCGAATTTCGAAAAATGGTTTTGTGAACTGCTTTTACCTAATTTGGAGGAACCCTCACTGATAATTATGGACAATGCTTTTTACCACTCCATGCAAGTAGAAAAGTTACCTAATCAAAGCTGGTCCAAACCTTGCATAATAGAATGGTTGCAGCAGCATCGGATTACATTTTCTCCTTTTGCTATATGAAAGCTGAGCTTTTAGGTATAGCAAAAAAGAACATGCTGGAGAACAGATATCGGTTGGTATTTTACATTATAATAATTGTAGGATGTCCAAAATCGCTCTTTTATAGTGACAATAAGTAAATTTAGTTTTGGTGTTTTTTTTTACTTTAGAATAGACGAACTAGCACTTCAAAATGGCCATCGTGTGTTAAGATTACCTCATTACCATTGTCATTTTAACCCCATCGAAATGGTAGGGTACCAGTGTAAGCGATACTGTGATTCGAAAATCAACGCTATTCATCGAATCACAAAGGAGAGCGTTTCAAATTTATGGAACGAGGCGTTAAAAAAAAGCTCGTTTTTCAATTTTAAAAAAATTATTTGCTTAACTTGCTAACAATACTCTTTTTGCAGGTTACTCCCGAGTTATGGAAAAACTATGTTCGACATACTAATAAATATTAGCGATACTTGGGAAAAAAAAAGTGTGTTCGTCAAACATTCCGTCACTTATGATCAAGTTAGATGACTCAGATGATGAAGACAGTGAATCCGAGGAAGAATTCGATAATTAATAACACTTATTTCTACAGCGATTTTTCGCAATGTTGTTTACTTCTTTGTTTGCTTTTAGTTATTTGTTCTGCGTTAGAACGTTTGTGTTTTGTTTAAAATAATTGGGCGTTTTTTAAAAGATTACATCAACGTATCTTATTTTTCTCCCAAACCTGTTTTATTTATTTCTCTGCTACTCGCCATACACACATCAAATGTGCTGCTTTTTCGTTATCTACAGTGCTCCAAAACAATTACTGCGCCACTAGAAACCTATTTTTGTTTGAACTTAATCACTATATTTTTGAATTTTTGAGACCAACTTGTTTACTCGTTTTTTTTTTATTTCAACTGTGTACTTGCTTCTTTAAGATCTCTATGCTACATCAAAAATTTAGTACCCACCTTTTAATACATATTGCTGTAAAGCAATATTTATTGTAGATGTGTTATATATCACTATAAATAAAAATGTTAATAATCGGAATTTCTTTAAAGCTACCTCTTTAGGCTGCTTGTGATTTTTAACAAAAATAAAGTAAAACGTAGTACTCCCGGTTTGGTTAGTTTCATACCTACTAAGTCCTGACGTGATCAGAAAACCAAATAAATAAATGATTCTTAATTTAATAATTACTTACATAAGGCAGATAATTTATTTAGTAGAGTTCAAATAATATAATAATAAACCACTTATTAAAAATAAAAAGTATACTAGTTAACTTATCCATTAACGCCGATTAAGAAAATACGTGCACTTACCTATAAAAAATTATCAATTTCACTTTAATCATATGTATCAAATTAAGACATACCCTAAAATTGTGGTTACGTAGTAAACAATGACGTAACACTCAAGAGAAATTAGAAGTACTATAATCAGATGGTTTACATTCATTTAAATCGGCCTGGCAACCTTAGAACCAAAAATTATAACCTCTTAAGTCATAAATATAACCTGACAATGCCTGTCATAATACACAGAGGGCAAAATGTCAAATTTACATGACCTACTGAGCAAGTAAAGTTATAGTGTACGAACTATACCTATAAATAGTAGTTATGACTAACCTGCCTTTTGAGTGTTTTAGGAATGAACTTTCAACACTTCTAAGGACCGGTTCTTCAATTCGCAATTAAAACGCAGAACTGTCAGTGCTAGAAGCTACCAAAAAATTATTTAGTTTCCCAGCAGTAACTTTTTGCTTCATTTTATATCCTAAAGCTATAACTTCAAAGATGAACTGCTTTAATAAACTCACGTTTGAGTTGGGTAATACCAAATTTTGATAAATTTCCCGATTGGTATTTCTGTGGTTAGATATTAAAAAATTTTGAATGTCTACATCTATGTCATCATCTCTGTGCATTGCTGCATGGCCCAGCGGTTTTTGAGATCCATGATGGGATTCATGGCGAAGCCCTAATAGTAAGTTCTTAATGTTTTGTCACAATGGTGCTATTTAAGACGCCATCAGTACTGACCGGATTTTTGGCGCTGACAATGGACCGAGAGCCAAAACCTGTCCGCCAAAAGGATTTCTATAAAGTATTGAAATGGAATAAACATTTTTCTTCCCTTCAACTTCCTGCTTGTATTGGTTCTTTGATTTCTATTTCCTTTTCTTTTTTTCCAGCTCATATTTTTTTTTCATTATGAATTTAGTTCCATTGGATCATCCTCCTTCTTTTATGCACTTTTAACTAAATAAAAAAAAATAGGAAATCACTTCCGAATGATGCACCTAAATTTATTTAATCTCTAACAGCTAGCAAATCTTAAAAACTTCTGTGACGTAAAAGTTTCATATAGGTTTTTTTATAGGAAATTGTTAAAATAGTAGCCCTCAATCAAAATGCCACCTTATCAAACACTCAAATAATGAAAAAAATCAAATTATGTAATGGGGTTCGAGTTGTGTTTTGCTTAACTTAAAGTATCCATTATTAGAGCCAAAAAAAGAAAAAGTATTGAAAAAAATATCAATATACCCTAAACAATAAACATGTATTCGTTTTCACTATATCTAAATCATTCTACGAAAGCTATACTATTCAAAATTGATATCTGATGGAAATAGAGTGTTAATGTTTCATTTTTGATTCCACTAATATTGGTGTATAGGTAGTTGCATTGAATTTTCAATAATTTAAGCTACTTTCGCTTCCTCGAAAATTCCTTCCAAGTCATTTGTCCCCAGGTTAAAGACGTTAAGCTGGCAAGTAACGAGATTAGAAGTATATGAAGCCACCGAAAGATTTGATTAATAGCGCTGTACGCCCTGTATAAGCCACAGGGAACGAGGGTTGTTAATTAATATCGCATCGTTTCAATAAGTGGGCTGACGATAACCTCGTTAATGGGTTTCTCTCCAGCGATACGTGAAGCAACTTTCATCATTTTTCATGTTTTAAAGTCTAATCTTGCTCTATTCACCGGCGTGCGGTGGTGCACCACTATTCAGATTTATCGTTGCGAATTATCAAAACTAAGAGCAAAAACCTAAATAGTCCTCTAAACCCGGCGGGCATACTGGCACGTTGCAGTGTTGACACATGGAAAAAAACTTGGCCTGCTCCATAAACAGCGGCCCCGGGCCACTAATTCAAAATTATCTTATGCGTGTTCACAGCCACTGCCGTGAAAAGTGTATTTTTTTATCGGACGTGGATCTAACGAGGGTCGTCTGCGCCCGTCCGGCCGTCCATCGCCACCCCCCGATCCGATCCTTGATACGTCACGTGCGGTTCAGCCAGGCAGCCATTGAATTTGTGATCTTTTAACGAGAAGAGCTGTTGACAGTCTATCCAGGGGCAACTCGATATTTAAAATTAAAGCAGGTGTCTAACAATATTGATTCTGAGAATTTTTTGTGTCATAAGCTATTGGCTCTCAGCCATTAAAGACTCAACTTCTATCAGTCTAAACCTGCAGAAAAGAAGAAAGTAAAGAAAGATATTTTACAGATGGTCATTGTCAATTTTGGACAGCGCATTACATTATGGGGTTTTGATGACAACTTAGAAGATAGTGACGATACATAGTACACATCAGAAGTTGGGACATTTGAAAGCATTAATGTGCTCGCTAACTTAACAATTTCAGTTTTATGGCAATAGAGGCATGAGAGAAAGTACAATTTCGGTAATCTGACAATTAAGTGATTTGGTAACCCTGCACGATATCAGCAGCTGATGTTCATCCTAAAGCATCCACAAGACAAATGTTCAACATCTATAAGATGCTTTTCCGGCCACCGAAAAGTTATCAACTCATATAGCGAATTACTGGAATATATGGAGATGCAAAATATCTATGGAGGAGTCGCCGAAAATAGCTTCTGTGGCTATTTCATAAAAAGAAGAGAATGTGCAAAGAATTTAGGATAACAAATTTAGAACCAAGAGATGAAAAAATTACAAAAAGTCAGAATGGTTACAGGAGACCTATTTGGAGCAGGATTTTTAAAGATGGAAAAGTGGTGAAGAGTTGATAATAATGATTTTTTAATTGATTAAGCAGGATGAAATAGAAAGCTAGAGGAAATAATAAGAATAACACTGAAAAATAAATTTAGTATTGTTTAGAACCATTAGTGTTTAGAACCAGCTAAAATATGGATAAAAGAAAAATGCAATGAAGTTATTAAAATGCTAAGAATTAGGGAGGTTCTTAAGGAGGTAAATAAAATGTTACGGCATAATGGATCTTTACTAAAGGAAATTTGCGGAATTAGGAAAAAGAGGATCAAAGTAAAGGGCGGAATTTAGGATATTTGTGCCTAGTTTCGTGGTGAATACCAAATAGGCCCACGACTATTACATGGTCGAACTGATACACAGCAGCAGGAAGCAGGAAATATCGCAATATTTGACGTGACCACACATCAAGAAGCTAGAAGAAGACGTGAAAAATATTTATGGACAAGACGCTTCCCGAACTATCTCCAGGTATAGAACGAGATTGTAGCTTTTTCAGAAGTTGCGACATTCTATGGAGACTATTAGGAGAGACAAAGAGGATGATCCGGAGATCAGCCCTCAATCCAGAGAAGAGGGGGGCTGGGGTAGGGGTAATGGTGGCGCCGGGTTTCGGCGCACTTGAAGTATGTCGTAGAACTCGCTTCCAGTGTGCATTTAGAAACGTAATTTCTTCACCTCGTCGAAAATGATGTCGTGACCTGAAAAAGCTAGCTCTGCTACTCCTGACTTTTGTGTTTGTCCCAGCCTACAACTCTTCTTGTATTCCGTAATCCTTGTGTTGACGCAGCGTTTTGTGGTGCCAATGTTTACCGAGCCACAGCTGCATGTAACTCGCTAAACCCCGGGTGCCGATAGAGGATCTCTGTGCGGTCTTTGGCCGATGTCAAGCTCTATATTTTTGTACGAGTGGGTTTAAAGACAATTTTAACATTGTGCCTTTCCAGTAAGTTTCGTTCCAGTTTCTACATCTCCTCCCGTTGTTCCTTCCTTGCGCTCTACATTCCTTGAACGGGCGGCCCTATCGAACTCGTGCTTACTGAACCCATTCCAACCAAGGTTCTTTCCAGATGCTTCACTTCCCGTTCCAATTCAGCCGGTTCACATATTCTCTTGGCTCTCACAGACAGTCTTTTTGACTACCCTTTTCTGTCTGGGATGATTTGATCCGTAATTGAGTTATCGCCAGCTTCCCATTCGGCCTCCTTGATACCAAAACATCCAAAAAGGGTAGGCATCCTTCCTTTTCTATCCCCATAGTGAATTGAATTTTTTAGTTGACAGAGTTGAGGTGTAAGAGGAAGTTTTGAAGTTTTCCCTCGCAATGGCTCCAAATAACAAAGGTATATCGGAACCAGCTATTTGGCCTCTTATTGGCCTTTGCCAAGGCCTTGGCCTCGGAAATTTCCATAAAATAGTTGTGTATTACAGGACTGAGGGGGCTGCCCATCTAGAGGCTGCCCACCCAACCATCAGTTTGTTCGCAGAAATCTTTCTTCCATTGAAAGTATGTAGTGGTTAGGCCCATGAAATTCTGCAGCTCATCATGCAGGGAAGATCGTGGGGGGGAAGATCGAATTTCCTGGCTACGTAACCTGCGAGACTGGTTTGGCCTCTCATCTGTCGAACTATTTTGGACAGCTGCCTCTAAAGTTAGAATAGCCATGACGATCAGCAACCTCCAAATGAGAAGCTGAGATCAAGAAGAAGTGGTTAGGCAGTATTGGAATGACGTGGCAATATCTTGTGGGAATTCCTGGTCAATAAGTCCTGGTTAATACAGAGAAGGTGTCTATGAAAACAAGCGGACCCTTAAGTCGACTAAGTGCGCTATTTCAGTTTCCTGAAATGAACCTAAACCATAATTAAGATTAAATAACAGGTACGTCAGAGAGAAGCCAAAGAAAACCTATCCCATACAGAACCATACATTAGGTAAAGTGTATAATAAATGGAGAATCTTGTGGAACCATTTAAATGCAGCCAATGTAGACCAAATAAAATTATATTACAGTTTCTAGGAACGGTTGACCGAGCGGTCCTTCCAACCTTAAAATGGTATGAAGTTGATACTTACCTTCATATGAAGGACCAGTCGATGCAGGGATGTGGTGAGGATGAGTAGAGTGAAGGTCGATAGATTGAAATTATTTTATATTGAGTCAGATGATGGAAATAAAGCATCTGGACAAGGCTTTCGCAAGTTCGATAGAGCAGTTTGTCCAAGAAATGAAGATTGCCAGGAAAGAAAAACGGTAGGCGGCGATGCAAGACGTGGCTAGACCACTATACCACACATTCCACAAAGTTAAGTCCATAAAATAAATGATAAAACAATGCAAAAATTGTAACTAAACGTCATAATGCAGCAGAACCCGATAACCGGTTAAAGAACAGAGAGTTTCTTCTCTTTTATCAGCACCCGGAGTTTACAAGGTACCATACCATATGCTCGGTAAACATTGACACCACAAAATTCAGAATCAACACAAAGATTACGAAACAAAAAAAAAGAATTGAAGTCAGCAGTAGCCACCTTTCTCTTTGAAGCTTATAATATTTTTTACATCAATCGCAGAATTACTCTCTGAGACTAAACAGAGAAGCTATTAGACATTCAAGCACTAGAACTACTTCAACAAGAAAGGGAAAATTACGACCCTTATTTTATAAGAAGCGAGTTCTGAAGAGTGCCTAATTTTTTATTTGATAATGTCCGCCGTAGTTATGGACGAAACGTCAGTAGAAAATTTCATTCGACCACGGTATCCTAGCCCGGAAAGTATTTTGACTGACAACCGTCCCAATAGGAGTAAGGATTCGTATTAGGCGCTTTTAGAATTCTGGAAGCAAACTCCAATCTTAAGCAGATCATGATCAAGAAAATATCTACAAGGGTCCTACGATGGAATGGCGGAAATTAAGGAATTGTTAGACATGTTTAAATGGCACAAAAAAAGAACAACAAAGGCGTTTTTGACAAGAAGAGGAAAGAAAAAGAAAAGGAAAACAAGAAGAAAAAAACGAAGGAGACAAGATAAGAAGAAACAGCTTACACTATTGCTAGTTTCAGAAACAAACCAGCCCAAGCTGCATGATTAAGTGAACACAAAATTGAACAAAATAAAAGAGAAGAAGTGGAAGGAGTAAAAGAAGAAGTTGAAAGAGACAAAGAACAAATGGTGGATTGGAGATTCAGAAAATTCCGCAGATCTGTGAAACTGATCGCAGTGAATCTGATTCGACTCCAAAAATATTTATTAAAAATCCAGGTTTTGACCTCCCGGAACATTTATAATGATCAAATCAAACTCGCAGCGTCTTGGAATGAACTCAGACGAAGCAGAACTTTTAGTCGTTTTGAGTGGAAAAGCTGAAGATATTGTAAATTAAAAAAAAATAGCGTTAGAGCTGATGTTAGGTAATGCTCATCGGGAAACCGTCTGCCAAGTAAAGCTGCAAACAAGACAGCAGTACTCAGACTGCAGAGTCTGCAGAAGGTTGAAGCAAGCATTGAACCCTTGCACCGGCTTCGGAGGTAAATGCTGACAACAGAGTTAAGATGGTGGATGTCCAAGGAGAACCTCAACAAGATTCAATCGTTGCACGAGATGAGGTAGCTCATGTCGTGTTGTGTTCGAACAAAGGATTGGCGTTGACAGTAGAAGGCAGCTAGATGGACAGAGACCCCTTCTTAACTGCGGCAAAATGGACCATTTTAGGAGAGACTTTCCAAGAAAAATTCTAAATCAGTAAAAAGTTGTCAGTGTGAAGGGGCGAAACATTGAACCCCCTCACCCTCAAAATGCTCTCTCCAACCCATAGTTGGAGAGAAGAATTGTACTGATCTGTGGCACGACCAGACAAGTGCAAAGTGAGCATTTTCTAGTCCTGGAATATTGAGACTGTCAGTGGATCAACTTTACCAGTTACACTGAATATTAACATATCAAAGATGAACAGTTTTGATGAAAATGGACTTGATTTGCAAATATGGATTTGAAATTTGGGAACAAGGAATTTACTCTCACCCCGAGGCTAGTCAGACACAGTAATGTGGGTTTAACACATAGAACAGTATTTGTTACGTCGCAAATTCTTATGTATAAATCTTCCTTGTAAGCGTCCTAGATACTAACTGAGGTCTATCTAATTTGGGTATTTGTCAGTTGGGCCATAGCTAACCGATAAGACAAAACCATGTTGCTAGAAGGTTTAAACCTTTTTAAATAATTTGATGGAGGTAGGTATTATTGGTGGTAGTAGAGCCTAAACAGAGAACTCAAAAATATATCTGAAAATAGCAACCACGAAACAGAGATAGAAGACCAATGGAATAAAATAAAAGTATCTATAACCTCCGTCACAGAAGAAGAACTAAGACCAGACAGGATGGTAAAAAGGCAACAATGGATGACGGATTTTATCTTGGAACTTATGGAAGAAAGAAAACAACACCGAAACAGAGATAGTGTAAAATACAAGGAACTATACAGAAAAGTCCTGACAGCAATTAAAGAGGCTAAAGAACATTGGCTACAGGAAAAGTTTGTCGAAATCTAGATATTGCAAGAAAAACTCTACAACTTTAACCTTCATAAGAAAATAAAGGAAGCAACAGAAAGATATCAAGGACGAGGTCCAGGGATAATTTTGGACTCAATACACAATATCATATATATACCATCATACCACCACGGACAAGAAACTCGCAAGATGGAAGCAGTACCGTCCCATTTCAGAGTCGGAAGCTCCTCTCGATGAAGAAAAGCGGCACCAAGTATCCTATGGCGCAGTCGCGCACACCTATGGCACATTCTCAGTAATTGGTATGACGACCCTTTCCCTGCCCCACTGTGGATGCAGAGTGGACTGTCAGCAATTCCTAAGAGATGCATGTGCCTATTTAGTCTGCAGTGTCCAGTAAGGATCCCTATAAGGTTTACCAGGCACTGCCGACTTCTCCCAAGAAGCCACGAGGCCTTGGATCTATCCGGGTTAGGGTAAATTTCCTTGGTCTGTCTACATATTCCTGACTCTGTCAAGTTTGTCCTTGTACTCTCCCATGCCCACTCATTCAGAGTGTATGTACCTAGGGAGAGACGTACCTTTTACTTACTCCTAGACATGACTCTGGTCCAGTAAAGCATGACTGGGGGCACCGCTTGACCGATTTGTCGGCACGTCGTTCCCCTAGATGCCACTATGTCCAGGAACCCATCCAAGAGATTATTGGTGGTAACAGTAAAAAGTACTTTGGCATGTAAGCAACCAACTTATAGGTTGCATACAGGCTAAAGACAGAGAGAAATACTAGGAAACTTATATTCTACCTTATGAGTTTTATATTCAATATTTTCTGCTACCTCCTACTTTGTTCTCACCTAACCATTGTCTTTTAAAACTTAAGCCTACCAGAAAGCTTGTGCCATAGTACATTTAACTAATTTATAGAATGTACTCATAAAGAACATAATATATTTTTCAAGAGATCCAACTTGTATTATCGCCTGGTTTTTTGTCCTCTTCTTCTCAAAAAATTCTTCTGGATAATTGATGAGTTATTAGATTCGTCAAATAAAAGTTCTGTTAATTTTTTCAAATACGTGAAGATAATATGATTGAAAATGTCTCCAAATATTTCCTCTACTGCTGGAGTACTTCCCTCATATATGAGATAACCTAATATTTATTCTTTCTATTGGCTAATAGGGTCTCGTAGTCATGCACGCCACGACCGCATGCACAGGGGTGTCCGATTTTATTTAACGACGGACGTTTTAGCGACCCCAACAGCCAATTCTCTATTCTTTCCGCAATCCCGGCTAATTGGACATGGGTGACACGACTTCGTGTCCGATAATGAACTTACCTTTCGAGATGGCCTAGCGATCATGATAACTTCCCCGGATTTCAGGATATATTTATAGAAAGAAGATAACTATATAAAACCAAATATTAATTTTTTCCTGTTGGATGGCTCAGGAAAATAGTTTTCTAATTAAACTGCCCAGTGCTATGTTACTGACCACAAAACAAGGGATGATAAAAAAACATTTGGTTGCAATACTGTAAATAAACGAAAATGTCAAACGTCAATAATATTCTTTGTTACACAAAACATTTCTTGACAATAATTATATCAGAGGCCAGCAAATTCGTTTGACTCTTACAGAGAGCCTTCATTTATTTTCTGTGTTAAAATATGTCTCGCTCTCCCTTCAGGGTCCCTCGGGAGTCGGGTTAAGCGGCCGATTTGTCGCCGGGAGTCATTAATGTCGTCACGGGGATTCCCTAGACGCTCGTCCACCGGATTGCCCTCTAAACACAATCCAATCATCGGGATAATGTCTCGCATCCTCGGTGACATCCCTGCTCTTTGAGGGCCAACTTCGCCCCTGCTGCAGGCGTAAATAAAATAAATGCTCGTTTTTATATGTTTGATTTGTGATCTAATTAGTATCAAGTACTTACCTATATTTTGAAATATGGTAAATATTTAGATTTCTGTAGCTACGCCACTGGACATCCATGCCGCTGTATCTTCAACGATCCAGTTATTCCAGTCAAAGTAAAGCAACTGGATACTGGCCATCTCAGATACGATTTGTTTTATTGACTCCACTCGGACCGGGTTTGTTTCTTATTGTGAAGCATTCCCGATAGATCCCATATCGGCTATTGATTACGGCAAATCCAGAAAAGGAGATACAAGCGAGCGGAATGTCTACTGAACGGTTCAGACCATAAACATGCAATTATGGGGAAACTTGCTCAGTGGGATTGAGGGGATTATTTTGTCGAAATCATATCCTTCGAGAGGTTCATAATAATTCCGGATTGGAGATTTGGTTTAATCTCTTCTCATTCCAGTTGTATCGTTTTGTGCAATTTTGACCAAGTTAAATGTGGGAACCTTATTGCCATTTAATGTCAGCTCGGACGCCTTTTAGGTGTGTACTCTTTGATTTCATTTTTTTATTGTTTTTTAGTTTACCGAAAGGTTATTTAGGGTGACTTTGCATTGCAGTTGTGTCGTTTTGTACAATTTTGACCAAGTAAAATGTGGGGATCTTATTGCCATTTAATGTCAGCTCGGACGCCTTTTAGATGTGTACTGGTTAATTTCATTTCTTTATTGTTTCTCAGTTTTCCGAGGAGTTGTTTAGGGTGACTTTTACAAGTTCAGTTTGAACTTTAGTTTGAAAATAAACGAAAATTTTATCAGAAAAACCGCAAATAAAAATAGCAACAAGCAAAGGAAAACAATATATGCCAAGTCTGGAGTTTGCAACGCCCTTTCTTCAGAATAAAGAACTGAATAAAGAAGGAAGGTCTATATAAAAAAAAAACTTAAGCAAAAAGCAAAAACAAATCAAGTTTATCAAAGGGGTTTGAGTTGCCTAGTGGCCTAGCAAATTAAGTGTACCCCAGCTCAGATAATTCGGAGAGTGGGGTAGGTTAGCGTCAATGGGTTTGACAGTAAAGCCAGAAGCCTCCAAAGGCTCTAAACAATGGTGTTAGATGTACTTAAAATTAAAGCTTTCATACCGTCTCTATGAGGTTTCTTTCTATAAGTTTATGCTTACGCAGACTAGATTATTGCCCTTTCGAGACAAAAAAATATTTTTGTGGCACTAAATTTCTAGATTTAGAATCTATTACTTTTTATACAAATCTATTAAGTTTTTAAATAGGAATCTACTGCTCCAGTCCAGCTTCCCTATGGACCTGGACCAAAACTTTGTGGATTGCTTTGCTCCTTCATCGAAAATAACATAAAAAAACGCGTAAAAAAAGGAGATAGTAGGTGCATTTTATTTTGTCATCACGCCCAGAAAAAGGCCTTGATATCCTACCTTTGGAATCTTCTAAAATTGTGGAATTTTACTCTCTTCACAGTGACCGTGGTTTGAGGTCTTTTTGCCTTCTTGCTCTACAATCACAATTTTTCCTCTTTGTCACACCTCTTCTTGTTTGTAGTTACTCTGCTCTTCACAAATTGCTTATTAACTATTTAGTGGTCAAAAATTGTTATTATGTACTCAATTTATACTTTCTCTACCGGATGTTCGTTGGAAAACGTCTTCTAGAAAGCTATAAATTTTTGACACAAAAGGATGACATCATCAAAATTAATGGACTTTTGTTCTTCCTTTTCTTTTGTTCGTTTTTTTTTTTGACGTTATATAACAATTATTAAACGAACACCTCACATTTGCGGAATAGAAGCTAGGCTTTAGGTAGGGTTAAAGCTTGACCTGTAAAAGTGACACTTAATAACAAGTTAAATAATTAGAGGTGTTAGCGTCAACGCGGTGAAAAAAATATGAAAAATTTCCCTTCTATATAACAAATGGGAATGTTTCGACTATAGATTTGGTTTTCCTCAGGGGTGATAGAAGTATAACAAAAGCCAAATTAAAAAATTAGAACACATAATAAGACGTGTGTAAAATTAAATGAACGTAATTAGTGGAATATTTACAACGATTACAATGACTAGTAGGAAGAAGAAAGAAGAAAACTTTGTTGTTTTCTCTATTGTTTTCTTTTTCGTTTTGAAAAATAAAACTTACATAGCGATTAGTGTAGCAGAAGAAACCCAACCAAAACTAACAACATAGAGACGCAAGGACGAAGAGATATCGACAACGAATTAATGATTTCTTAATAGGAAAATTTGCTAAGTACCTACATGATCACAATTATAGTAACGGTCCCGAAATTATAGTAACTAATCCGAATTAAATTTCCCTTAAATTCAGTCAATCCCTTAAATACTAGTTCCGATATAAGGAAAATATATGCACTGACCATAGTGACGTCAAATGTTCAAATATCTAAGAAATATGGCTAACACGTTACGTTGTTTTCTGATATACAGAAAGCCCTGAGTGTGGGTATGGTATCCTTTATAAACTGCATACCCTACAATGTCCCTTATATCTGGTAAAGCTGATAAAGAATTTCCTGAATAGTAAGAAGCTAAGGGTGAGAGAAAGAAACATCATTTGTTTGTTCAACCAGAACAAGAAATCTCTATGGACTCATTTTTTTGTTCAACTTCTACAGCCCTGATAGTATGTAGACGACACGACCCTAATTGGAGACGAACACTCCATTCAAAGTCCATGTCATAAGTTACAGTACTTAACGGGATTACTTTACGAATATAAAAGTTGTGCACCAATAAATCATTTGAAAATAAAGTTAATTAACTTCCATCATATTCTTCCAAACAACTCACCTAAAAGCAAACTGTACTACAGATCAATTGAGTCTAAATCTCAAGCAAAATATCTGGGAGTAGCTATCGACTCCAAACTTTATGAAGATGATGACAATGATAGACGCACATCTTCATCAAATCAATATCTACGTAATCTAAGTAATCAGCTTCAAGATTACTCCAAATGATGTCCGACTTTTTGTTTTCCACCTAAACTCAAGAGTTCTTCAACTCCAGTCTTATTCTCAGTAAACCACCGGAACATGGGGGGCATTCGGGAGACCTAGAAACCCTCGGATCAGACGACCTCGGCTTTCCTAATTCGTCCTCATGATATAAACATCTATTTTATGCCCTTGATACATAACAATATGTTATGTTTTTAGTAAAGCCTGTATTGAGTAGAGCAATCATTTTGTCAAGAGGGGCAATATGTAATATTGAGGCGTAATATTAAATAAAAAGATTATGTAAATGTAAAGCATTAAGAATGCCCTCACAACATACAACTTCTCTGTTTGTAGCCCTGAAGAAAGAAATAAACATTTCCGAAAGCGTGGTAGCTTAACAACTTCTTTTACTTACATCGCCCAGATCGCAAACCCAAAAATTTCCTAACTTTTTGTTGAAAATTCCGGTCAAGAACTTTTCATTCATTGATCAAGGATGAGATTTTACGAATCCATGCATCAGCAGTATGGAACCAGAGGAGCTGTACTTCTCAATCGATGAGCAAAACTCAACATCAAGGCGGGATCATTACGCAACAGAAGGATTCACTTGCTTCGCTGTAGAAAGGAAGGATTGATCCCTAGGTATGTCATGAACCAAACCACTGGTCTCATCCCACTCGCAGACATCATAGATGGCAGAACAGGACATAGGATCGAGAGTTTCATTGACAAGTCAAGGAGCAGAATGCTGAATTTGGAGATCCGTTGATTCAACTCACTCCAAATTTTCAACTCACACAAACGCTGGACCAACTCAAAAACATGTCGCCTTCCCACATCCTTGGAAAGTTTGTAAAGACTCAACAGGTCAGTGCTGAAAGGCGTTTTCTGTCAGTTAGGGACACTAACTCTGAGAAGTTTACGTGACTCAGACAGCAACATCCCATCAATCAGATATTAGTAAAGCCAAACTGGCTAAAAAATATGACTGATGTTTCAGTCTCTGCTGAGAAGTTTCTGTCCCTCGGGTCAAAGTTCGGCATTGCGGTTTCCAAAAATGACATCTCATGTAAACAACTTCTCTCCAGTTTCGAGGGTCTTCTCGGTTATGTTTCCTCAGAACACGACATAATTAGGGTCATTCGCCATTTTTTTCAATGGTCCTATTTCCAACAATCTCCTTTAACACATTGTGCAATAAAACTAAGAGTTTTCTAAAAAATCACGGAGAGCTGATAGTAACCAGAGCTGATAAATGCAATGTTACTGTGATTATGTACAAAGACGACTACTTAAAGAAATCTCAAGACATACTTTCAGACGTGGCTCATTATGTTCCGCTCTCTGCTGATCCCACTAATACTTATATACAAGGGCAGGTGTAACAGACTCGTGTCTAGCTTCAGAGAGAGAGATCTGTTCACGGAAGAGGAGGCAATGCGGTTGCGTATTTATAACCACAGCTCGCCCAAGTTCTATGAACTCCCAAACATGCATAAACCTACTGTTACCTTGAAACCAATATTATTAAAAATTCGTGATCCCAATAGTAAGATTGCTTGATCGAGGGATATGCTCACAAATTCCTACAACTAGAACAACCCATATTGTTTCAAGAACATTGAATTGAATTTTTAGAATTTACCAATGGCTTGATCCTCCCACCCGACCACGTCTTTGTCAGTTTCGATCAGGTGTCCCTCTATAGTAACATCTCTTATCAACTTATAACCAACTCCATTTACCAGCATTGGCGACAGATTGGTAGTAACACAAGTCTGAGTGAGAGTCAATTCCTAGAGCTGTTGGCCCTTGTATGGGACACGACTTTTTTTGCTTTCAATAGGCAATATTTCAAACAAACCTTCGGCACACCTATGGGAGCAACTTTATCTCCAATCCTTTCCCAATTTGTAATGGATGATCAATTGGATAAATGCCTATTATAGCTTGATTCCCCCCCCCCCCCCGCCTTCCTTAAAAAGTATGTTGATGATATCATCAGAGCCTTACATGTAGATCAAATAAAACACCCTTAACACTCTAAACAATTACGACCCACCAGAAACACACCAATTTAGGAAGATATCTTAACTACTTTTCTAACAAAGAACAAAAACCAATTTAGTATTTGCTCTCAAAACTAGAGTAGAAAAAATTTGACACAATTCATTCAGAACACGTAATCTTAACAAATTGAAACAAATCCTAATCAACAACTTTCACCCACCCAAATGGATTACCACTATTCTGCTCAATTCTCGCTGTATAGGGAAGCCACCCACTGGAATCAACATAGATGGTAACAACTCCCTCTCTCAGTTCCAATTCACCAACATGAATCTTAGTCTAGCAACCACACAAGTCACAACAGGTGCAATTAAATATTTCGCCTTTCCCTACATAAAAGAAATCTACAGCAAAATCATAAAATTTTTTCACAGCACACCCTCAATTAAACTAGCTCAAAAAAATTACAAGTCAGTGGGAACACTTAATATCAGACTGAAGGACAGTCCGACAGGATGAACCCATGAAACAATCAGGGATGATTTATTGTGTATCCTGTTCAGGTTGTCCATCGGTATATATAGGTGAGACTGGAAACATCTTGCAGAGTAGAGAGGCCTCACATGAGGGTGACTGCAGATTGAGCAAGGGTGGCAGTGCCCTAACACAACACACCCTTGACACTGGCCACTCAGCCCACTATACGAAGTTTGAGGACGTAAAGAACTTATATAGAGAGACAAATTATCACAAACGAATTTTCCTCGAGATGGTTAACATTGCAACTCACCCCAACTCAATCAATAAGAGAACAGACATAAAGGACCTCACCAACATTCGAATTTCTTAAAAAATTGTCAAAAAGCACAATGTCCTCATGACTTGAGTAATAATTACAGTGATGCAACAATGTGACAACAACATTTTCTTAAAAGAAACAAAGTGCTTATTAAACTCTAACACACTGGCAATTATTGATTCATAATTTCCAAATTAATTTCTTTTTGAATGGCATGGTGAAGGGAAATTTCATCCCGTGGGTACTTGGTGTTTGGCTGTCTGTTGTGCCCCCATTTGCGCATCCTCTCTTTTTTTCCGCGACGTTTTGGGTACGATCGTCAATAATTTGCAAAAAAACTAAACATTCCTGAGGCGGACCGAGTTTGGTTGCTGATGCTGATACGCATTAAGCAAATTTTGTACGTTTAGATTAAGGCCACTTTCTTGACAATTATATCCTTATCAAGACATACGTAAGTTAATAAGTGTTTGTAATTTTTGTTCGCGTGTCACAATTTTTGTCATTTTAATTAGGTTTTTTTTAATAATTTTATAGTGCTCGGTCTTTCTGGTCCGATTCTTGTGCCAGATTTTACTGTTAACAGTATGGCAATGGTTGATGCTGCCGTCCAAGGCACAATAACTAACAACACCAGTAATTGTTGCCATTAATCACTTAAATTAAAGCATGTTGTTGTCCCTGTATTTTAAAGAATGACTAGCAGTGAGTACCTAGCATAATAATTGATGTAAATTTAATTATCAATTAAGAATGCCCTAACAACAACATACAGTTTCTCTGTTTGTAGCCCTGAAGAAGGAAATAATCATTTTCGAAAGCTTGCTAGCTTAACAACTTCTTTTACTTACATCACCCACACCGCAAACCCAAGAATTTCCTAACTTTTTATTAAATAAAAAATAATGATGGTAAAATTAGCCCTAGGTTCTCGCCTCCTAGTTATACCATCCCCGTCTGGGACGCAAGCCTTCTAAGGGTGTAAATAAGACTTTTAAAATACCCCCGCTGTAAAAAAGATGATCTGAGAGCCGAACGACCGGCATCGTTTGATAACGTCGACATAACGAAATTAAAATCACAAACGGGCCCGCAATTAGAGATCGGGGCGGGAAATGCCGGGTACTTTCGTGACATAATCCCCGGGAATCATATTCTTAATTTGGACCCGTGACGACTGGGCGGGTCGTTTCGGGCCACGTTTTGTCGCCTGACTTGTGACTTCTTTAGGGGTGATTCCCTTTGAAGGTTTAAAGTGAGCTTACAAATAGACGTATCAAGGGCTGGGAATGCCTTTTTTTGTCCACTCTTTCTTCTACTTTATACATATATGTTTTGCCCTTTTTTTTTAAACAACAATCTCAATCAATACCATATCAATCTTTACTAGGTACCAGCAATAGCTGGTAGTGATAATAAAAAAAAGCAAAACAAGTTTTTTAAAAGTGGGAGCAAATAAGAGCTGCTACAGCTTCCCTGAGAATTGCCCAATATCCCTACGTATCCAGCGGAGAAAGACCCTTCCTGCCTTTCGTATCCTGCAGCTATGATAGACTGCCACAGGGGAGTCTATATCACGTAAAGCGATTGCTAATACTTTATAAGTGAAGCCAACCGGCACTTATAAATGGATTTTATCAATTTTAAACTGTAAAGGGCCTGATTTATACCAAAGGAATGGTTGCTCTAAGTGACGTCTCTTTTATATGGAAAAGGGTTTTTGTTTTTGCCGCCGCCTGTTCTTGATGTGATCGGTGTGTTCAACAAAAAAAGTCCTCAAGCTGACTGAAAATAGTTTTTGAGAGAAAAGTCACACTATTTTTTTCTGGAAAAAGAACGCAAACTTTATGGCTTTCATTACTGAACGTCTGGTATAACGAGGGTCTATAGCTGATTATTATTATTACTGTAGCACACATTCGTTCTTGTGTTCTTCACAAACTGGTACGTTACTTGTGTCTTAAAATATTTTTTTTGTCTCGCTTATGTCCGCTTTTCGGCTACATTATAATAAAAGATATATTAAAGTTTACTAAACAGCTATTCGCAGTCAGAAACTCAGTCAATAGCTATTAACTGCTCAGCTATTAGCCGACATTCACGAGGCAATTAGTGGTTTTCCCAGCGACGGGAGAGCTGAGCTCAGCTAAAATCGGAGCCTGTGTCGCGTTGTCAAATGTATTCGCATTAATCACCGATTAATGGGCCCATACAACGCTGTTACTCTCAGGTCAGTATGAGAAAATAAACAAATTACAATAAATAACAGCTTAATAAACACAAACATGTTTTATTGCAACATTTTCTGTTAAAAAAAAGATTGCGAATATCAGAGATATCGTCTCTTAGGGGTTTCGGTCGTCGCCCTTCTTAAATATGTGTCAAGTTCCCCAAGATGGGGGTGAGAATTAGGTTCGTTAAATAGAAGAGGGAGCGACCTGCACCAGCATATCTTCATTTGTCACGGGAAACACTTTAGATAAACAGCAGAAAGGGCACGGATTACCTTTCACCATTTATACGGCGGTAAGTGATATTTTGGAGATTAGGCAGTAACGTTTAAATGGTTATTATTATATGATTGCTGTAATTTTCTTACTGTTTGTAAGCTAACAGTTATATTTTTTAGAATATAATTTCTCTATTTTACAATAGGATTTAACATTCTTCAATAGGTGATAAGTTTAGAGGAAAAGCTTAATTAAGTTTAGAAAAACACGAGTTAGAGAAATGATGCTATGAAATGGTGAGAGTTGTTGGTATCACTTACCAGCTATTGTTTAAATTAGAATTTAAAAAAATGAAAGTTTTCAACAACCGCTGGTAACTGATAGCAACAACTTTCACCATATCATAGCATCCTTTATCCACACGTTGTTTTTTCTTTTTTTCCCCCAAACTAGCACAGTTGTATAGAAGTTTATGGATAATGCCGGACTTTATGGTCTACCGATTTCCGATAACCCGAGTCAACTGCTACAGAACGTCTTGACAACCCAACTACTAATCTTAAAAAGTCTATCTTTGAGAGAACTTTTGGTGTAAAGCCATGAGACGATTTTGTGATAAGTTATAGCATTTTCAGCTTTTTTTTGTAAGGTATTGTTACAGGATACGGGTTACAATAATTTATCGTCAATTAACTACACAATTTTATTTACTTTTAACTATTACAACACGATTAAAATACAATTAAGCTCTACAAACGATTCGCACTGTTTGCTTGTCCGCTTATTTACAACACTGCACTGTATATTTGATCCCATCTCGCGCGGCTTGCTAGTTTATATACCCGGCCTGAACAAACTCTCGTACTTTCGAGAACGGAGGCGACTGTTCCCGGTTCTCGTTTAGTCTAGATGGGTTTCCAGGGTCTCGGTCGACGCTCGGCGTTGCCGCTTCGGTCCGAATCTCTGTGGACCGACGGTCGGGCGTAACATTGCCACCTTCTTAGTTCTGATCGTCCCAATTAGAGAAATCTCCACGATTGTAAGTCTTTAACCGTTCAAGATGAACCACTTTCATCTTTGCTCTAGGGGACGAGGGATCCTGTATACCACGTCGTTGATCCGTTTGATGACTGTATATGGACCCTCCCAACTCGGAGACAACGGGAGACTTTCCTTTCTTCCTCTGTGGATTATACAGCCAAACCAGCCAAGTCAACTGTCTTAAATCTTACAGAATCATGTCTGGCAGGTCATATCTGGCATTCATCCGATCGCTGGCAATTTTTATCTTTGTCCTCTTTCAATGGATTTCCTTTAATATTTCTCGAAGTTCATCAGCATAATTCTGGACATCTTGCACCGGTTCTTTTGGTGATCCGTACACCAAATCTACCCGAAAACGAATATAACCTTCGAAGGGGTATGTTCTATCCTGTTATGCACTGCACCTCTGCAAGCCATCATTGGAAGAGGCAGAAATTTGTCCCAATCTTTCTGGAGGTCCGCTACCATTTTGCAGAGGTAATGTTCCATGGTTCGATTGAAACGCTCGACCATCTGATTGTGAATGGAGCGGAGTTGTCCTTGTTTTGCGGATTCTCAGAAGTCCCATGATCTTTAAAAGTTGCGATTTAAAATTCCGTCCCTGGTCTCAATGGCGCTGTAATGGTACGCCGAATCTACTGAAGAATTCGTCAACCAAGACTTTTGCCACGGTGTTAGTTTCCTGATTTGGTACTGCATAAGCTTCAGGCTATTTACTGAAATAATCCATGGCAATTAAGATGTATTTGTTGCCATCGTCCGTTTCTGGAAAAGGACCTGGCACGTCGATCGCAATTCTTTTAAATGGAGCTCCAACATTGTATTGCTTCATTTGCCCCCCTAGTCTTTCTTAGGGGTCCTTTTACGGAGCAGCAGGTATCACAATTTCTCGGCGTCATCTCGGCAATTCACCCAGTAATACCTTTCCCGAATTCCATCCAGCGTCCATTCACTCCAAAATTGCCTCCCAACACTCCAATGTGCATTTCTCGCAAGACATATTTCCGTCTACTTTCTGATACGACGAGCTGGAGCGTGGCACTCTTCTCGTCGGGGCTTTCCCAAGTTCTGTTCAGTAAACCATCCTGAATCACCAAGGAATCCCATTCAGCTTTTACTTCCGAGCTCTTATCTGTTATGTCCTTCCAATCAGGTCTTTGATTTTCCAACTTCCATTAACGTATTAACCGCACAGCATTATCGGTTATTTGTTCGACCTTTTTTTGACAGAGGGACATGAGGACTTGGCACATGGCGATCGAGGTTTCCCACATAGTGTCAGTTTGGCGTCTTACCTCCAGGAGCACCGACTGACTAAACTCCATCCCTCTCTTCCCGGTACCGCCTTACGGCATTACTTCAGGGTAAATTTTTCTTGTGTTTCTTCTTCCTCTCTTTTTTTTAATTTACAATCGTTGGTCCATTTCTTGTTTCTTTTTCTCGTCCTCGATTTTTGTTTTCATTGTCACTGTTCGTATTTGTTCGACCTACATTTGCTCAATGGTCCAATGTTCGTCGACGTCAACCCTGATTCTTTTAAGAATGCTCGGTCCTTCTCGTTCCACTCATTGGCAGTGTCAACATTCCCCTTTACAAGGCCTGCGTGATAATGCATCTGCGTTACCATGAGATCTGCCTTGATGAAATTCAATTTTGCCAGGGATGGTGAGGCTTCTTCCAAGCTGTCCAATCCTAATGATCCTGGGGGCTTCCGTGGGTCCATTCAACGTTCGCCCCTTCACACTGACTGACACACGACTGACGCTTCACACTTATCGCATTAAACATAAAGTACAAAGCATTGACTTCAGTCTTGTTTCAATTCTCTAATGAAAGACCTAACGAACTCATTTAATTTTCAATGCGAACAGCAGAGTGGTTGTTGATGAATATAAATATGCAAAAACATTTTGCACTGAATGTGGTTCAATGAATAGAGTTTTTGGTTTTTTACCATTATAGGATAATATAGGTAAATCAGATAATATTTTGATTGGTCTAGACGTCCTTTTTGGTATTTGCAAGTCGAGGCGAAAATCTGTAAAGACTACAGGGCTGGCTGAAATTTTGCTAATGAATCATATAATTTTTTTCTAATATCCTAAAAAAATTCTTAAACAAACGCCTCAAAATTGAAGTGTAATGAACTTTTACAGTGATAAACTTCCGAAAAACAGAAACCAAACTGTGTGTCTTAAAATCTGATTATCTATTCTTAGAAGGAAGCCTGACCTCTACTACTAGTATTTCTTCCCTACTCCGCATATAATTTTTTAAACTTTTTTTTTAAATCATGGGCTTTTGTCAGTAATAATTCCAAAACTCCATTAAATTATGCATGATTTATCAAAATTTAAAAACGTAAATTTCGAGATAAGCCTTTCCCAAAACCAATTATAGGTGATTGTAAAGAAAATGGCATCTCGATTTTTGCCTTAATTTTGATATCATTAGAAAGCTTATGTTAAGATTAGCAGATTTAAGTAAAAAAATTCTTGAATGGTCGAGTTTTGTAAGAAAAAAATATAAAAATGAAGGTATGGAAATACATTACTCATACTTGGAAGTTGCCTCAATCTTCTTTTGTAGCCACAACACACATTTCACACACTCAATTAATGGTTTTTCGATTTTTATGATATAATTTAAGTTTCGAACGTCTTATAAATTCAAATTTTTATTTAACTTACAAATTTTGCATTGTACTGAAGTTGGCAGGTAGCTTATAAAACATCAAGTTTGTTGACGTTTTTAAAGGCAGTGTTGCAAAGTCTTTTTCTTGAAAATATTCGATTATTACAACTTAACATTTAATTTTTTTTTTTTTTGATCAGGTTAACTTTGGTTGGTTCAGGTTAGGTCTGATCAGTTCAGGTTAGTCCAATTCTAATATTCATTTACACTTTTTACGTAGGCTAGCCTAGTTAGTTCCGTTCTAGTTTTCCTGGTTAGGTTAGTTCAGTTACATTTTACGTTTAGGTTAGGTTAGATCAGGTTAGTTCAGTTCTACCCTTTATGTTAGGGGTAGAGAATAATATGAGGGCTCGCTTTTTTTAAATTTTTACAACAGGTTAACTTTCTGTTACTTTAGGTGAGGTCTCGTTATTTCAGGTTAGTCCAGTTCTAGTTTCCCTTGTTAGTTTAGTTCAGTTACACTTTTTACGTTTAGGTTAGGTTAGCTCAGACTAGTTCAGTTCTAGTTCTTCTTGTCAGGTTAGTTCAGTTACACTATTTACGTTTAGGTTAGGCTAGCTCAGGTTAGTTCAGTTCTACTCTTTAGCGCTTTTTTTAATTTTTAGAACAGGTTAACTTGCTGTTACTTCAGATAAGGTTTGGTTAGTTCAGGTTAGTTCAGTTCTAGTTTCCCTGGTTAGGCTAGTTCAGTTACACTTTTGACGTTTAGATTAGACTAGCTTAGGTTAGTTCAGTTCTACTCTTTATGTTAGGGGCAGAGAATAATATGAAAACTGGACCCGAATGTGTCTACCTCCGAAAATATTGCATCCACGAAACTTCCGTTCGTGGATGCAATAGTGGAATGTGAAAGAGGACATCAAAGAGAGGAGAAAACAGGTAGTTTCACCTCAATCGGTCAAGGCGTTCTCAAGTTACAGGCGGTCAAATTTGAGAATTGAGAAAAAAGTCGTGATTCCCCCCTTTAGACATTTTCAAAAATAATTTGGGAAACTTTTTTTACTGCTTTTGATCGGTATAGCACCCTTGCAATCCTCTAAATACGTAACAAAGTCAATTCGAAGGAAATTAACATCTAAAGTGTTTTTTTTTTAAATGGTCCAAAAACGCGATTCTAAAAGTGCGTTAAAGTCGACCAACGAAGGAGTCTATCTCGAAAAATATTTTGCCTACGGAACTTCTAGGTGGAAGGTGAAAGAAGACATCAAGAAGAGAAAAAAACAGTAGGACTCACTTCAATCGGTCGAACCGTTCTCAAGTTACAGGCAGTCAAATTTGAGAATTGAGAAAAAAGTCGTAATACCCGTTCCTATAGACATTTTGAAAAAAAATTCGAAAATATTTGTAGCTTTTTTTGATCGGACTGGCACGTTTGCCATCCCCTAAGAATGTAACAAACTCTATTCGAATGAAACTCGAACTCTAAAGAGGTTTTTTTTTTTTAAAACGGTCAAAGAAACGCAATTCAAGTGCGTGAAAATCGACCCCCGAAGGGGTCTATCTTCTAAAATATATTTTTAGAACAGGTTAACTTTCTGTTACTTCAGGTGAGGTCTCGTTAGTTCAGGTTAGTCCAGTTCTAGTTTCCCTTGTTAGTTTAGTTCAGTTACATTTTTTACGTTTAGGTTAGGTTAGCTCAGATTAGTTCAGTTCTAGTTTTCCTGGTTAGGTTTTCGGGCCCGCTTTCTTTTATGTTTAAAACAGGTTAACTTTCTGTTACATCAGGTAAGGTCTGGTTAGTTCAGTTCTAGTTTCCCTGCTTGGGTTAGTTCAGTTACACTTTTGACGTTTAGGTTAGACTAGCTTAGGTTAGTTCAGTTCTACTCTTTATGTTAGGGGCAGAGAATAATATGAAAACTGGACCCGTTTTAATTTTTAAAACAGGTTAATTTTCGGTTAGTTCAGGTTAGTCCAGTTCTAGTTTTCCTGATTAGGTTGGTTCAGTTACACTTTTACGTTTAGGTTAGGTAAGCTAAGGTTAGTTCAGTTCTACTCATTATATCAAAATTAGAGAATTATAAGAACTCACTAGTCGTTGCCGCAATTTTGTTGGGCATATTCACAAACGTTATGTGTTAAATTAATACATCTTAAATTTTCCTAATATCAGTTATGCAATTTTCTTTCTAGATGCGACCACATAATTTTATTGCACTTAATGATTAACTCCAACGTTTGGCATCACTGTAAATATATTTCTAACCCTGCTGTCAGATTCGAGAGTTTTCGCATCAATTTTGTCAAACATTTTCAATTTTTATTTTCTTGTTTCTCAGTGAAAAGTGGCTAATCCAAGAATTTTTTTCTTTCAATCTGTTTTATAGACCGTAAGCTACTATTAAAAAAAGGAAAAACCTTGAAAATCGAGATGACATAAACTTTACAAGCACCCCAATTATATATACGAGGTCTGACAATAAAGTTCTGGGGACTCGTACGAAAAAGTTACTTTATTTCCAAAATTGGATAATCGAATTATGCTCATTTTCAGTATGGTCTCCATGCCTATCCATACAACGTTGCATGCGTTTCATCAATTGTGTTCGTCCATTAACTGTTAATTTCATTAAGAGTGGAGAAAGTCTTCAGCTGTCAAACTGTTAAGTAACTGTGTCGTTTTCCTCTTTATTTATTCTAAAGACTGAAAATGGGTCCGGTTTAAAATTTCTTTTTTTTTTGGTAGCAAAAAGAAGTCGCAGAGAACTACATTAAATGGTCCTAGAGTGTATAATAGGGATTCGTTTTGTCAAAAAAATAACGTAACATGCAAAACATGATCTTTCAACTGTCAGTTAGTCTCCAAGGCAATAAGTTCTAGTTAGTAAGTGCTAATTACTCGTACAACTACTGATATTTTATCAGTGGCCCTACCTGCTGAGTCTTGGGCAGGAACTTATAAATAAGCACTTAGTAGATACTGAATTTTTTTCGTCTGGAAAGTAATCGAAGACGCAACACAAATATTCTGAGTTTGTGCTGATTTTGAAGAGAATATTGTTCGATATTCAGCTGAAAGTGGTGAATCACTGTTGATTCCTCAAAAAGATTATGAATACAGTGCTCCAAGTATATGACATTGTTATGTCAAATTTAGTTTCTTGGAAAAGTGTACAAATGGAAATTTTTGACCACATTGGAGAATTCTTTTCAAAGTGGAAGTTTTCCAATACTTCCTCAAATTCATTCCACATCCCTCATTAAACATCTATAAGAATTTCATATTACTTCAGTTTTGGAGTTTTAAATGTAAGATCATTAAGCCACAACTTTGTGTTCGAAAGTATCTGTTTCTTCGATAACTTTGGCAATTTTATTGAACTTCATGTGCCTTTTCTCGTAATTTGCGAAATTTCAATCGAAAACTATTAGGATCAGGTCTTCTTCACGAGTCCGTTAGATTAGAATAAGTACCCATGAGTAAAAGGGTAATTGACACTAGGAATTGCACATAACTGAAAAAGTAAAATCAAGATTTCTACCACAAATATCAAGTTTTGAAAGCAAAATTAAGTAGTAATTCATATCTACAATCTAAAGTGTTTTTTGGGGTTTGAAGCCGTAGTACAATGGAATATCTTCCTGACTTTTAGTCTGCAGCTGCGGCAGATCATTATCAAAGGCGATGAGGCAATGGGCAATGTGATCTTCCGTGCTTCCTGACGTTGACTGTGGTAAGCTCCGTGGTATTTATTCCCCCGCTGTCGCGCTGCAGTGGAGGGACTGGGGTGGGGGTAGAGGTGGCGCGGGGTTTCGGCACACTTGAAGTATGTCGTAGAACTCGCCTCCAGTCTACATTTAGAAACGTTTGTTGTCAAAAGCTTTGCGATTAATATAAGAAATCCATCTCGTTGATAAGGATAACTTTTGTGTTTGTCCCACCCTGCAATTCCTCTTGTATTCCGTACTCCTCGTGTGGGCACTGCGTTTTGTGATGCCAATGTATACCGAGCCACAGCTGCATGGAACTCGGTAAACTCCAGGTGCCGGATAGGGGATCTCCGCGGTCTTTGGCCGATCTCAAGCTCTGTTGTATTGTACGAGTGGGTTTAAAGACAATTTTAACATTGTGCTTTTCCAGTAGCCTGCCGATCCTGTCTATTACTTTGTGGATGTATGGTAGACTAGTCATTCCGCGCTTTTCTTCATCTTCTCCCGTTGTTATTTTCTGGCGCTTTACATTGCTTGGACGGATAGCTTTATCGAACCACTGCTTGCTGTATCCATTCCAACCAAAGGCTCTTTCCAGATGCTTCATTTCTCCATTCAATTCAGGAGACTCACAAATTCTCTTGGCTCTCACAGAAAGAGTCTTTATGACTGCTCTTTTCTGTCTGCGATGATGATTTGATTTGTTATTGAGGTATCAGTCAGTGTGTGTTAGTTTTACATAAACAGTGTGCGCAAGCTTCCCATTCGGCTCCTTGATACCAAAATATCCAAAAACGGTAGGCGTCCTTCCTTTACTATCTCCATAGTGAATTGAATTTTTGGGTTGATAAGAGTTGAGGTGTAAGAGGAAGTTTTAAAGTTCGCCCTCGCCATCGCTCCAAATAACAAAGCTGTCGTCCACGTATCGGAATCAGCACTTTGGCCTCTTTTTTGACTTTGCCAATGCCTTGGCTTCGAAAATCTACATAAAATAGTTTGCTATTACTGGACTAAGGGGGCTAACCATAGCCAAACCATCAGTTTGTTCGTAGAAATCTTCCTTCCATAAAATTATTATCATCCAAGACAGAAAAGAGGAGTCATAAAGACTCTGCCTGCCAAAGCCAAGAGAATTTGTGAGCCGGCTGAATTGGAAAGGGAGAACGCATCTGGAAACCCAGGTAACATATTACGTCATTGAAACGTCTTTTAGACCACGTCATATGGTCCCACTTTGGCGGTCAACTAGACGTCTTAGTGACGTAAGTAAGGTACATCCAGAAGCCGTCATATTGAAGACGTCACATTGAAGAAGTCACCTGGCTTTATATAAAGACGAAATGTGACTTTAGTGTCCTCAGTATGACATCATATGGACGTCAGCTTAACCAAAAAAAGTGTCTTAAAACATGTTAAAGGAAAGCTTAAAATTTTGCAAATTGTACATTTTCGTAATCCTGACCTAACTTTTTCGAAAGCCACCTTTGATTTGAGTTATTTTTGTCAAATTTTACACATTTTATATATATTTTTAACAAATTAAAAGATTTCAACCAAATTTGCCTGATTTTGGTGTAGAATTTCCCAAAAACCTCAAGAGCATTATTAAACTATATGTGTTGACAACGTTTTGGCCCTAATTATAACCGCAATTTCTCCAATAGCTCTAAATTTCCATTTTCTATCGTTCGAGAAGTTTTTAAAGGATTTTTCCTTAGTTGCATTTTCAAACGCTCTGAATCATTTATAACCTATTTTGACTCGAATCCTGGCTTAGTATTTTAAGAAAATATTTATTTCCATTTTTAGAAGCTTTGAGTCAGTTTTAACCGATTTTGGTCATAATCATGATTTCTCCAAAAACTCCTAATTTCTATTTTTACATGATTCAATTTTTTCACCGATTTTGGTTCAAATCCCTAGGCTAGCTTTTTCATAAATTGCCAAGTTTGCATTTTGCAGGGTATCTGAGTCAAATTTTACTTATTTTGGTCCAAAAATGTAATTTAACCATATATTTGAATTCATTTTGCCTGATTTAGTTCTAAAATTGAATTTCTCCAAAATCATCAAGATTTTAGCCCTAACTTTATATTAAACTTCTCCAAAAACTCTATATTTGCATTTTTAGTTCTGTGACATTTTTTCAACACTCAAGAGCTTTGGTACTAAAATACTCCACAAATATAGAATCACATGAAATCCTTTCTAACGATTGTAACCAATGTTACATAGGATAAGGCAAACGATTACTAATTATTGGCGGCTTCATAATTTCAGAGGTTCTAAAGAAATCGAAGTAGATTTTCCTACTAGAATAAAAGGACAAAATAATTCTACTTCTGTAAGAAAAAACTTCAAGTTGACATCAGTATGCCGAAATTTTAAAAGATTTATCTTAACGTAAAACACTTAAACGTGTTTTAAGTTATAATAAATATAATAACACATTCAAAACGTGTTTCGAATTTATTAACTTTTATTCCTACCCGGTGAAGTTTTGAATTTAAACAATAAGTAATTAAATGTTATCAATAGGTCGTTGATAAATACTCACCTAACGCCTTCATGTATGCGTCAAAATTCTCGCTACTAGCCAGTTTGTACTTCTTGCCAAGGTGCGAATCAACCATTTTTTTATATCTGAAAAAGAAGGAAAAGTAAGTTTTAAGGAATTAATGAATGAAAAATAAAATAATAAAATGTGGTCCAATTGTTAAGTTTTTTGCCAAATGGGGTGAATTTTGTAAGTCTGTGGTTTAAAAATAAAAATCAATTGTTTTTATTCGCAACATGAAAACATTGAAAACTCTTAAGCATTTAAAAAACTTTGCCCAATAATTTTCAATCCAAGTTTTTAATTTAAAAGTTTATCAAGTGTAAAAGTGAGCTCTTTTGAGCCACTCTGTACCTACTTATAATAGTAATATAATAATAATATCCTTTATTGCCAGAAAAATGATGAAATATCACAAAGCAACTTGGATATATCATCGCTTGGTCCAAAAGACTTCACTTAGACGGGCAATTGGACGTCTTAGTGACTTCAGTAAGACTCATCCACATTTAAATGTCAAACGTCGCATGAGCGTTTCAGACAAAATCTGAACGTTAGTGACCGATGTTTGTGGTCATATCGAATGTCAGTTTAACCAAAAAAATGACCTAAAAAATGTTAAAGAGCAGCCTAAAATTTTGCAAAATTTTGTTTGCCTAAGTAAGAAATTTTACAATAAAAATATAGAAAATGTAATGTAGGCAAATGATAAATTATGTTAAGAAAAAAAGTCTCGTAAAGACAAATATGAGATTATATCTTGAATTAAACACATGTTCTCTTTTATGTTTTATTCTTATTTTTGTATTATAATGATGACATGAGGATGTCATGGTTGGGACGTCCTTAAGACGTCTTTTTTTAGTCTGCTGACCAATATGACTAAATTCGACCAACAAAGACGTCTTTTCGACATCATATATGTCAGGCTGGTTACCTGGGAAGAGTCTTTGGTTGGAATAGATACAGCAAACACAAGTTCAATCGGGCCGTCCGTCCAAGCATTGTAGAGCACCAGGAAGGAGCACCGGGAGAAGATGAAGAAAAGCTCAGATGGACCAGTCTAGCAGATATCAATAAAAAAAAAATGGACAGCACAATGTTAAAACTGTCTTTAAACCCACTTGTACAATACAACAGAGCTTGAGATCGGCCAAAGACTGCAGAGATCCCCTATCGGCACCCGGAGTTTACCGACTTCCATGTAGCTGTCGCTCGGTATATATTGGCACCACAAAACGCAGTGTTAACACGAGGATTACACAAGAGGAGTTGCAGACTGGGACAAACACAAAAGTCAGCAGTAGCAGAGCAGGCGCTCTCCGAAGGTCACGACATCCTTTTCAACGAGTTGGATATTTTATATCTGGCTCTTTGAGAACGAGGCCATTGAGATCTTTAAACACGAAAACAATTTTAATAGGAAGGAGGAAAGTACGTTTCTAAATGCAAACTGGAAACGGGTTCTACGACATACTTCAAGTGCGCCGAAACCCCGGGCCACCACTACCCCCACCTCCAATCCCTCCACTGCAGCGCGACAGCGGAAGAATAAATACCACGGAGCTCACCACAGTCGAATGAGTAAACGTCGGAAAGCACAGGTGATCACTTCGCTCATTACCTCATCGTCTTTGATAATGTCTGCCGCAGCTGTAACGAAACGTCAGGAAAAAAATTAATTGGACCACGGCTTCAAAGCCCGGAAAATACTTTAGATTGTATTTTGACCGACCGTGAAAGCCTTCAGAATTTCATAATTCATACCTAAGTATCCACTGTTAATCTTCGCATATTTGTCATCACAACTGCTTCTTGGTGCACCCCTACCAACTCCAGTTTGGATCATGTGGATCTATAGCTTCTACGGAAGCATGCCGGGATCTCGAAGGAACCAAATACTCTCTCAGACAGTAATTAACCGGACTAATACCTCAAATCTCATAATTTTAAGCCCTACATAGACACAAGAACTGTCTTACAAGTTTTAAATTATGAAAAGAAATCAATCACGTGAATTGTGGCAAAAACTTCGCAATATTTTGTGGTGGAAGGTCTAATTAATTCGTCCAAGCAATTAAATCTAAGTGAAAACATCTCATAAACCGCAATGCAAAATAGGAAATTCAACTTTTGGGTAGAAGTAAGACAGAAATTGTATATACTTAAGGACTATTAAAACAAGTGAAAGATTTGATCTTGATGTTAGTGATTCGATAGATGATTCGAAGCATCCAATAAATCAGGATGACTGAATGATTCAAGACCTATGCATCTCTAACATAAATTATATTGTTTTATTTTACCAGAGGGAAAGGCGAATTAAATAATTTGGAGAGACAGATCAGGACTGTCTGCATTTGCAGTCGATGTCAAACTTAATTGAAAATGAGTTAGAGAACATAGTACGATGTTAAAGAAAAAGATTCTTGAGATGATTCACTGAAACATTTCTACCAATAATTTTATTGAATAAATATGTATAATTACAAACTTTGAAGTCAGTAGACAAAATGATAATAATAAAAAAAGACTTTAAGAATTGTTTTTGAAAACGTTGCCTCCAAACAACTAAACTCCGAATTGAGCTGTGCCCCAAACTACAAACAATTGCCGAGAGATAACGAACATAGGTTTAGGACAGAACAAACAAGATAAAGAATGGCGGCTTCGGACACTAACTCAAACTGCCTCCTGTCGATTGAGGAACTTATTATCCCCATGGAAGCCAAGCGGAGGCGATAGAGCATAAGCGAAATTGTTTTACACTCGATTTCCTTGGTATGAGATGAGGTACCAAGGAAATACGGTTAGACTTTTATTGCAATATGCTAGATGGCCTAAGAATTTAAATTGTCTTTAAAAGTATCTTCAAAATATCGTTAAATTGTATATTAGTGGAGAATTCTTTAAAGATAAAAGGGTGGATGGTAGTGCTCACAGTCCCCTTCGTTTGACCGGGTTAACAAATAGACTGATTTTTTTGATTAACTGGTCTTGGGGACAACATTTTCTAATTGGGAAAATAGATAATAAATTAACTTCCCGGAGGATTAATAGTTTCTCGTTTCCGGGCTAAGAAACTACGAGGTGCCCTCTTAAGATTTATGCCCCTTAGGTCAATCGTAATAGAAGTCCTCTCATAGTGGATTTACCTATAAATAATCGATTTTCTTTAGAGGTTAAGATTTATTAGAACACTGGATGCTTCCATAGTTTGAGATAATTATAATTGAAGTCCGTTTAAGCTTATTACAATAACAAGGAGATCTCGCCTCTTTCCCAACTCTCGCCCTCATACGAGCCTAACGAACAAAACCCATTCGAGTCTATAAAACGAGTTTTCTTTGATTGGATTGTCCTTTACGGTTTTATCTCGAATTCGCTTTGAGATGGCATCGAATACCGTGAATGTTGATGATATTACCAAATTTGTACCATGCATAGAAAGAGGATTTTGATACAGTGCACAACCAATTATTAACTTCATCATACTGCTTTCAATTTTTTATGCCATTGCCTTGTCTTAAGTAAGGCTGCTGAACATAATTCTATGAGCCTTATACTACTATCAACCTTTTAAACTCACCCTTATGGCAAAGAACAAAGGAATGTGGAAAGAGGGTGAAAATCATTTTAAAATAATATAGTAGGGCAAGCTTATTTCACTTGGTCGACTTCGTTTGACCAACGAACTGGACTTTCTTTCCGCGCAAAATTTAATTTGCGGTAACGATAATATCGTTGACTGAATGAAAGCCCGAAAATAAACAGAGTTTAATCCCTTTAAACGACAATCTAGTACATTAAATGAGTATTATCGAGTCACCCCAAGCTGGCCACAAGCATCGGCAAACCCCATAAATAGCGGGGATATGATCTTCAAAAGGGGTAACGATGCTACGCTCCTATCAAGTTAAGTGAATAGTTTTTGCATATCGGTTGGGTTAATTTTTACCACTTAAGGAAAATTTCCTGCTACATTTACAATACACAAATTATTACTATATATGTAACTCATGTAAAAGGTAATAAAAGCATAACATGCATCTGCTTATATTTAGCGAATGTTGGACCCGCCTTATTGTCAAGAAGTGAAGTGTAGTTTGACTAATTTATGAAATTTTTTGTATAAACTAGTTCCAGATATTTCATGTTTCAACAGGTTAGTTCAGGTTTGACGTTCAGGTTTTTTTCATTTCACGTTACTCCACTAACCCTAAGCAAATAGCCCTTGCAAAAACTGCCCCAGATATCAACCCAGGTCGGACCAACCATCCGAATTAGCATGAGTAAATATAGATCACAGAGCTTACGAGAACAAGTGTCAACAAATTAAGATTCAAGAGCAGATTTTTGCATAAACGAAATCAGGATCTCGGACCACAATGTCAATTTATGCATATTAATGACGATAGAGAGGGCCGATGATCGGAATGGATATGGTATAAAGGGCTGGACCGGATACTCATCAACTTTTATGAATTAGAGGAGAATGGTTGTTTACTTTTGAGTTTTATAAGTTTCATTACAATAAGTATGTAGTTTTGGAGTACTAAAGACTCAGTTTTGTGCCATAAGCTTCAACTTAAACTCAAGTTCAGGTGCATTTTAAATTGAGGCTATAAAACTAGAATAAAATTTAAATAGTACATTTTTGAGTGTATAAAATGGAACGTTTTGTGGCTTCTAACAATGTAGTTTTGCCTTATCTTATGTCTAAGTTATAGGAAACTTCATTCACGAGACCGATGCAATCGATCCTTATGTCTCCATAAATAATTTACCAATAACACATAATCTCCTCCTTGATCTTAAAGCAATACAAAATTGTGTCGTTCATTCGCCTTTAAAAATTCGTCCCCAGCAAAGCAATTGAAATTCCAATAAATTTGGGGCTTTTGTGGGAGAAATGAGGAAGGGGATGAAATTAAATCTCTATTTTCATTTCCACCGGATTATCGGTCGTGCACTGCGTTTATATATTTCTGGGCACTTGATTATTATTTATACAGGATGTACCAAAATGTCATTTTAAAAAGTCATAGAGGGTATGGCTGCATCATTAGACAAAAGTAATTTAACATACTAAGTCGGTACTTAGCTACCTATCTGATTAACTTCAATAATAGTTCTGTTTAAAGAGAAACTGGATAATATATTCAAAAATCGTTTTATATTTTTATTTTTATTTTTTTCAGGATAAATAAAATTTTTAAATGCCTTTTTTGTGATTTTTTTGTTACCCTGTAGCCACATAAAACGGACCCAGAAACTAAACAAATAAGAAACCAAATTTCATACCTATTTGACGTAAATCGTCTTATCAAGAAATGCCTATGCGAAGCATCTCTTACAAGAGCTCTTTGAAGATGGTCCTTTGATATTTTTTTTTTATCTTTCAGATTTCTGTTAATATAGAAGTATCAAATTTTGGTTATGAGTTAACTGTGACATGTGGAGCCTTCTGATGTAAAAACGTTTCGAATGATGTATCAGCTTAGGTATATATACCGTCTCAAATTATTATGAACTGGGGTGTGCCATGGAAAACAGATGTTTTGCTCCTGTATGAATTTTTGACAATGATATTGAGTGACTTTGGCAAGTAAATGAGGTTACAAATTTGACAAATGTCTAAATTATTTGTATAACGTTGCCAAATTAATAAAAAATTAAGAATCACTCATTCAAAATACTGAGCCTGTCATAAGTAGGCAGTATATGTAGTAGAAGGAAGCAAAATCATGAAATGGGTAGGGGAGGTAAAAAAACCCTAGGATATTATAATTGATAATTAGTTCATGAGATTTTTTAATTTTGGTAAATAAGCCATCATATTGTGGTGCTAACTTAATAGACAATTAAAGCACCTGTTATGTGCAGAAGCACCAGTTTCTTAAGAAGATAGAAGTAATAAGGTAAACATATCTATTCCTAATGAATGATCGAAAGTGTGAATTCACAACAATTCGCGGAATTTGAACGATTGGGGTAATGTCGGCTTGCTGTATGGTAATAAAGTTAAATACATCTTCAGATTATATATTACTTATTATGAATATTATGTGAAAAAATATGTATTATTTAGTTAGTTCTATGGTATGTGTATGAGACCCGTAGCATGCGTCGGTAGCCCCACATTTCGAATGCTTCTAAGCGTTTGGTGGCAGCCTCAGTAAAACTCCAGCTTTCTACTTTATAGAGGAGAACACTAAAGACGTAGCATCTGAGAATCCTTATGCATATATTGATATTAAAAGACAGGTTACAAAGAACTTTCTTAAAGCGGTTAAAAGCGCTTCTGGATTTTTCAATTCGAGTTCTTATTTCATAACTATGATCCCATGTATCATTGATATTGCAGCTCAGGAAGCAGCATATTTTCTCTACTCTTTCCAATGGTGTATCGTTTACCATAAATTGAGCGCTTATGTTGATGTTCTTACTGATAATTATTTCATACATGTCTATTATTTCACTATTGGATTCTGACGACGAATCAGTGCTAGCCAATTTTGAATCAGCCTGTTAATGTGATAATAAATGGAGAAATATTATCAAAAGGTGTTCCACTCGACTATTTTTCTCTAGTCCGCCAAAATTAGATCGTTACTATGGCTACAAAAAAATGTACACAACTTGTCAAGAGTGCAGTGTTTTTGTTGTAGAGATTCTTACAATAAACCCTTGCAATTTGTTTGTATGATTATATTGACAATGATAATGGAGTAAGTTTAGAGCCTAATAGCCATGATACAGTAACTATTAAAGATAAGATGTTGCACATATGGGAGGTGGACGTAGCCGTCGAATGTGTAGGAACAAAAATTTGTGGACAAAGCGGCGAAGGCAAAATTTCTCTCCTCTTTTTAAATACTCAATTCAGGCTACTATACAACAAGCTAACATACCTCAATTGCCCAGATTTCCCCCTGTAGTGAATCCGCACTGCCAAACATTAAGTATCTATTGCAACAATGTTAGACTACCTATGCAGAGATGAAAATGTTGCTTTTAAACCAAGGTGAGAACCAAGAAATATTTCTTGTTGCTTCTTCTGATTTTAAAATTACCTATTTAGGGTCACAAACGACTCTACATTTAGCAAGAGAATTGTTTGACATGTGCACAAATGTGATAATAAGATTGCCTGAAGATATGGTTTGTGACTCATTGTACAAATTGATATTGACTCCACAACACTCAGTATTAACAAACGTAGAGAATTACAGAACAAAAAAGGTGTTGCAGACTGGGATAAACACAAAAGTCAGCAGCAGCAGAGTACGCTTCCTCTGAAGGTCAAGATATGCCTTTCATCCTTTTAACAAGATGGATTTCTTCAAACATCAATCGCAGAGTTATTATCCGACAGTAACCAGAAAACCCGTTGATACTTTTAGGCACAAAAACATCTTTGACAGAAAAGAGGAAATTGCGTTCCAAAATTCACACTGGAAACAAGTTCTGCAAAAACATGAGATAAAAAATTCATTGGACCACAACATCAAAGATCGGAAAACAATTTAGGAGGGATGAATTTGTTCAAATGCCAATTCTGTTTGCTTTTTGTTTGATATACATACTTTTTCTTTTGGTTTTATGTCGAGCACCGAATTATGATGATGTTATAGCGTATACCTATGTCTATTTTTTTTGTTATTCACCACTTACTTAAATAAAATAATGTATTTACGCCAGCTATTTATTATTGTTTCCTGGTACCCAACTACCTAGTTTTATGATTAGACTCATAACATCTATGCTTATAACAAGCCTTTTATTTTATTTTCTATAATTTAATACCTCTTTTTATAACATTAATCTGGCAACATTTCATGAATGAATTAGACATTTGTCAAATTTGTAACCTCATTTACTTGCCAAATTCACTCAATGTCATTATCAAAAATGTATACAGGGCCAAAACATCTATTTTCCATGGCACATCCCAGTCCATAATAATTTGAGACAGCATATATGTAAAATTTTTTAGTAACATCTTTCTTATATTTGGTCATTATTGATATCGAATTTGAAAACTTCAGAGTATTCTAGATTAAAAAGGGGCTCTTGTTTTAGAGTCACGGATATACAGGGTGAGTTTTTATATATTTAGCGAAGTATTCAGCAGAGCTACGAAATGGGTTCAAAGGGTAAAACAGCTTTTTGAAGAAATACTTTTGGACATTTTTTTGTCTTACTAGATAATTGGAAAAACACAATTGTTTTTACTTTTTTTATCCTGCTGCCACAAAAAAACTAGACAAACTTAATTTGTTCACGGTAGAATTACTTGCAACTATTGCACTTACATCATTTTGTTAGAACCAATAATGACATAGCTAGACTGATTTCAAGAAATTGTCAAAATTGGGTTTGACGGTTTCCTTAAAGGTACTTTTAGAACAGACTTTTTAACCACTTTTTAAAAAGAAAACGTCTCATTTCAATAAAAAAAAAACACGACAAATTTTTTATTTTTGTTTGAAAATAACCAAAGAGAATGCCTTCTTTTATCTCAATTTCCAATTTTGACCCCCTATATCTTTAGAACGAGTAAGTGAGTCCAACAGTTGTTCTTCTTGATATGTTCTTTATCCAACATAGTAGAGGTCCTATTGATTCGATAGTTTCGGAGATGGATCCCTTCTGTTTTTAGGCAATCCTAGAATAAACTATTCACTTGAAAAAAAACTCACTTAAAGGACTACTCTCACTCGTATTACGATTGTTACATTCACAGGGAATTAAAATCTTTTCCATCAAAAGCAGCACAAAAAAAATCCAATTTTTTTTTAAATGACCGTAAGAGACTTAAAGAAGCGTAAAGAGTAAAGATGACCGTAAAGAAGTTCTTTTCTCTCAATTTCCAAAATTGACCTCCCATAACTTTAGAAAGAGTGGATCAATTGGAGTGAATAAAATTGGTCCAGCTTCTTGTTCTTCTTGCTGTCCTTTTTCACTTCACAACAGCAAATTTTTTTTGAAAATGGCCAAAGGGGCCCCATTTATTAAATTTTTGATTCACGTAAAAAACACGACTAACCTGAAGTAATCCTAACTCAAACTCACCTGTTGGAAAAGAGGGGCAGATCAAGTTTTCTGTAACAGGCCTAACATCAGTATCAGTTGACTGCGACTTTTCCGTCGATTCTTGGGTGGTAGTAGCTTGTGTGGTAGCCTGAAGTGATGATAGTGGTAACTTAATGCACCTTTAGCGAATACTCAACAAAAAAAATCTTTGCCATCAATTTTCTCATGATGATTCGACTCTTGACTTACGTCATTCCTTTCGGTACTTTTCATTAACTGAGTAACTTGTAATTTATGCATGACTCTTCGGCTTCCTCCTCCTTAGTCCTTTGCCCTCGAGAGAGCTTGGTGACATCATGTAACAATTCTCTTGATTGTGTCTTTCCAGGCAGTTCTATTCAGCGCCAGGTGTGCTGTATCCGACAGACTATGGCCCACCATGTGTTTGACTTGGTCCACCCATCGCAATGATGATCACCCACCAGGTCGTCTCCTTTCAACCCTTCCTTCCACGATTAGTCTTTCCATCGAGTCTGTTTGTCTAGAGATGTGTCCAAAACACCTTAAAATTGATTGACTGACTTTTGTGACTAATCGGGTTTTAATATGTAGTTCTTCTAGTATGGCTACATTAGTTCTGTGGGCCGTCCAGGGTATTCGCAGGATTCGTCGGTAAACTCACACTATTCTCTTTTTGTCCTCCAACTCTTTCAACGTCCATATTGCGATGGCAAATATGATCGAGAGTGCTATTCGCAGCTTAGTGTTTCGGGTAATGTCATTCCTTTGGGTACTTTCCATTATCTGAGTAGCTTCACTAAATTTATCCATGACACTTTGCTCTTCGGCTTAAATGCTATTAAAACCATCCACAAGGGCTACTGAGAGGTCTTATTCTGAGTGAAGTAACACCGTCTCAATTGGCAATTGGTAATGAATGTACGAGTGACAAACAATTTTTCTGGTCACGTTAACAACTGAGATTTTTTTCACTTCACAGTGCTCGGATTCTTTGCTGTTACCTTCTTCAACTTCAGTTATGGCATTTGTCAGTAGTTCTGCTGACATTTCCTCTTTTCGGTCTTCAAGAGGTGCACTCGCTTTGCCTACAATTCCTTCAGGGGCATATCTAATGGTATTTTCTTTAGTTGAGGTAACAGTAACTGCTTCATGTTCAGGTTCTCTATGTTCAGCAATGATGGTTGTAGCGTCTGCTTCTAAATCGATTTGAGTTGCCTCATCAGGTGCGACGTTGTTGGTAGTAGTATCCATGGACATTAAGTTTTCTGTACATTAAGTCTTCTGAATTTACATTCAATGGAGGTAGGGTGGTCCTATTCTCTGTTGTGGTGTTGGCTAATACAACATCTTCTGCAAATGTTGGACTCATCCTCCTGTATGGTCAAAGAAGTCTTTGCAATCGATTTTCTTATGATGATTCAACTCTTGACTATGTCATTCCTTTCGGTACTTTCCATTAACTGAGTAGCTTCAGTGGTCCTAAATTTCTTAAGAGGTGCACTTGGTTTGTTTACAATTCCTTCAATGGCATTTTCAGTGGTGTTTTCTTTAGTTGAAGTAACAGTAACTGCTTCATGTGCAGTTTATCTATGCTCAGCAATGATGGTGGTACCATCTGCTTCAAAGTCACTTTGAGTTGTTGCCTCATCAGGTTTGAGGGGGTTGGTAGTAGCATCCATGGCCACTAAGTCTTCTGTACTAAAATTTGCATTAAATGGGGTAGGGTGGTACTCTTCTCTTTTGTGATGTTGGCTAATACAACATCTTCTGCAAATGTTGAATTATTCCTCCTATATGGTCAAACAAGTCTTTACAGTCGATTTTCTCATGATGATTCGACTCTTGACTTATGTCATTCCTTTCGGTACTTTCCATTAACTGAGTAGCTTCAGTGGTCCTAAATTTATCCACGACACTTTGCTAATCGGCTTACGTACTATTAAAACTATCCAGAGGGGCTACTGAGAGGTCTTCTGAGTGAAGTAACACTATCAATTGGCGGTGCAGCTGTAGCGAATTTAGGAGTGACAAACAATTTTTCTGTCGTTGTCACATCAGCAACTGAGAGTTTCTTCACTTCATAGTAATCGGAGTCTTTGGTCTACCTTCCTCAACTTCAGTTATGGCATTTGTCACTATTTCCGCTGACACTTCCTCTTTTTGGTCTTGAAGAGGTGTACTTGGTTTGTCTACAACCTTCAGTGGCATTTTCAGTGATGTTTTCTTTAGTTGAAGTAACAGTAACTGCTTCATGTGCAGTTTATCTATGCTCAGCAATGATGGTGGTACCATCTGCTTCGAAGTCACTTTGAGTTGTTGCCTCATCAGGTTTGAGGGGTTGGTAGTAGCATCCATGGCCACTAAGTCTTCTGTCCTAAAATTTGCATTAAATGGAGTAGGGTGGTACTCTTCTCTTTTGTGATGTTGGCTAATACAACATCTTCTGCAAATGTTGAATTATTCCTCCTATATGGTCAAACAAGTCTTTACAGTCGATTTTCTCATGATGACTCGACTCTTGACTTATGTCATTCCTTTCGGTACTTTCCATTAACTGAGTAGCTTCAGTGGTCCTAAATTTATCCACGACACTTTGCTAATCGGCTTACGTACCATTAAAACTATCCAGAGGGGCTACTGAGAGGTCTTCTTCTGAGTGAAGTAACACTATCAATTGGCGGTGCAGCTGTAGCGAATTTAGGAGTGACAAACAGTTTTTCTGTCGTTGTCACATCAGCAACTGAGAGTTTCTTCACTTCATAGTAATCGGAGTCTTTGGTCTACCTTCCTCAACTTCAGTTATGGCATTTGTCACTATTTCCGCTGACACTTCCTCTTTTTGGTCTTGAAGAGGTGTACTTGGTTTGTCTACAACCTTCAGTGGCATTTTCAGTGGTGTTTTCTTTAGTTGAAGTAACAGTAACTGCTTCATGTGCAGTGTATCTATGCTCAGCAATGATGGTGGTATCATCTGCTTCAAAGTCACTTTGAGTTGTTGCCTCATCAGGTTTGAGGGGGTTGGTAGTAGCATCCATGGCCACTAAGTATTCTGTACTAAAATTTGCATTAAATGGGGTAGGGTGGTACTCTTCTCTTTTGTGATGTTGGCTAATACAACATCTTCTGCAAATGTTGGATTATTCCTCCTATATGGTCAAACAAGTCTTTACAGTCGATTTTTTCATGATGATTCGACTCTTGACTTATGTCATTCCTTTCGGTACTTTCCATTAACTGAGTAGCTTCAGTGGTCCTAATTTTATCCATGACACTTTGCTCATCGGCTTAAATACTATTAAAACTATCCAGAAGAGCTAGTGAGAGCTCTTATTCTGAGTGAAGTAACACTGTCTCAATTGGCGGTGCAGCTGTAGTGAATTTAGGAGTGACAAACAAGTCATAGTGCTCTTGAATTTGCTGCTACTTGAATTTGCATTAAATAGGGGCAGGGTGGTACTATTCTCTGTTGCGGTGCTGGCTAATAGGCTAATCAGCATCTTCTGAAAATATGGGATTAATCCTTGGGTTATATTCTATTTACCTGTAGTTTCAGTGGTTGAGGTAGACGCGTCCATTTTCTCAATAACTTCCTGCAAAACTTTCTCATTAATTTTCTTGACAAAATAACTGTTACTGTGCACGTTTTTGTTGATCTCTGTCGCCAGCGTTAAGTTTTCCTCATGATTGTGAGTATCCATTAGCATAGCCAAAGCTGTAGCACTTTTCCTCATATTTTCCACCTCTACGGCAGATCTTTCATTTTACTAAAATGTCCAACTTGGTCCATAGGGGCTTTGGTGGTCTTTGCCGCAACATCAATTCCCACTTTATTATCTTCATTCTTCAAGGGAGCAACGCCCAATGAAGCCGCGTCAGTAGGTTTAGGTTCTAGCGGGTTTGTATGGTTCAGTCGATCGTTATCCAAGCTCGGTGGTATTGTATTATTTTGCTCATGAGTTTCAGTGTCATTCGACGCATAGAAATGCTCAGCAAAATGCTCGTCAGAGTTCACTCAGTCAAGATTTTTCACCAACGTATCGTTCTCTGTTTGCATGATTAGTCTGGTAAAACTGATGGTTTTGATTGGCTTGAACATGTGAAGGCTCTGTAGTTATGTCAGATGTGTGTGTGACTCATATTTACAAGGAGACTAAGGTGGTTACTTCATTTAAAAGATCACTGACTGTTATTGTAAAGATCCCGGCCTCACGAGTAATAACTTTAACTCCCAACACTCCACTGTGATACTCGAAATTCAGGTTAATGCTCGTGGTTGTGGCTTCTACTTCTTTGTTCTTTTATTCAGGAAATTTATTGGAGGTTATTGTTTCTTCTGTACTGGTAATTGACGCTCTCACAAGTACATGATTCAACTCTTCTGAATGCATTAAAGTTCTGTTTTATTCATTTGAGAAGATACCATTTAACCCTTCTACTGACTGAACTTATTCAGTGGAAACTTCTCCACTGCTCTGCCACAAATCATTTACTCCAGACCCGGTAGATGCTCAATTAATTTTTATGTTCCAACGCTCTTTCAGTAGTTGGTTCCAAATAGGTGGCTTCTTCGCTGACAATGTGATATTAATCAGCAAGAGCGTCATGCTCTTCAGGGTGTGCTGAAAGTATGGTAAAAAGCTGTCATCGGTAGCATCCTCAGCCTCAATATCGTGACCAAAGTGTCGATATTCTTGAGCCTCACTGTGGGTAAATTGTTCCGTTGAAGATGGTTCAATTCAATCAATCGTTCTGCTGCCGTCGTTCTTTCAGATGTCAAAAACTGGTGTTTTTCAGTCAGGGTCTCATGGTCTACAAGGAGATATGTCTTATTTTTTCCAACTTGAATTTCCAACATTGACCGCCTTTAGTAGACCGATTGAAATAAATCCTACATTTTTTTTTGTTGTCCTTAATGCCCTATTTCATTTCTTAAAGCAAGACATAAGTCCCATTGGTTTGATAGTTTCTGAGATAGACCCCTTCAGTGTTACATTTTTATCGACTTTTTTAAAAAAATCACTTACGAGACTATTCTGACTCGTATTAAGTTTGGTACGTTCATAGGGGGTTGATGTCTTATTTCAATCAAAAACAGCACACAAAATCAATTTCAATATTTTTTTTGAAAATGACCCAAGGGGGTATAAATCGATAAGGAACCAACTCTGGAATTAGTAGTTTACGTTCTATATAAAAGACATCCTGTATAAAAGTATAAATTTACATATAAACTGTTCCAGAAACAGAAGAACATTCTTAGAGAACCGTCACTGATATACAGAATAACCATACCGGGACCGAGTAAAACTATACGCGAATGTAGTAGTAGACGTTGAATCTGATAAAGCGCTGTGTCCCGAGCATAAATCAGCGACCGACTGAGCGTGAAGCCACAATTATAGCTACCCAAATTTATTAGCAATAACTTGGATGGAAAGCGGCCCCATGTAATTAAAATAAAGACCGTGGGGTCGGAAATATCGTTTAATTTTCTGCTATCAGGTTATGAATGTGAATTATGGTAAGTTCACTTAGCCGGAAGACACCACCGTCAAGTCGAACATTTCACTACTTTTAAATACGCTTTCAACCCCCTAAGTGGGAAATTTTAAAGACAACAGGTTTTATTTGTGCCTTTTTCCATAAATAAAAACTCCAATCTTCTGTACGAGGGAAATAATTTTCAAAAACGAAACAGTTGTGTATAGACAATCAAACTTTTTTGATATTCGATACGATATAACGGTTCTGACTTTGTATTCTTTGTCCTTGGCTCACTATATTTATTTCGAGGTAGCTCATTTTGAAGTCTACAGTTACGAATACATCATGTAATTGCTGTAGCATTTAATTTAATTATTGCAAATTATTTCCTATTAAAATTATGTCCGCAAATCTGAGATGGTTTATTTTTATGCCTTTGGCGTCCCATTCCAATTTCTTGGAGGGGAAAGAATGGGAAAGAGAAGATGTCTAGGAAGACTGAATTGTTTGAGGAAGATAGTGTCTCCTTGTCTCGCTACTCTTTTAATTTTTTGTGTTTCGATTTTGTCTTGTCACCCAGTTTTATTTGAATGTTTGCATTTATTTATATTCTTTATGATATTCGTTGAATCGATATTGGCGTTATTACTCCTATTATTTTGTTTGAACCTATGTCTCTTTAAGAACGATGTTTTAAAATCACCAAACATTAGGTACACTCAATCGTAACCTAGCTTGGAAACAAATATTTTTGTCAAATGCTCTTTGAGATGAATAGTTGAGACTTAACAGCAATCAGTATCCATATCTCCAATCCTCATGGATCTAGTAACTAATTATTGCTCAGTGTTATAACAAGTCATTATATTTTTAGACATACTGTACATGAATTTTGACTTGATAAGCTTTAACAGAAAATTAGACTTAGATTCATATAAAAAATATATCTTAAAATAAGTTCTTCTATCTAAGCCTAAAATATAAAAACTGGGACACCTTGTATACGTGGGTGTCTCAGTACCCCATGCTCCGTAACTATAGAGACATAGAGCAGATGAAGAGTATATATTCTTATATACTCATATAAAAGTAAACAATTTGGAGGGTGAGCAAGAAAAAATTGGTTTTTGAAATAGAGGAGTGGAATTTTGGCACATTTTCTAAGTAATTCAGAATTCCATACAAAATGTGGCAACGCTCTAAAGGTTTTCTAAAAAGGTCGGTTCTACAAAAGGCAAGTTTTTGCTAATTCAACAGCGTCGTAACTACAGCCGTTTCGCAGATAGCCATACCGCACGCACTTAAAAAAGACACAGGGTTATTCGAATTCGCCGCTCATCATTGGGATTTCGTAAACCATATAAGATAAGAATTCGATTAAATGAAGGCAAAGTTGGCGTATTTGCGTCCAGACTATAATGACATTTTTAAATTTTCAAAGTTGCGACTACTTCCGAAGATACAATTTAAAGTGTTTTCCGGGCTTTGAAGCTGTGGTCCAATGGAACTTTCGTCTACAACTGCGGCAGACATTATCCAAGGCAATGGGCGAAGTGATATCTGGATTGTGGGGAGCTCCGTGGTATTTATTCCCCCGCCGTCGCGCTGCAGTGGAGGGACTGGGATGGTGGTAGTGATGGCGCGGGCTTTCGGCGCACTTGAAGTATGTCGGAGAACTCGCTTCCAGTCTGCATTTAGAAACGTAATTTCCTCCTTCTTGTTGAAATTGTTGTCGTGTTTAAAGATCTCAATAGCCTCTCTCGTTAGTCTGAGATAGAAAATCTGCGATTGACATAAGGTATCCATCTCGTTGATAAGGATGCCGTGACCTTCGGAGAGAGCGTGCTCTACTGCTGACTTTTGTGTTTGTCCCAACCTGCAACTCCTCTTGTATTCCGTAATCCTTGTGTTGACACTGCGTTTTGTGGTGACAATGTATACTCAGCCACACACGCATGGAACTCGGTAAACTCCTGGTGCCGATAGAAGGTCTCTGCGGGCTTTGGGCGATCTCAAGCTCTGTTGTATTGATCGAGTGAGTTTAAAGACAGTTTTAACACTGTGCTTTTCCAATAGCCTGCCCATCCTGTCTGTTACTTTATAGATGTATGGTAGACTAGTCATCTTCTCCCGTTGTTCCTGGTGACCTACATTCCTTGAGCGGGCGGCCCTAGCGAACTCGTGCTTGTTGTATCGATTCCAACCAAAGGCTCTTTCCAAATGCTTCATTTGCCATTCCAATTCGGTAGGCATCCTTCCTTTTCCATCTCCATAGTAAATTGAATATTTGCGTCGATAGAGTTGAGGTGTAAGAGGAAGTTTTGAAGTTCTTCCGCGCCACGGCTCCAAATAACGAAAGATACATATCGGAACCAGCACTTTGGCCTCTTATTTTCGGTTGCCAACTGCCTTGCCTTGGCCTCAAAAATTTTCATAAAATAGTTGGGAATTACTGGACTAAGAGGGCTACACCATCAGTTTGTTCGTAGAAATCCTCCTTCCGTTGAAAATATGTAGGGGTTAGACAATGTTGGAACAATTTTGTGGAAATTGCTGGTTAATAGGTTCCATGGCTTCCTTAATGGGTACTATCGCGAAGAGCGAGAAAACATCGAAGAGAATTTCTCTTGGAGAAAGAGTCAAATAATGCAGTTTTTCGACGAAATGAGTGGAGTCGTTTATAAAGCTGTTGGTATTTCCTGTTTTAGGTTGCAGCAGTTTTGGAGGTGTTTCGCGATTTCGTAGGTCGGGCTTCCTATGGTGCTCACGATGGGTCTCAGTAGCACATCCGCTTTGTGGATCTTTGGCAAACCGTCCAGCCTTGGTGGCAAGGCTTCTGATTTTCTAAGATTAGTCATTTCATCCGATGCCACGTCCTTGATTAAATTGTTGGTGGCCCTCAGAATCCGTACGGTTGGATCACGAGTTAGCTTCTTATAGGTGGTGGTGTCTAACAGTGTCCTGATTTTTCCCTCGTAATCCGATATTATGGCAAAATAGGAGCAGGTTTACGGGTATAGGACTTTCAAAAACCAGCTCTTCTTTAAAAAATTGCCGACGTTTCGATTGTGTTCTTTTTTATATTTGTAGCCCTGAAGAAAATTGTAATACACAATCGAAACGTCGGCAATTTTTTAAAAAGGAGCTGGTTTTACTTAGTCCTATACCCGTAAACCTGCTCCTGTTCATTGACAACAAGGACGTTAACCACACACGTTATGGTAAACTTTCCTCCCTTGTTCAGAACGCTCAGCTCTTCTGTTGACAGTTCTTTGTCGGTCAAATTGACTAAGCTTGCGTTGACTCTCTTCCGTGAATTGTTCGTGGCACTTAGTTCATCAAATTTTTTCCTTTGTCGTTTCGTTCCGACGGCTTGGGCTGCAATCTTCCGTTCATATGTCAAACGATCCACCTTTTCCCAATCGCTCTCCAAGATATTTCCAAATATATTCAAAAAAACTTTTGTGTTTTCTGAACTTATTTGAAGCGATATTCTAAAATAAATTGCACGTTACCGTTAGCACTTTTTTTTTATCATCAAGATCGGTATTTAAATATGGCTCTTACATTTGGTCTTCAAAAATTGAAGTTTTTTTGTATTAGAAATCGGAGGTTTTTATTAGTGTTTATGTCCTCTTTGATGATTTACTTACTTTTGCCCAGAGTATGCATTTTACTGAAATTCGTCGCTAATCATTAGAAATCTCGGAAATAAAAAAAGACACGAACTAGATTAAATGGAGATAAATTTGTATTAAAAAATCCGATTTCTTCCAGACATCCTCGAACAAAATCAAAATTATAATTGGTTTTATTTTTTTCTCGACTTTTTTTTTCAGGAACTCTTTTAAAATAATTTTTATTTTCTTATTGGTACTTTTTTTTTCATACCATTTTGTAGAAAATCTTATAGAGAAAGTAACGTTTATTTTTTTGAAACTCTCCTCAATTAATTCACATCAGAAAAAAAATAAAACCAATTTATTTTTAATATTTCTGCAAGTGGTTTGAAAATTAAAAACAACATATTTTTGAGGATTAGAATGGGCATATTTCTCCTAATTTAATTAAAATCGCTGAATTTGAATAACCCGTATACTCTGCGTGAATAAATCGCTAAAAACGACCTAATCATCTAAGAAAATATACAGTGTTACATATCAATGAATTTGTAACAAAACGATCTTCCATTCTTTAACTTCGAGTTTATTAGTCAAATATGAAAAGCTAGCCTTGATAATGCCCCAAAAAATAGAAACGTCAGACTACAAATTGAATAAACGGTCTTGCAGGAAATGTACCCAAGTGAATGTGTTACTTATTTTAAAATAACGCGGAAAATAAATTCAGAAAAAAAAACAATTAAGTAAATTTCGTTCTTTTCGAATATCTTTTCTAAATTTTAAAAAAAATTTAAATGTAGTTACGATTTGATCCCACATGCCAACTTTGCTCCCATTTAACCGAATCTATATCTCTTACGGTTTACGAGATCCCAATTATGAGCGGGAATTCGAATAAGCGAATTATGAAAACCTTGCATATTGCCTATCGTTAGGGACTTCAAGTGTGAAATTTTATATTTCTACGGATATGTTTAATTGCGTTATTTTTCTGAGCAAAAAATTCGTATTAACGTAGTCATAGTTATGTCAGTTATGCAATGATCCAAATCAGCAGGTAAATCAGTTTTAAGATTTGCCAAATTTCTCTTGCATCTGACAGGTCTGCATTGAATCAAATTTTTAGATGCTGATCTAAATTACTATAAAACTGATTGTAATATGTACTTGGGATTGATGCGTTTTCTGAGTTTCCTTGTGGTGTTCAATTTGTTAAAATAAAATACTTTTTCCACTCAAATATCATGGGGTCACTCCATGGTTTTTTGCGTATGTAAATTTTTTTTCAAGTTTATTTTGTAATTTTGATCACGGAATATGCTCTGATTCTTTTGTTCAGAATTTACATCGCTCTCATTCCTCCATCAGACTTTGAATCTACCAAATTGAATTACCACAGTTGCTACAACACTAACACATACAAGACCGTGCACATTACGTCAGTATCCACTCTCTATAATTTGATCGAAACTTCTTTTTTTAATGCCTTAGTTATGTTCTGTCCTGCAAAATAAACTTATTGTCTGGAGTTCAATTTTCTCTCCAATTTAGATTATGCTCTGATTCTTTTATTTATAATTTACATCGGTCTCATTCCTACATCAGATTTTTAATCTACCAAATTGAATTACTGGAGTTGCTAAAACACTAACACATACAAGACCGTGCACACTACGTCACAGAGTCCACTCTCTATAATTTCATCGAAACATGTTAAGTACTTTCTTTAATGCATTAGTTGTGCTCTGTCCTGCAAAATAATCGTATTGTCTGGAGTTCAGTTTTCTCTCCAGCTTAGATCATGCTCTGATTCTTTTGCTCAGAATTTACAACGGTCTCATTCCTCCATCAGACTTTGAATCTACCAAATTCTTTTTAATTTCGAGACCCTTGGAAAAGTCCATAAACCATCCAGCTGCTCCTGAAGGTTATATTAATTAACTTGAACTACCTTCTTCCTATTCGTGCTTTTTCCTTATTTATATAATTATATTTCGAAAATACTTCGCTATCAGGTGCTCATTGCCTTTCCTTTCCTTATTTTTTCTCTATTAGCACAAAAGAGCGTTGTTTTGCTTTGTGTAACATTTTTTTTTCAGTCCCCAAAACGCACATCATCTTGGCTTTCTACAAAGCTGCTCAATATCCTGTTCAAAGCTTTTGTTATCTGTTCCTAGATTTCCGATTTTTAATAGTTTTCCAAGATTTCCCCATTCAGTAATGAATATTGTTCTGTGAGTAACATCTCGTTGCCCCTAGTTGTTGCTCCCTTACCCCATTTTTAATATCTGTAGGTCATTATCATAGTAAGCCTCACCTTACATCTCGGTTATCTCCATTTCGCTAAGCTTTTGTTGAACCTTTGTTTTCAAAAAAAAAATGGATGTTATTCCTCCTATTTCTCCAGCTGTTTCACCTCCATAATCTCCCTTCGTATATCTGTACTTCAGCTGTGCCATACTAAAGTTAATGTCGAATTTTAAGCATCTACGATTCGCAAACATACTCTTCCTGGTTTGCCTTCTCCGGTCTTAATCTTAACTTAATATTTAATATGTCCTGAATCTCAACCCGCTTCTACATCAATAAGTCTACTCTTACATATAACTTATTCACTTATTTTTGCCGTCTTGTTATCTTTGAAACCTTCATTTTCATACCTACCTCCTTTCAGCACATGTTGCTAAAATGTCAAAGTAGATTTCCAACGCCTTCTTGATGTCAATAGTAAGGTTTATATCTACTCTTAGGCCGGGTTTACCCAACTTCTTAGTCGCAGGCATAAATAAACGTATTCTTAATTTTCGTCCATAACAAGCGTTGACCTGGATATTTTTTTTATATGGGTTGTAATGAATGTGAATTAGGAAAGCGATTACGACTATTTATTATTCGACTGAAATTGGATTAATTCATTTTTACCTTATTTATCGTATTGAAAGTCACATGTTTCATGGCGTCACAATTTGAAAACCCTTTCCTTCACCCTTTTGTTCCATTCTGGAACTTAATGGTTTCATTTGATATCACAAACCTGTTAACTTTAATTTTCTTAGGGGCGTCGGCTACTTTGGTCAAAAATGTCTTAATCTGGCAAATCTAATTTTATTCCTGACAAATTCCTTGCCAATTTTATTTTTCATGTGAAATAACCTTGGACATTTTTTGTACCCGTACCGATATGAAATGAATGATATTGTATATACCAGTATATGGAGAGATGGAAAAAGCATAATTTATAACAAAATATTTTAAATAAAATCACTAATCAGTCAACGACAACGAGCTATATTCACTGCCACCTAGACAATTTGTTTTACATTTTTTGTTTTGTCACGAGGCAATTTCAAAAAAATATGGCGTCACTTCTGGTGAATCGACGCTACATGTCAAATCGCGAATCGCCAATTCGTGTGGTCTGACGATGAAATTCCGTCATGAGTCACTTAAACATGACGGACTCCCGACCAAAAAAAAACTTTTAATAAATTATGGGAATTTGGTTGCTCTGTCCGTCATATTTCCTAGGTCATTGATCAACGAAATTAAATAGTGTTACAATTTTTACATAGAAATAAGAAATTACAACAGCCTCCAATTCTCTTATATTGAGGGGGGCGTTTTTGAATGACTGTTTGGCCACAGTCCCACACAATCAAATTATCTATTTTGAAATTTTGAATAATTATTCGAACCTGACGACGTATTTCCTCTGTCAAAGTTATTTGGTCTATTTGAACGTCCAAGCCGTGAAGAGTTAATTGTGATTCCTGATTTATGAAATTTTACAACTGCTAACAAATGTTACTTATCGGTGGTAACAAATTTTGGCTCTGATGATAGCTCACTGCCAAAAACCCATTCGCCGAAATTTGCACTTGTACCGACCTTTAAACCTTAACTTTCATTTTGTTTAAATTTCTGCAATTTTTTTTGTCCATATGCACCAATTTCTTTAAATTCTAAGTGACGTCTAAGGACTGGTGGTTACATAAAGGTTTCACTGCAACCTTCACATTCCTTAAAAACATTGGTGCAACAAATGTAACTTAACCAATGCTTTGATGGTTGGTAAGGAACTCTGCGAAGTTCCAAAATCTTGTTCTTTGATCTAAGGACTGCATATAGACTGACAACCTCATAACGAAAGACGCCGTCAATAAAATTTATTTCCTTCAACCCCATAAAGATAATATCGGACCCTTTCAAGAAATACGAACTGACCGCCAATAATATCTACATATGAACACATGTCAGGGATATAAATAAAGCCAATTCTGGACGCGAGTGGTGCTATCTCAGCGTTTTCCGTTCAGGCACGTACACTCTCTAGGTAAGACAAAAAGGGATTCTTCCTTCACCCTGTCGGAATATATTATTGTCCAGTTTAGTTTCGACCTGTGGATATTGGAGTTTATCTTAAAAAAACGTGCTCCAAGAAATATTAAAATGTATTCAAATCTCAAGGCAACAGACTTAAGGAGGACAGAGGCAGAGATTAGGGTATTCCAAAATTGCTGTCGTACTTATTTTTTATGATAACGAAATTATAATTAATAATTAATATGCTCAATCCTAAAGCTCTAGAAAGAGAAAGTCTCCAAAATATGTCAAAAAAAAAGCCGAACATTTCCTTTGCACACATAGTATACACATTCTCTACAGACAGTCCGTTGTAGCCAGAATTTTCCAATTTTAGTATGTTTTTGCTTCGTAATTAATCTGTCTAAATTTTTAATATGTAAGGAATAACTCAGCGTTTTTAGTGTAAAAAAAAATTAAACATTTTCAGTTAAAAAAACTGGTTCGAAATTCCTGTTGCAAAACTTTCTTGAGAAATAACGTAACTGAAAAGAACTGAAAAACCGCAAGTGTTCTCTAAGCCCACAGTCATTTTATATTCTAGTGCCCTATATCAAGGAGAAAAATTCAATCACCCCCAACCACTCGGATCGTTATTGTATTAGACACAGTTTATCGCACTCGTCTTCTCCCCTATTCCGCGACGTGGTTAAGTGGAATGCACCTTGTGCTTTGTTCAAACTTGGCCTTGCCCTACGGGTAAAATTTGGCAAAGTATTATTTAAGTATTCAATAATAATGTTGAATACTTAATAGCAAACATATATTAACACCCAGGTATTGAATTTTATAAAAAAAACGCATGCTGTGCCTGAAGTGCAGAAAATCGAACTTTTTATATCTTTATATATTATAGTAACGTATAGTCTTGTAAGTACGTTTTCATAGCTCACGTAAGATGCTAAAAGAGTACTGGGGAAAGCTTATCGCATGTATGTTGTACACAATTTTGATTTTTAACCAAGCACCAAGCAGCGGCAGAGGAGGAAATCGATTTTCGAAAGAATGAAATTTTATCTCATTCAGCTAGCCTTTGAACACTGACGATAATACAAGGATATGATATTTCCAATAAGGTCAACAAGCAACACTTTGGATTAAGACGATTAGGGTCTTTATGAGATAACTTGTAGTTAAGTATATCTCAAATCAAACATGAAACATAAAGAGTGGAATTAACAAAGGGGGTAAGTGCCAAAATTCGTCATTTTGAGATTGATAAATAAAAAGGTGTTAAGTGACTCTCCTATGTTCTTATAAAGATACTACAAAAGCATGAACACTAATTGCCAATTAACAATAATACGAGTGATGCCTTGCTTTAGCTGTAGCCAGATATTTAGAGGTAAACCTGCAACTTATTATCAGCCTTTGAAGCGAGAAGCGAATTCTTATTGGTCGCGGAGGCGGTCACCCTGGTAACCCTGCTGTCAAGCCGCATCAAGGCTTATCAAATCACCGTGCTTCTAGGACCACTAATATCCTCCAAGTCCTGTTGATAGATTTCCATGGCTACGTAGATTCTGACGTAGTTTAACATGAGACATAATTACAAGAACAACGCAAATATTAGAGAACACTGCAATAAAGTATAGGAAAAATTGAAAATAGCCTTAGGCCCAACAGATAAATGTCTTGGCAACTTACCAAAAGGGTAATTTTTTTGGATTTTCAAGGTTTTTATTTTTTATGGGTGTAGGCCATTATCCAACTTTTTGATTTTTATGTAAATTATTTTTCTTCCAAAAATACCAAGATTTTTGATCTATAGTGAGTTCAAGAAAATAAATAAATATTATCCTGTAATAGTGTTATTCTTTGAGGAGTGAAGTGAATTGATCAAGGTTTATTAAACCGCCTTGTTTGCAGGGTTGTTTTATAGAACTCCTGACTATAGAAAAACGAGAGAAGTCCATTAGTATCAAACCGAATCTTGTTTGTAAATTTTTATGGTACTTTGAAATATATATTTTGGCACTTTTATTGTCACACTTTTTTATTTATATCACGTTCATTACTTCTACTATTCACTTGATGATCAAGATCAAGTTTTAAGTTTGTCTGATATTTTGGATGGGGTGGTTTACCATATAGCCTTTAGAAGCACACAGTCAACATACATGCAAAAACATGACGTTATTCCCTGAATACATGAGCCATGATATACATAATGGAGCAGCTTCCACTTTCAGTTCTACAGGAACTAGACCTGAGCACAAAATACCGACCACTGTGGGGCACATACAAGAATGCCCTGGCTGATTTGCAAGGCAATTGAATAGGAATCATGATCTCTTACTTAATGGCATTCTTATCTTTCTTATAATGTTTTATTAGCCAGAGTTCCTGCAGGAAAAAACTGGTAGACAGATTAGTTATAACATCACATGATGCGATTTTCCCAGGGCATAATGGAAATGAAATTGACCCAATTGCACTATGGGTTTTGCACCTTCGTGATAAAGGGTAGAAACAATAAATCAATCAAACGTTTATTCTAAAAGTACACCAACGATTCAAGGAATCATAATAATAGTGACTCAAGAAAGTTGTGAATGGCTACATGACTCTGAGTTTCTGTTGTGAGGATAAGAGGATCACTTAGTGACTTTAGTAATCGGAGGGAAACTAGCGCCTCAGTAAATCTGCCAAGAATGGCTTCCAAACCCGCTTTAATAGATTGGAACCAGCTTTAAGAGTGATCAAAAGGTAAGTGTTCCATACACTGAAGTCAGGAATATGTAGACAAATTAAAGAAATCTACCCCAATTCGGATAGAACCAAAGCCTCGTGGCTACTTACATGGAAAAGTCGACATTGCCTGAATGAATTTGTGTGAACGAATACAGGCCATTGAAGACTAAATACGACATGCATCTCCTAGAAATGGCCGACAGTCTACTAGGCACAGCTTGTGGAGCAGAGAAGGAAATTTCATAACACTTCTTGGGAGTCCGCTAGATGAGCGCGGCTGCGCCATAAAATATTCGGGGCATCCGACTCTAACGCAAGGGCCTAAGTAGACTTGATGCTTTCTGAATTACAGTTGACTATTCTAAATTACACCTGGTTATTTCTGAATTACACTTGACTATTCTGTGTCAACTACAGATACAAGGACCCTTTTTTACTACTAGCCACTTGAGTACTATATTACTTTCGGTAGCAGTTCAGCGGTAGCGCTCATAGGGTCGATGGTCCACAAGAGTTTGAAACGATCGCACGCCTCTGAGGTCTTTTTTTTTAGGAAAACAGGGTCACTACAGTGACTTTAGTCCACTCCTGACGGGTAAAAAACTCAGCTTTTCTGGTCTGGGAGAGAGCACTGAGGCTTAGCTCTGGCTGGATAACGTAGGACTCCAGAGATGAGAACAAATTGTCGGAAATGGTGGGGAGGCCTTACTAGAGCTGATCAGTGATGAACTGTGATAATTTTACCGCCTATGTACTATATATTAGTACAGTCCTAATCAGCAATAACAAATTTAACTGAATTTTTATATAAAAAAATACATTTGCACTTTGTTTCGATTTTGCAACAACAAATTCCATTTCTGTATTTGGAATCACCCTATAATCCAACCTAAGCGTCCAATATATCTTAGAGAAGAACAGTTGAGGGGCAATATAAGAAACGACGTCCTCGGGGCAATAATCACCCAGTATGTCGTAATTAGATGCGTGTTCGGCCCATAAAGGAGGCCCGGTCCGACGTCATCTGCTTTTTTTACTATTTCCGCATAATCGTAAAAGGGCCGTCGAGACGCCGTTTCGCGCAAACGGTGTCCGGAATTTGCCTTTCGGACATTTATTGCCCTGCCAAGGGCTCGCTGGGATGGACAGAACACTAGTTTGGCTAATTTATGACTGTCTGATTTCGTTCCGATTGCTGCACTGGTTTGGAGATATCGCCATTTTTTTTCTAGAGGAAGCTCTCCCTTCAAAGTATCAGATAATGATTGCGAATCTAGGGAAATATTCAACCCAAATCGCTTAACATTTCTTAAAAGATTAGAAAGCTGGCTCAATGGTGTGTTGGTAAGACTTATTTCCGAACGCACTAACTGAGATACCTATACGCTTATCTAATAAAATTGGCTATAGCTCATTCACTTATTTTTGACTTCTCATTACCTTTGAGATCTTTATTTTTATACCTATCTTTTTTCAGCATATGTTGAGAAGATACGACAAAAATGTCAAAATCGGATTTTCAACGCCTAGTTGATGTCAATAATAGGTGAATAATTTATATATTATTTATCTCATTCTTCTTATTACAGGCCGTCAGAACGTATACGTATAAATTCCTGCTAAGGTCTCTAAATTTAAAGACATAGTTAGACTATATTTAAAGACGTAGTAAATTATGTTCCAGGTATGTTAGATAGGAGATTAGTAAGTCTAAAAGGGTTGAAGATCATTGCCATTTTGAATCGAAGCATTCTGAATGATGGGTAGAAGCTAAGAAGTCTAATGTGCACATATGCAGGGAGGTTGGTCAGTTTAGAAGAGTTGATGATCATTCATTGAAGATTGATGTCATTTTAAACTACTTATTTCCAACTGTAATTCAGAAAGTATCTAGTGTAATTCAGAATAGTCAAATGTAATTCAGAAACCATCAAGTGTAATTCAGAAATCTCCAAGTGTAATTCAGAATAGTCAACTGTAGTTCAGAAAGCGACAAGTGTAATTGGGAAACCGTCAAGTGTAATTCAGAAAGCAGTATAATTAAAGTTATTTTTACGCTTTTGTATGTGAAAGGGTATTGATTTCAATTTTTACCAGTTATAACACAAATCTCACATCTATGTGAACTGTACAGGGTGTCTCATTTTCGATGGTTTTTGCGGGTAATTCTGTTAATATTAAAGTTAGAAAGTTGGTCAGTTTAGAAGAGTTGATGATCATTGTCATTTTGAACTACTCCATTTCTAACTGTAATTCAGAAAGTATCAAGTGAAATTCAGAATAGTCAAGTTCAATTAAAAATAACCAAGTATAATTCAGAATAGTCAACTGTAATTCAGGGATTATCAACTGTAATTCAGAAAGCGACAAGTGAAATTCGGAAAATGTCAAGCGTAATTCATTGGATTTCAATTTGTACCAGTTATAACACAAATCTTACATCTATGTAAGCTGTACAGGGTGTCTCATTCTCGATGTTTTTTGCGGATAATTCTGTTAATAGTAAAGTTAGAAAGTTGGTCAGTTTAGAAGAGTTGATGATCATTGTCATTTTGAACTACTCTATTTCGAACTCTAGTTCAGAAAGTATCAAGTTAAATTCAGAATAGTCAAATGTAATTCAGAATAGTCAAGTGCAATTAAAAATAATCAAGTATAATTCAGAATAGTCAACTGTAATTCAGAAAGCAGAAAGTGTAATTAAGAACAGTCCACTGTAATTCAGGAATTATCAAATGTAATTCAGAAAGCGACAAGCATAATTCGCAAAGTGTCAAGTGTAATTCAGAAAGCAGTATAATTAAAGTTATTAAAGCTATTTTTACGCTTATGTATGTGAAAGGGTATTGGATTTCAATTTGTACCAGTTATAACACAAATCTTACATCTATGTAAGCTGTACAGGGTGTCTCATTTTCGATGGTTTTTGCGGATAATTCTGTTAATATTAAAGTTAAAAAGTTGGTCAGTTTAGAAGAGTTGATGATCATTGTCATTTTGAACTACTCTATTTCGAACTCTAGTTCAGAAAGTATCAAGTGAAATTCAGAATAGTCAAATGTAATTCAGAAACCATGAAGTATAATTCAGAATAGTCAAGTGCAATAAAAAATAATCAAGTATAATTCAGAATAGTTAACTGTAATTCAGAAAGCACAAAGTGTAATTAAGAATAGTCAACTGTAATTCAGGAATTATCAAATGTAATTCAGAAAGCGACAAGCATAATTCGCAAAGCGTCAAGTGTAATTCAGAAAGCATTATAATTAAAGTTATTAAAGCTATTTTTACGCTTATGTATGTGAAAGGGTATTGGATTTCAATTTGTACCAGTTATAACACAAATCTTACATCTATGTAAGCTGTTCAGGGTGTCTCATTTTCGATGTTTTTTGCGGATAATTCTGTTAATAGTAAAGTTAGAAAGTTGGTCAGTTTAGAAGAGTTGATCATCATTGTCATTTTGAACTACTCTATTTCGAACTCTAGTTCAGAAAGTATCAAGTGAAATTCAGAATAGTCAAGTGCAATTAAAAATAATCAAGTATAATTCAGAATAGTCAACTGTAATTCAGAAAGCAGAAAGTGTAATTAAGAACAGTCCACTGTAATTCAGGAATTATCAAATGTAATTCAGAAAGCGACAAGCATAATTCGCAAAGCGTCAAGTGTAATTCAGAAAGCAGTATAATTAAAGTTATTAAAGCTATTTTTACGCTTATGTATGTGAAAGGGTATTGGATTTCAATTTGTACCAGTTATAACACAAATCTTACATCTATGTAAGCTGTACAGGGTGTCTCATTTTCGATGGTTTTTGTGGATAATTCTGTTAATATTAAAGTTAAAAAGTTGGTCAGTTTAGAAGAGTTGATGATCATTGTCATTTTGAACTACTCTATTTCGAACTGTAGTTCAGAAAGTATCAAGTGAAATTCAGAATAGTCAAATGCAATTCAGAAACCATGAAGTATAATTCAGAATAGTCAAGTGCAACTAAAAATAATCAAGTATAATTCAGAATAGTCAATTGTAATTCAGAAAGCACAAAGCGTAATTAAGAATAGTCAACTGTAATTCAGGACTTATCAACTGTAATTCAGAAAGCGACAAGTGAAATTCGGAAAGCGTCAAGTGTAATTCAGAAAGCAGTATAATTAAAGTTATTAAAGCTATTTTTACGCCTATGTATGTGAAAGGGTATTGGATTTCAATTTGTACCAGTTATAACACAAATCTTACATCTATGTAAGCTGTACAGGGTGTCTCATTTTCGATGTTTTTTGCGGATAATTCTGTTAATAGTAAAGTTAGAAAGTTGGTCAGTTTAGAAGAGTTGATGATCGTTGTCATTTTGAACTACTCTATTTCGAACTTTAGTTCAGAAAGTATCAAGTGAAATTCAGAATAGTCAAATGTAATTCAGAAACCATGAAGTATAATTCAGAATAGTCAAGTGCAATTAAAAATAATCAAGTATAATTCAGAATAGTTAACTGTAATTCAGAAAGCACAAAGTGTAATTAAGAATAGTCAACTGTAATTCAGGACTTATCAACTGTAATTCAGAAAGCGACAAGTGAAATTCGGAAAGCGTCAAGTGTAATTCAGAAAGCAGTATAATTAAAGTTATTAAAGCTATTTTTACGCTTATGTATGTGAAAGGGTATTAGATTTCAATTTGTACCAGTTATAACACAAATCTTACATCTATGTAAGCTGTTCAGGGTGTCTCATTTTCGATGTTTTTTGCGGATAATTCTGTTAATAGTAAAGTTAGAAAGTTGGTCAGTTTAGAAGAGTTGATGATCATTGTCATTTTGAACTACTCTATTTCGAACTCTAGTTCAGAAAGTATCAAGTGAAATTCAGAATAGTCAAATGTAATTCAGAAACCATGAAGTATAATTCAGAATAGTCAAGTGCAATTAAAAATAATCAAGTATAATTCAGAATAGTTAACTGTAATTCAGAAAGCACAAAGTGTAATTAAGAATAGTCAACTGTAATTCAGGAATTATCAAATGTAATTCAAAAACCGACAAGCATAATTCGCAAAGCGTCAAGTGTAATTCAGAAAGCATCATAATTAAAGTTATTAAAGCTATTTTTACGCTTATGTATGTGAAAGGGTATTGGATTTCAATTTGTACCAGTTATAACACAAATCTTACATCTATGTAAGCTGTTCAGGGTGTCTCATTTTCGATGTTTTTTGCGGATAATTCTGTTAATAGTAAAGTTAGAAAGTTGGTCAGTTTAGAAGAGTTGATGATCATTGTCATTTTGAACTACTCTATTTCGAACTCTAGTTCAGAAAGTATCAAGTGAAATTCAGAATAGTCAAATGTAATTTAGAAACCATAAAGTATAATTCAGAATAGTCAAGTGCAATTAAAAATAATCAAGTATTATTCAGAATAGTCAACTGTAATTCAGAAGGCACAAAGTGTAATTAAGAATAGTCAACTGTAATTCAGGAATTATCAAATGTAATTCAGAAAGCGACAAGCATAATTCGCAAAGCGTCAAGTGTAATTCAGAAAGCATTATAATTAAAGTTATTAAAGCTATTTTTACGCTTATGTATGTGAAAGGGTATTGGATTTCAATTTGTACCAGTTATAACAAAATCTTACATCTATGTAAGCTGTACAGGGTGTCTCATTTTCGATGTTTTTTGCGGATAATTCTGTTAATAGTAAAGTTAGAAAGTTGGTCAGTTTAGAAGAGTTGATGATCATTGTCATTTTGAACTACTCTATTTCGAACTCTAGTTCAGAAAGTATCAAGTGAAATTCAGAATAGTCAAATGTAATTCAGAAACCATGAAGTATAATTCAGAATAGTCAAGTGCAATTAAAAATAATCAAGTATAATTCAGAATAGTCAACTGTAATTCAGAAAGCACAGAGTGTAATTAAGAATAGTCAACTGTAATTCAGGAATTATCAAATGTAATTCAGAATGCGACAAGCATAATTCGCAAAGCGTCAAGTGTAATTCAGAAAGCAGTATAATTAAAGTTATTAAAGCTATTTTTATGCTTATGTATGTGAAATGGTATTGGATTTCAATTTGTACCAGTTATAACACAAATCTTACATCTATGTAAGCTGTACAGGGTGTCTGATGTTCGATGGTTTTTGCGGATAATTCTGTTAATATTCAAGTTAGAAAGTTAGTCAGTTTAGAAGAGTTGATGATCATTGTCATTTTGAACTACTCTATTTCGAGCTCTAGTTCAGAAAGTATCAAGTGAAATTCGGAATAGTCAAATGTAATTCAGAAACCGTGAAGTGTAATTCAGAATGGTCAAGTGTAGTTCAGAAATGTCCAAGTGTAATTCAGAATAGTCAAGTGTAATTAAAAATAACCAAGTATAATTCAGAATAGTCAAATGTAATTCAGAAAGCTACAAGTGTAATTCAGAATAGTCAACTCTAATTCAGAAATTACCTAGTGTAGTTCAGAAAGCGACAAATGTAATTCGGAAACCGTCAAGTGTAATTAAGAAAGCAGTATAATTAAAATTATTAAAGCTATTTTTACGCTTTTGTATGTGAAAGGGTATTGGATTTCAATTTGTACCAGTTATAACAAAAATCTCACATCTATGTAAACTCTTCAGGTTGTCTCATTTTCGATGGTTTTTGCGGGTAATTCTATTAATATTAAAGTTACAAAGGTGGGCTTTACGCGGACCTGGGCTACTTCTTAGAAAAACAAAAGTTGCAAATCTGTCAACGCAGCTGTTTTGCCTTCGTAGATTACATAAAGATTTCAAAATTTCTGCATTTTGAAAACTCGTTTATCTTTTTAGTTTGATGAAAATTAAGTGGCTTTTATGACATAGAATACAGTGTACAAATATTTTTGGTTTTTTGAAAAGCTCTTTGGAAACACAGGATGTTTCATTAAAAAAAAACCTATGTTTGTTTTATGGGTCTCAATTATTCCGTATCCTACAAAACTAGCTATGTCATCAAGTTCTACTCAGAAAGTTCTATAATCGCTTTTTTCACTTTATCTCTATCTTTACTGCTGACTGAGAAACTAAATCATCGTGTATCTATTGAAATTAAATGCAAAATCTAATCTGTCAACGGCATCTTATGTTTCAAAAAGAAGCCCAGGTTGTCCGTGTGAGCGTAAAACGCACTTTTCTAATATTAACAGAGATACAACCAAGAACCTTCGAAAATGAAACAGCATGTACTTGATGCTTTCTGAGTTATACTTGATAATTTCCAAATTACCCTTGATCCTTTCTGAATTAGATTTGATGTTTTCTGAACTACTTTTGACTATTCTGAATTACACTTGATGCTTTCCGAATTACAGTTGACTATTCTGAATTACAAGGGACGGTCTCTGAATTACCCTTGATTATTCTGAATTACACTGAATACTTTCTGAACTACAATTCACTTTTCTCAATTACGTGTGACTGTTTCTAAATTACACTTGACCATTCTGAACTACATTTGACTATTCTGAAATACACTTGATGCTTTCTGAATTACATTTGATGTTTTCTGAATTACACTTGATGTTTCCGAATTACAGTTGACTATTCTGAATCACAAGTGACGGTCTCTCTATTACACTTGACTATTCTGAATTACACTTAATACTTTCTAAATTACAATTTACTATTCTGATTTACATGTGACGGTTTCTAAATTACATTTGCCTATTTTAAATAACAGTTGGAAACGGTGTAAAGACTAGAAATAAGCTATGAAGTCCGATATTGTGTTGAATTTAGAAATTTCACCTCAGACTTTAATGTTAGTTTTCTACAAAAGTTTAGCTCCATTCGAACATTCAATAAAATAGCCTTTTGAAGAACGGTCACTTTTCTACTTTCAGTTAAGTCATTTTGGGTTCCTATTCTAAGCCCCAAGTAAACTACAAAATGCTAAACGAAATTGTCTCTTAGCAGTTAATCTAGTTGGTCCCAATCAAGTTCTCTCCAAAACTGGGGCTTCGCCAAATTATAGCGTCATCAGATGAAGACAATAGAAAGCCAATTCCACTCCACATAGACAATAGACAAGCTAGAACCCGACTTATGTATTTGCTTATCTTAAACGCCAAACACTCTGGGCTGTGAGGGACCACAAATCACTTCAATCCAAGTAGTGCCTAATCAGTGTAATAATCCAGTAAACAACTAGTTGATACAAAAGATGTTCTTCCTACATTGAGTTCAAAAAGTGATCCTGTTTTCTTTTTCACTGCCACTTTCCTAAATTCAGTTTCTTCGAAGAATTTTTTTGGCGTCAATTTTGTTCTCAAGAGTCTTGTTTTTCCCATATCTTATACGATCCCACAAGCAATCTCTTAAAAACACTTCACCTGCTTGATCGTCCTGCACTTGCAGATAGCAACAAACTTTCTATATTATTGTAAAAGCTGGATGTTCACGAGGGAAAGCATACACCCAGGGTAGTTAAAAATACTAAAGAAAAAAGAAATTAATCTCAGTTTTTCAATTTGATTCATCAAATCTACTTTCTAAATTATTTATATTTGATAAATTTTCTAGCACTGAGATATGTATATAATGCTATATCATGTTTACCAAACAACCTCACGTGTTCTCGAAAACCTCTAATTTGCAATTATTTTCTAGTCTTTTGATGGCTAAAATCGATGTCGAAGAGATGAAAATCGAAGATCTTCACACTCTAAGGTTTCTTTCTCCAAGCATTTCCCTTGTTTGTTGGGTGTTTGTCTTTGTGGAACATGCGGAAAGTTATATTTTAGATATCTACGCTAAAATATAGTATCTGTGTAATGAAATTCAAAAATCTAACAAAGGATAGATATTAATTTGCAAGATCTTATTCCTAGATAAAGCACAAAATTTAGCGATTGTCATTACAGCCATTCTTCAGCGAAAATGTATAGACATAAAGGTATAATAAACTGAAAAATTTATAAACAGACCATCTAAATTAATTAATTGCCTCATTATAAACAATTAAATTGTTTTTATAATTTAATAATTCTTTATATCTTTTTCTTATTTTTACATTTTCTGGAATGTTTGCCTTATAGTTAAATGCGAGAGAGAACGTATCCGCGAACCAGAAAGCTTATAAGGCAAATTTTATAAAACCACCTGCATTTCAAGCCTTTATATTCAATAACTTCATTCACAAAACCTAACACCCGTGTTGTGCCAATTACTATGAATGAATATTTCCAATCACTCGTAAATGGTTTATCAGTAACGGCAATAATAATTGAAAATTTCGCTATAACACAGTACCTACGTAACATCCATTCAGTGATAATCACGAACCAATAAAGAAAGCAGGGAATTGCAGGAAACCCATAAGTGTCAAGTTACTTCGAAACATTCCTGGGATATGGTTACCAAAAACAAATTCATAGGTTCTATTTGCGTTTATTTCTTTCTGATTATTTTGCTTATGGTAGTTGGATTATTTTTTGATATTTGGGTTACGTCACATTCTTGAGGAAAAAATACATCATGGTCTTAATTTAATGAATTCTTGGAATAGCTTTTTTGGCTTTCAAACTTAAAATGCTGTCAATGACCCTCCAAGTTAGAGGATATAAATCAAAACATAGGTAAGCATTTTTTTTTATATGCTCAACACCAGTTTTACAGCATAATTACATAGGAACTTATTATTGGTAGTGCAATTGGGAGCATAACTGATTATGCAACAACCGAAAGGTTTTTCACCTTTCCTATTGACAAATGGCCATGTTTTGCTTAACCAAAGTAAACTACGAAAATTGTTTAATTTAATCAGAGGAATAATATTACTATCCACCAATGAGAATGTGGCTTTTAGTAGGTGATGGCTTTAGTTTAGGTAAACAAGAATTATTTGCGCAAACATATCCCAGTTTTTGTTTTGGACAACGAGTTAAAAATATCTTGTTTTAATTAATTTCGTTCCTAAAAATAAAATGTAATAGCAAGTAGTTTAACATCTTGGATAATCTTGTCAGCCCTACTTAGCCCAAGAGGTGGGTTAGTACATGCATAGCACCAACCAGAGTCAAAAAAACTTACGTACCCTTATAAAGTGAAGGGGTCTCTTAATGAATACTTCCAGAAACCTCTGCCAATAATAATTATTGTAACAAGCCGTATAATAAGTCCTTTATGTGTTTTGGGTTCACCAAGTTCATAATGGCCTTAGGTACCCGATATACGCATACAAACGTATAAAAAAACGTGCCATTTGATAAACTCGGTAATAATGTAACAAGTAGCGGATTGCAACAAAGTGCTGAGCTATTTCCTTTTTGCGTTTTAGGTTACCACCGGCGGCCATACTGGAGTGAACCAACACTACTGACTTAGCGTTTTTTGCCCATTGGGTTCCCCCTTTGCGCGTCCTCCCTTTTCCTTCACAAACCCACTATATCAAAACTTATCTCGCTCCTAGATTAGAAATATGATGTTTGTATAGCAACAATGTTTTATTGTGTTAAGGATAGAGGCCCAGTTGTATTATGATTCTGCCATATAATTTAATTAGTATGTTTGTTGAAGTTCCTCAATGAACTTAAAAAAGTGCCTGCCAGGTAGTTTCTTTGGACACAGCAGGAAAAACAATTGATAATCGGAAGGACAAAATGCTTCTTCGCTGCATTGGAAAAGAAACTTTTGAAATATATTGCTTGAAATATACCCTGTTACCAGAAATAAAACGCCTGGAATTAGATTAAATAACCTCTTTGCATCCAAGGCCAAAGTACATTGAGTTTGAAATATTTAAATTTTGGCAAGCAAATGGTATCAATAGACCATTGATAAATATATGAATGTCCATTGATGAATAATGTTCAGTCAAATCTTTGGAAGTTTGGCTTAGATAGAAAAAAATAGAAATGGTTTCAGATTTAAAGAACAAATCGACACAGAACCATTTTTATAGTCAGAAAATGTATAGTAGATCTAAAATTTTTGGCACAATTGAGAAAGGCTATATATCTTAGCTTTAACTCAAATCCAAAAATCGGAAGTTCATTAAATTAATCGGTAAATAATCATTCTTATTTTTTTCACGTCGGCGTCTCCTAGTAACAGTAACATTTTTCCATAATTTTTTTCTAAATTTATTGAATAAAACTTTAGCTCATTTGTGTTATAGATAGAATGAGACTCAAGCAGAACTTCATCCTATGAAAGATGAACGTCAAATTATTTTAAACTTTTATGCATCAACAAAACTTGACCTAGTCAAATCGTGATAAATCATATTGGTGAGCATATAAGTATAGAACAGGTGAAAAAAACTTTCCAAATATTTGCAAAGCAGTAAGTACGCTGTCGACAATAGAAGTAACCCAATATTAGTCCAAAAGCATTGAAGAATTTTACTTTAGCTCAGAAAAAATTGATCAAGAGATTGACAGATAATTAAAGGCGTGATCCAGTGCAATTGCGTCCCGACGATGACTGAATGTCCGCCGCAGTTATGAACAAAGCGTCTAATTATGTAATAAGTTTCAGTGGACCAACGCTTCAAAGACCTGAAAGTACTTTAGAATCTATTTTGACCGGCTGCAAAAGCCTTTAAAGTCTAAAAATATTGCATGAGTGGTATATAATTTAATATCATATGTATCACCAATTGTTTTCACCATTTCTTAGTTGTTGTACCGAGAAATAATGATCTAGAATGTCTAAGTTTCTGTTCATTGTCTAAACCCTCTAAGTTTTTTATTTTTACACCCTCATTTTTCACCATTTTTGGCCTTAATCCTAGTCTGAATTTCTCAAAAAATATCAACATTAACATTTTTAGAGAAACTCTGTCATTTTTAGTCAATTTTAATCCAAATTTAACCTGAATTTCTCCAAAGACTGCGAGATTGCATTTTTAAACGCTTTGTGTCATTTTTCAAACCATTTTGACCCTAATACTATTCTAATTTTTTCCAGAAGCTTTTAATTTACATTTTTCGATGCTTTGATATATTTCTAACCGTTTCTGGCCATTAAATTGAATTTGTCCAAATTCACATCTGGCTGTGCACTAAAACATCCCTTAGTCCTCCCCAAATGGAACGGTAGGTGTTCAGTTTTGGAACGCGGACACGAAAAGTGTCCAGGACGCTCTGAAGTGCGATAACAGTAGCATCTTATTTATAGTTTTTAATTTTTTTCAACCCCTCAGACGGTGAAGCATTCTATAAGGTGTGTAAGAAAACATCTCTTAATCCTCCCCAAATGGAACTGTACATGTTTTGTTTTGGAACGCGGACACTAAAAATGTCCAGAATCTGAAGTGCTATAACACCAGCCTTTTATTTATAGTTCTTAATTTTTTTCAACCCCTCAGACGGCGAAAGATTTAATGGGGTGTGTACTAAAACATCCCTTAATCCTCCCCAAATGGAACAGTAGGTATTTAGGTATGTTGTTGACTTCTTGATGGTGTCTGCTCCAAGTTCAGCAATTTGCCATGTTTAGGTATGAAACGCGGACACTAAAAGTGTCCAAGACATCCGAAGTGCGATAACACTGGCATCTTATTTATAGTTTTTAATTTTGTTCATCCCCTCAGACGGTGAAGCATTCTATGGGGTGTATACCAAAATATCTCTTAAGCCTTCCTAAATGGAACTGTATATATTTAGTTTTGGAACGCGGACAGTAAAAGTGTCCAGGACCCCCTGAAATGCGATAACACTAGCATCCTATTTATAGTTTTTAATTTTTTTCAACCCCTCAGACAGTAAAATATTCTATGAGTTGTGTATGAGAACATCCCTTGAACTTTTCCTACTCGATCTGTATATGTATAATTTTGTAACTCCAGAAATAAAAGTGTTTTGACACTCTAAATTAAGATAGATATAGGGCCTTATAGACACTCTTTTTTTTATATCCTCGAATGGTAAAACATTCTATAGGATCGGTATGTTAACATCTCTCAACTACCCTAATCGAGCATTACCAATTTCACACCGAAACTAATGAATGATGTAAATTACTTTCATTTTCTGAACTACAGCCTATAACTTTACTAGACCATGGGTGATTCAACGATATTTGAAAATTTTATGGCTGGATGTTTATGGCTAACTTTACGCAAACAGAAAGCAGTAGGTTCTGAAAAACTTTCTGGGAGAGTTTGGTTTGTTTTCTATCTTTTGTGCAAGAACTCTTTATAGCGTTTTAACTACTTTTGCCTAGAATGTCACTGGTTTTAGTACTCCATGAGTTAGAGTCGCCCACGACCATTTGTTAACATCCGGATTTGATCTCTCGTCTTTTTTAAGAAATTCGACTTCACACTTGAAAGAAACCCGTAAGAGACACAAATTAGCATTTTAAAATTCACAAATTAACAAATCCAATTTTATACAGGATGAGTGTGTATGCAAGAGAGCTGCTGACAGAGGTATTCAACAAGAAAGACATTTTGCAAAACCTGAGAGCCGTTCAGAATTGCGAAGTATGCTCGGAAGGATAAATTTCATTGGAAACCTTCTTCCAAATTTGGCAGATAATCTAAGGAACTTAAATATTTAACAGTAAAGGATACTAAATGGAGATGGACTGCCAAAGAAAATAAAGTTTTGAATACCTCAAATTCAGCTAAGTCATTAGGGAGGGTGGCTTATCTTATCCATAGAGTTGAGGTAAGGGAACCCTTAAACTTTCCCATATTATAAAATACATTCCTGTGAAACGATCTGTCAATTACCAATTTTTTTTACAGCAAGGCATTTTATATGGAAAATTGTAAGTTTCTGCTTAGCTGAAGTATATGGAGAAGGTGCAAACAAAGCTCGCCCTCTTATTTTGATGCTAATAAACGACACATTTGTATATAGAGGACCCTGTGGACTTAAGCTATTTTTGCTCAAGTTAATACTTTGCTCAAGCATACTAGCTTATGCTAGCTGAACTTTAAATAAGAGTGAAGAAATGTGCCACAGTTAGACAGTGAAAGAAATCCTTGCACATGGGTTATCCAACATTTCCATGAATATCTTTTGGGGTCAAATTTTATAATATACACCGATCATTTGTCCGTGGCGATAATTTTGCAAAATTCTATTTTTGGATGAGACTGGTCGCATAAATAAGCTGTTACCTAAAATCCAGTCTTTGATCTAAAATTAACTTAATTTTACCTAAAATACCCGTCTAACTTTGAAGGATTCTATCAAGAAAGGTAATGCCAATCCATCTGCCTACTTATCCAGGCAGTAAAGACTATCAACATGTCTATAACTTCTTCCAGAACTGCGCTCTAAAGTGAAGCAAATTACGTTCTTATACATTTCAACGCAGACATAGATGGTTCGACTATATTCTTCAGTAAAAAGTATGTTTTTATTGTTGATGATTCTTCAAGACTTCATTGTTGAAGTATTTCCATCAACCGGTATCCACAATTTATGCTGAATCAGGAAAAAATCTTTGCAATGTTTGGAATTCTAAGACCATTAAAATCAGTTGATGGTCTCTTTTAACAGCCAAGAGATGAAAACCTTTTTGACTGATTTTATTTTTTGGATGTTATTAATTATCCTGAATTTATTATGTTAGAGTTATCTTGGCCCGAACTTAATAGACTTGCTGAATGGATTCAATTAAAAAGTGCCTTGTGTGTGCCCAAATGGATAATCAATCATAAGATAGATTCACATGTAAATTAATGTTTGCTGATTTGTAGAAGGGCACCATATTAGATTACACAAATGTTACCAATAATTTTCTTACCAGAAAAGAAAACTCTGCCCCTTCAGTAATTGAAAGAAAGAATGCAAAAAACAAATTAAAGCAGAGGAAGTCTGTCGATAGAAAGAGACAAACAAAGGATCATACTTTTGAACGGTGAGATATAGTGTAACGCAAGAAGGTCAAGATCATCAATCTGGTATCCAGTTTTGATCCAATACCGCATGAAATCACAGTAAGTAAAAGGATCAAAATTGACTGCAGAGAGAGAAGGAAACAAAATTATAAAAAATACTGTTTTTGCTAGACATTGTGAAAATATATTCACTTGAGAAAGGAGATATATGGCATTAAATCTAATGAATCACTAGAGATTCAAAATTGTTGAAGTATTGGGGTTAGCGTAACGAGAACTGTTTCTGAAGTCAAGCTGAAGGTGAAGAAGGAGGGTTAAGAATAGCGAATAAGAGGCAACCTTCAACAGTCTTATCTAAGTTTATTTATATCAAAGGAAGTTGATTCTTGGCGTACTCGCTTCATCAGATGGAATAGAGAAAAAAAAAGAACACATTTTTGTCTGCTTTCACTTATATTTTGCTAATCTCTATTCCATCTCAAGGACCCTATTCCATGAACTCACAGAATCATCGTGCAACATTGCAAGGTGTAAATATAGCAATAATTTTATTGCTTATAACTCCATTACGTATCCACATCATTGGACTGACATAAAAGAGTGACCAGCATATACTCCTGATTTGACGCCCATTAAGTTTCTCGATTTTTGGTTTACACAATCTCTGTAACCACTCGACACACAAAATATAAGCCATTTGGTTTGTTCATGACGCACTTTCCCTTATGTTAACAATATGGTATGAGATAATTGTGATAAAAAAATGAGAAGTTGGTAATGAGAAATTGTTATGTAACAGGCAAAAAATATCCAAGGAGGCAGTTTAATATAATGATATATTGGAATATCGATCTTTAAATGGTCATCCAACATAGAATACTCAAATTTATAGAGAAAAAAAGACAAATTTATTCTGGACACATTTTTTATGAAATTACTTTTCGTTACTTTTTCTCAATTTAAAAAATATTTAAAAAAAAATAAACAAGAAAACTAATAAAAATTCAGTCTAAAATAATGAATAAGCTGCTTAGAAGTATTTGTTGTAGAAAAAGTCCATACTTTTGTTTGTAGTATTTTTTTGTATATCAAAAACTCTATATGTAACAAACAATGTAAAGTAAATTTTCCTTCCTTAGTCCTGCAGACGACTCAAAAATTTCATGCAAAAGAGTTTTAGTGGGTTTTATTATGGGTAATGATGTTAGTAGCGTAAAGGTCATCTCGGCTATCTCTCCGGCTTCTCCACACGGGCCCCAAAAATTTGCACCTCTCCAGGTAGACGTGCGTCCGCAACGTCGGCAAGCCGCTCCCCCTGTTCCAATGAAAATCGCTGACGCGGCGCAATTGGCCGACGCCGCGACGCTGACGACGCCCGCTCGCGAGTTACGTCACTCATTAGCGACGGACCTCGATGGGATCCGAATAACGATTTTTTGCATTCTCTTCGGACACTTTTACATTATTAAAAGAGCGTCACCCTGATCTCTGCTAGGAGATAAGATGTTGCACGTGTATTAAGAGGAATTTTTAGCTACATTACTTTGCAAGGCTGAAGGATATTCTTATGGCAACATGGTACATAATTGTGTGTGTATAAAAGTTTTTTTTTATAATTATTGCATAATATACTAGTTGGTTTAAAAACTCGTTAATGCCTCACGCTATAAAACTTATCGGCGATGAGAGCTCAATCAGAAAATGACGTCATAACACATCACAAAGGATACTTTATTAGCGGTTCGTTAAAATCAAGATAAGATTTAGGAACTCAGTTGAGTAAACAGAACTAGTCATGGTTCCAACGCAATCGACCTGAAATTCGATATTTAGAATGCAATTTTTTAATAAATATGGTTTGTTTTTTTCTTGGTACGTGGAAGGCAAAAGGTAGGTGATACGACACTTCTGTAGTTGAGAATATTAAATCACTCAAATTAGTGATATTTTTAGTGACTTCAGAAATGTGCACCTAAATATTTGAAAATGATAGTATGAAGCTGAGATGGCTGAATTGGTTTTATATAGCTTAATAATTATTTTTATCAAACTTGGTTTAATACTAATAGTTGGCTTGCACTTCTCTATCTTAGGCCTTCACAAGGTATTCGGACATACCAGTTTAGTTTTGTTATCGTCGGGGGTCAAAGCAACCGAAAGTTAATCTAGCCCACTTCGTTTCGAGGAACCCATAAAGATCCATATGGGAGTTTATCAAGTGGGTATCGGATTACGTCAAGGGAGGCTGATGCGTACCGGGACGTGGGAAAGAAGGCAGTTTTTGCGGGAGTTGACATTTTGACTCGTCGTTGGGTGGTTGCTCTGAATATTTTATTAGTTATGTAAATAACTTGTATTTACATTCAATTCAAATAATAAATTTATAGTTGTGAGATTGATAATCGCCGCGTTAGTTTTTTAGTCGTTAACATCAGAAGTGGGATTAGAAGCTCAGTGCCTATTTAATTGTACCGCAGATTATATAGACAAAACGTTCTACAAAAAAAAAAAAAAATCTAAAATAATGCATCGTCGCGGCGCATTTTCTGACAGGCGGAGGGATCGATCGGTAACCCCTAGTGCACGAAGCCGTTCGCGAAGTGGTGGTACTGGTGATCATCGAAATGTGTATGAGAACAATCAACGTACTTCAGCTGATCAAAACAGGAGCTACACGCCTCCCCTAGCAGTTGCGTCTACAAGTGGGCAGCGTTGTCAGCAGGAGGGTAGTGAGCCTATTATCTCATTAAGTCGAGCTTTATTAAGAGGTATTGAGGGTATTGCAGAAAGGTCAAACAATTCTGGGATAGTTAGTAACAATTTAATAAATGAATTTAATCCAGTAAGCGATGACATTGTGGAATGGTTAGATGCCGTAGATGAATATGCTCTCATTCATAATTGGTCTGATCGAATAACTTGTCATCTGGCCCTTAGTAAATTGCGAGGTTCGGCTGAAACTTGGTATCGCGCATTGCCAACGCGCATATTTACCTGGGTCGAATGGAAAGATTTATTGCGTAATCAATTTATATCCAAAAGAAACCTACACGAAGATATGACAAAAATGTTGCAGTGTGTTCCACAATTTAATCAAAGTCTGTACGAGTACTGTTTTGAAAAATTGGCTTTGATTTATAAAATGAAATTGGTTATCACTGATGAAGATAAAGTTAATTTAATAATGGGGGGAATTCAAGATCCCCAAATTAAGTTTTCGGTGGAAACATCGGAAATTACTAATCCCGCTAAATTAGCGCGATATTTAAGAACTTTCGATGAAAAATTGGATTCATCATTAAAGGTTAATTCCAAAACTTTCGTAGAAAGAAGTCTAAATATGCCAAGGGCAAAACAAAATTCTTCACAGGCCTCGATAAATTGTTTTCATTGCAAAGAAAAGGGACACATTAAGCGCCAATGTCCAAACAAAAATCAAGCTAGCAAGGCGATCGTTGCTTATCATAATTCATTATGACTGTCAAATTCTACATTTAACAAACCCATGCAGAAATATATTAAAAATATCTATCTCGAGGGTAAACTGGTCAAATGTTTTATTGATTTTGGCAGTGAATGTTCGCTTGTTAACAAACCTATCGTCATATCATTAGGCTTAAAACCAGAACTGCTTAAAACACCTATTTTTATTAAAACACTTTCGGACACCTCTCTCAGTGTTTCACATTTTGTAATAGCCAACGTAAACATTGACTCTATCAAAAAACGAATAAAATTTTATATAATAAACAAAAAAAATTTTGGATGTTGATATCCTGATAGGTCAAAACTTTACAGAGCTAAATGATATATTGTACCTAAAATCTGGTTCGACTCTCCAGTTTAGCACTCGAAGTAGCGCCTTTGCTTTAGACAAAACAAACGTTAATATTGGTATTGATGATCCAGTGTCAGAACGCTCCCTTTTAACACTGTTAAACCAATTTAAAAGATCTTTTGCAATTAATAGTTTAGATGTGGGCACCTGCACTGAAGAAATGCGCATAGATTTAACAATAAATACACCCATAACTCATAGACCACGAAGATATCCCGAAAAAGAACGCCAAATAATACGTGATATTGTTGAAGAGCTGTTAAAACATGGCATTATTAGGGAATCAGATTCTGCGTACGCTAGTCCGGTCCTGTTGGTTGCAAAAAAAGATGGGGGCCAAAGATTATGTGTGGATTACAGAAGTTTAAATAAATATACTATTCCGAATGAATATCCCTTACCGTTAATAGAGGATCAGATCGACCGATTGACCGGATACAAATATTTTTGCAGCCTAGATCTTGCATCGGGATATTATCAGATAAAAATTGCGGAAGAATCCATACATAAAACGGCATTTATCACTCAAGACGGTTTATATGAATTTCTTAAAGTACCCTTCGGATTAACTAATGCGCCATCGGTCTTTCAGAAAATAATAAATAAAATATTAGGGTCCATGAGATTTCACACAGTTTTAGTTTACTTAGATGATATATTAATTCCGGGAAAGACAATCGAAGAAGTATTGAGTACATTGGAAGAGGTTTTGCGGCATTTTCAAAATTACTGCTTAACTTTTAAACTTAACAAATGCCACTTTTTACAAACAAAAATTGAATTTTTAGGTTATGAAGTTTCTAATTCGTCCTTACGGCCTACAGACACTAAAATAAGTGCCGTTAAACGATTCCCTATACCTCTAAACGTACACAATGTACGCCAGTTTCTAGGCCTAACTAGTTATTTCCGAAAATGTATCTATAAATATGCAGACAAATCAAAAGCATTAAGTGAGCTTTTGCATAAAGATGCACGTTGGAAATGGGAAAAACGGCAGCAGGACGCCTTCAATTATTTGAAATCAACATTAATATCTAAACCCGTTTTACAAATTTTTGATAATGCTTTAGAGACCCGATTGTATACGGATGCCAGTCGCATAGGAATAGGAAGTGTTCTAGTTCAAGTTAAAAATGGGAAAGAAAACCCAGTCGCTTATTATAGTAAACAAACAACAAAAGAACAGCAAAAATACCATTCATTTGAGCTCGAAACTCTTGCAGTAGTAATGTCTGTACAGAAATTTCGTCATTATTTATTCGGAAGAAAGTTTATAATTTTTACAGACTGTTCTGCGGTCGTCAGCACATTTAAAAAAGCCGAAATTAATCCTAGAATCGGACGTTGGGTTATGGATTTAAATGAGTACGACTATGACATTAAACATCGGCCAAATTCTCAGCTACGTCATGCAGATGCCTTGACCCGTAACCCAATACCTGATTCTGAAGAGGATGCTGAAAAGGTCCCGGACGGTCATTATGCGATAAACGTGAACTTTATAAATATAACAGAAAGCGGCTGGCTTTTGGCCTCCCAAGAATCTAGTAAGGTAATTAAAGATATTAAGAAAATATTATCAACAGGAGATGCTCAAAACCATAGGGATATTTTTAATCAGTACGAATTAAAAGGTGGAATCGTTTATAAAATAACAAATTTTGGACCACGGTGGGTAGTTCCGGAAGAAGCAAGGTACCAAATCTTACGATTAAACCACGATGATATTGGTCATTTTGGATACGATAAGACATACGATTCGGTGGTGCGCTTATACTGGTTTCCACATATGAGACGGTTTATAAAGAAATATGTCAAAAACTGTCTTAATTGCCTGTATCAAAAATCGTCCAATAACAAAAAACCAGGTTATTTAAATCCTATACCCAAAGTGGCACGGCCATTCCACACTGTGCATATCGATCACTTAGGACCTTTTGTTAACAGTACACGGGGAAATACTCAGCTTTTAGTCATAATAGATGCCTTTACGAAATTCGTCGTAATGTACCCTGTGAAAAATACAAAAACACGTTACCTTCTGGAATCGTTAAGTGACATGATAAAGTTCTTTGGGGCTCCTAGACGAATAATAAGCGATAGAGGAACATCATTTACTTCTCAAAAATTTAAGAAATTTTGTAAAATTCGCGGTATTGCTCACTACCTGAATGCGGTGGGGCTTCCCCGAGGGAACGGGCAAGTCGAACGCTATAATAGAACAATTTTGGATTCATTGTCAACTATGGGTGCAAATTTACATGATGACAGTTGGAATGAGAACGTACCGAACATTCAGCTGGGCTTAAATGGAACAATAAATAAAGCACTAGGGGCAGCCCCGAGTGAAGTTTTACTAGGGTATCGTGTTACCGGACAAGTTGCGTTGTACCCTCCGCCAATTAACGACGTTATAGATGTAACCATGTTGCGTCAAAAAGTGCGCGAGAATTATCCTGGGTATCAGGCACGTCAAAAAGCGCAGTTTGACTTCAAGCGGTGTGCACCAAAGGTATACCAAGTAGGAGATTTGGTTCTGCTGAAAATGACGACCACCCCAGCAACGGGCGCCAGCCAAAAGCTGATGCCGAAATGGCGGGGTCCTTTCAGGATTTCCAAGGTATTGGGATGTGACCGGTACGAGGTCAGGGATATCCCCGGAATGACAAGGTCAAGGACACCATACTTGAGCGTGGCTGGCATTGACAATATCAAGCCATGGATTCAATTTTGAAAGGTTACGCAAGGTAGGCTGTTAAGTAACTGGAATTGAGTGGGGCGGGCTGGCCAGGATAGCTGAAATAGGGTAGTAAGTCCCGGTATTTCAGTCTGGTACTGCGTCCCGGTAGACTCATATTCCAGCGGCTAGATGAGGGCGGACAGGCCAGGACTGGAATAGGGTGGTAAGGCCCGGTATTCCAGTTGGCTCTGCGTTCCAAGATGCTAGTGTGGGTCCCATAAGGTTTAAACCATTCGTAAACTGCAGTTACGAATGACCGTACCGTGATATTAATAATCTATTTGTGTAATCATTAACCAACTTGCTTTGTATTTAATGTATATTCTGCCCAGTTATGAAATTCTATACCTTAAACTTTAGCTGAAGCTGTTCCAAGGAGATGCTGTACTGATTATGACATTTTTAAAATTCTTGGGGAAAAAAAAATAAATACAGCATTTATGTCGATGTGTTTAGACGTTTTCTCTTTGTAGATCCAGTATGGAGAGTGTGGACACTCCATGGTCAGGAATGGCCGAATGTTATCGTCGGGGGTCAAAGCAACCAAAAGTTAATCTAGCCCACTTCGTTTCGAGGAACCCATAAAGATCCATATGGGAGTTTATCAAGTGGGTATCGGATTACGCCAAGGGAGGCTGATGCGTACCGGGACGTGGGAAAGAAGGCAGTTTTTGCGGGAGTTGACATTTTGACTCGTCGTTGGGTGGTTGCTCTGAATATTTTATTAGTTATGTAAATAACTTGTATTTACATTCAATTCAAATAATAAATTTATAGTTGTGAGATTGATAATCGCCGCGTTAGTTTTTTAGTCGTTAACAGTTTTGATTTAAACTTTTTTTTAACAACAGTATGTAACTGTTCTACGTAACTTCAGTTTCGGTACAATATCCGGCAGCTTTCTTTGACCAAAATCCATGACCAGAATTCCAAACTTATTTCATTGCATTCACAATAGTGTTTTGTGTGATTTTATTGATGAAGATGCTAAAAAGACTCAAAACGAGTAAACTCATTAAAGAAAGAATCATTGAGGATAGTTGATGTTTTCTTAATCATGCAAGGTCCGTAACCTAAGAACCCCCACCCTTCAAAATTAAAATAACTATGTTAATATTATTAAGGCAATTGGATGGTCTAATTGGTATTGGTTAGACATGAAAAAATGCACAATAATAAAAAAGCTGCAAAATTGTATAAAAAATTATACCCTAAAAAATAAATTGGTTCGGTACTAATGCTATTGGGATTATTTACTAATTTTTAATTAATACCAATTAAACAATCCACCCTAACAGGGTAAGCCCAATATCTTGTAGTTTGTTGATTTGATGAAGTATCCTAGCATTACATTAAAGTTCGGGAGTATGACGAAATGCTGATAGATGATTTCTTCTGTTAGATGAAAAGTTGAGGTCGAAGTTCCTTTATGCTCATGTGGAGAGCCCAAACCCTGCACCCCAAATACGAAGGAACAACTGCGATTATGATATTTAAGTTTGTAATTGCCACTCTTAAACAAATGGGTGAGCTTCGCCTTAGAATTTACAGTGTCAAATTTTAGTTGAATAAGGTAATGTGATTCAAGATAAACTTATTAATATCCTTATTTTAGTAATTCCACGTTTAGTTGGTCCTAAACCTGCCACTACCTCTGCTATATACCTATCTAATAACTTAGTGATCTTCTTTTCAGGATATAGCTGGACGGCGTATAGTCTGCGTACAAGACAATGGAAGCGGGAGTGCCGCAAGGCCGATGCTCTTCCCTTTCCTATACAACCTGTATGTGGCGCACCCCCCAGAACAGACAAGAACAGACTTGCATTATACGCTGATGACACAGCTATAATGGCAAGATTCGTCGATACAAGACTACTATCACAGTTCTTTCAAGAGGAAGTCACTGTCTTGGAAGAGTGGTGTGCCAAGTGGAAGATAGACCTAAACGCCCACAAAACGCAGGCCATAGTCTTCAGGAAGCGACGCAAACACAGGCCAGACAGTGAAGTCGTCCTTAAAGGCGAAGCAATTCCTTGGCAAGAAATAGCTACATACTTAGGGGTGGATCTGGACAAAAGCCAAGAAGCAAGCTCTATCCGATATCACTCAAAACTGGCTTTGAAGAACAAAGTCATCATAGCTGTGCTGAGGTCAAGTAGGTGATCCCATCACAGCTAACATGCGCCTCAACCGCGTGGGGCTATGCAGCAAAGATGTCTGTAACCAGGACATACAAAGGGACCTTAGCTACAACACAGCCACTGAGAAGATAAAAAGCCATGCGAGGAAATCCTTCCAAAAAACTGAGGATCACCCCAACCAGCTGATGAGGATGGCGACCGCCTACGACCCCGAGGTCGAAAGGCTGCATAAACGGCCAAGATTCCTGCTGCTAAATAAACAGCTTTACAGATAAACAGGACCATACCAGAGGTCAAAAGTGACAGGACAAAACTGCCCACCAACAGACAAAAACCCCCCGGGCAGCGAGGCTGGACTCTCAAAGGCTGGATATAACTTTCCCGCGAATAATTGGTGCTAACCAGCTCTTTCTGCAATCCTGTCCCCTCAGTAGGGAAGGGGGGGCTTTCCTCTCTTACCCACAGCCCAAACCCAAACTCCTTAGGATGGGGTAGGGTACTAAGATGCAATAGTTCTCCACTATTGAATTATTTATCACACTTTAAAATCAAGACATTCCGAAAGGAAGACAGCCGACGAAGAAAGAAAAATCAGAAGAGCACCTGAAGAGCCCCAGTCGGCGGGGTATCCTTAAATAGGACCGAGAAATGGCCACCTTGTTGAGGACTGGACAATCTTCAAGATTGCTCAGAAGCGAGACGGGTGGCTGAAATTTCTGTTACTAGACTGGTTCGATCTACAGCGATGATAGAGTAAAAGGCAATAGTCATGCCTGACTCTTTCATTTGAGGGCTTCTTTTAGTCACTGATAGTGGCGCGAGATCTTCTTTGTGTAGCGTTTGGGCAACGGGCGAGGTGAGGATCTAGTCTACATCTTCGGTCAGCCTCTAGAGAAGTATGGTGGTATTTTAGTCTATTCAGAACCCTGTAACTGATAATCCACGAGTTGTTCCAACAGGAATTAAAATTTTTAGATGAATACCTATCTACCACGGAGCTGAGTCCTTCTTCCCTCAAAAGTACACCAGGCATGACACCGGCATCTCAGAGGCTCCCTTGGTATTAGTAAATAATTTTGCATTAATCGCCGACCCCAATGTCCCTAGTGTCAGCAAGAACGTGCCAATCTACAGATGGTAGTGATAAAATATCTTTCACATACCACGTATATTTATTAAAAAAGGAGAACATTTACCTGATTACGTCGTTCAGAATGTGAAGTCATATCTACGAAAGATTACCTTGTTAAGTTTTACAGAGGGTTTCGAATTGAAAGGGGTGTAGGTGTCAGGTTGAGTAAAGCTTGCTTTCTTTGCTTGTGATGGTCCTATCTAAATAATTGTCAATCTATACCAGTGCAGGGTACCTTTGTTGGTGAGAAGAAAAGTGTTCCCTAGAAGATTCATGAAGAGCTACTAATAACGTTTAGGATAAACTAAGAACAGCAGCTAGCTGGTCTAACCAAAAAGCTGACCCTTGGTCGCATCAAAATGTTCCGTCCGATTTTTTATATTTTGGAAATGCATGGGGCTTAAGAAATATGGGATTACAGGACAACCTTTCTATACATCTTTTTTGGGTTCTCTAGGATTCGGGATGTTAGAAAAAATGCTCTAACTTACCAATAAAAATTTGTTTTTAGTTATCCTGATTTTTCACATGACAAACCCCAAAACAAGAAAGTTTTATGTTAACAACTATTATTTGTGGTGATAACTTTCTGAAAATTTAAGTGTGACTTTAGTTTTGATAATCGTTTCTGTAAACAAGTAATGTCAGTTATGAAATGTAGAAAAAAACTTAGAAGCACAGCTAGCTGGTGTATCCGAAAAGGTAACCGAAAGGGAATGTCTGTTTATTTATTAAGCTTTGGAAGGCCTTGGAGGTTGGGTAATATGGAGGTACCTAGAAGCATGGATTTGAAGGTGTCGTAAGTTTCAAGAAAATGCTTTCCTGCATTGTTTATGTTAGCTATATCTTGGATTCTTGGGCAGAACCCAAACACTCGTCTTTAAGCTCTTCCTATCACTAAAGTCATCTTCCCCTTAATAACCCTGAAACGATGTGGACCAAAACTGCTGTGATTTATTGAGGGTGTATTGCTCTAAAGAGAGACATTCTACTAGGAGTCTCTTCTCTAATAACTAAAATACCGGGTGTGGTTCAAGGTTATTTTGATCTTGGAGTTGTTCTTGTAAACACTTTTATATATCCGTAATATCTATCTACGGAGCGGTCTTTTTAACTTGAGACTACGAGACATCTCGAGAACTAGTAGGGTAAAATATTTTGTTTTCACAGGATCCTATATTGTTCAGAAGAGTCTACTTTAGGAACATGTTTTTACATACGCAGGGTGACTCAGAAAAGTGTGACGTCATATAATGTAATATTTTGAAATAGGACACCCTCTATTTTTTACTACATTTTGATACATCTTATAGCTTGTGCTTAACTCTGAAAATTTTACACAGTTGCCTGCAGTAGGAGAAATTCATTAATAAACTGATGGTCTCTCGTATGGGGATCATGCATCTGTTCACAAAATGGTGGCCTAATAAGGTGTCAAAAAATCCTGGATGGAAAATACAAGCTAAACTGCCGGCAATGATGTCAAGTTTTCATAGCCAAGTAAAAGCTTTAAGATTTCGCAGAATCTAGAAAGGGTGTTCTATTTAAATATATTACGTTACATGACGTTACACTTTTCTGGTTCACTTTGTAATAGTGATCGACCGATATTAATTTTTGGGCCGATACCGATAATTCTACAACCGATACTATCGGTCTATCGACCGACTTTTTTGTACCCAAGAAAATTAAGATAACTCCTAACTCACAAACAGCGATAGCAGGCGGGCGATCAAAAAATGCCTCTTCATCAACTGTCCAACCGTCACACGCACCGCTACTCGATCATACACATCATATCTGACGGTAGTCAGCATTGCCAACACAGTCTTTTTTGGATGACCCATGAACAATTTGCAGAAGAAGGTACTAGCTTCATGGAAGCAACCAAAAAATATAGTAAAGCCTCCTGCCAAAATTCCAGTACCTGGTCAATTAAAATGTGAAATTGCATTGTATAAAAACTCGCCTGTTGCCAGAAAAACGAATTCCGTTCTACGGTGGAAGGAAACACAGAAGAATTTTCCCATGTTGTATTCGCAAGCAATTATATATTTTTCTGCGAACAAATGTTCTCAGAGGCTGGAATTGTGAAATCGGCAAAACAGAATAAGCTAAATCCGGATACAGCCGAAAGTTTAATTTTGTTACATGATAATTTGCCAAAACTGAATTACTCATATTAGTACTGATTCGTTTTATAGTGTTTACTATGTCATGTTGTGTCATTAAGTACATTTTTGTACTTTTTGTTTTTAATTTAAAGTTGACTTCTTTCGTTCGTTTTATAAATATAAATAATAAATATCTTACTCTGATGATGTTTTACTTTTTTTTGCATAATGGTGGAGAGGCATAATAGTTTAGGTGACACCAGTTTGTGATGACACAATTCACTGCACTTGATGATCAGGATTTGGTTTTCAGGAGTAAGACATATTTGGTGTTCAATTTGGTGTCCGAATCTATGGCAGAATATGTCAATTGTCAAAGTCATTGTCAGAGTTTTGCTTTTTGATTGGAAACCTGTTTCTAAGTAGATTTTTATATAGTCGTTTTCAGGAAGATATTCATCTAGCCACCCATGACATTGTAAACGCACCTTTTAAAAACAATTGAAAAGTTACTAGATCGGAGATTGGTGCGAAGCGAGCTTAACGAACGCATTTGTCGGGTTTTAACCTCAAATTTTGTAATTATCAAACATAACTACTTTATTTCTCAAATTTTGCTCAAATCCAATTATTATTCAGCGTTTGTAATGTAGGAAAAGTCAACTGGCTTAATAAGCGACTAACTATCACCCAGAACTTTTAACACAATTCATCGCATGACCCGGAAAAGTCATCTGCAACCTCCAACTTCTGCAAAATAAGATGCCAGAGTAGAGTCACAAATACAAAAATTGAGACATCAAAACCACATTCAAGCAGTTGTGGTTATTGATGATTGATTATTGCCAGCTAAAGCGAGCGTTAAATTAGTATGCATATGCAGAGGGAAGAACTGAACTGGACCATCAACCATGAACAAGATTTCCAAAAGTTCCGAATATACTCACCCAGAAATTACTTTAGTGTCCAGATGCCCTGGGAATAGACCATACATTTAACTATGCTTATGCCTATGCCTTACATAATATTATATAGTCTACCACTTTCCAAGTTTAAAATTGAATGCAGATGGCAGTCAAGTAAAAATTGTTCCAAACAGCAAAAGCATCCGAGAAAAGATGGTTTTCTACCAGACTGAATTTAAGTACTGCCATATGATTTGAATTTTGTGATGATCTGTGATGAGAGTCCCAGTGGCCTTTTCATATATGTACCTATATGCCATATGCCATCCATAATTATGATCACTTTGGATCTTGAGTTAATATTAGTGGATTACCCCCTATGATAAGGAAAATAATATTTCGATGAATTTACTGTTATATCATTTCAGTTGTCATTTGGCTCCATTGTTGGATCAAAATTGACCCTTTCATTCATTTGTAGGTATTTAGAGAAGTGTATTTTTGTTTTGTTAAATATATATGATTTTACATTATAAATTAAATAGGTATACTAAAAGAAGTCTTGCCTAATTGAGCATTTAGTTTCTTAAACTACCTAAATATCAAGAAACTAAAATGTTTGTGTGGTGGTTTATTAATTGTCTGATTTAATATTAGGTTTGTTCCAACATGCTAGAGAACCATTGCAGAACATTTAAAAAATCATTTTGGCCAACTCACCAGCAAACATTTCAAATTGAAATGAGGAACCATCTTGACATGGTTGCGGAACCACTGTGGACAAGCACATTGTTTATTTCAATTTCGATATCATATTAGTGAGTTGTCAAGAATGATACACCCTTTTGGAATGGTTTCTTGGTCGAATGGAACCAACTTATTTTCAACTAAAGAGAGCTACAGTTCTTTTAAACTAAATAGCATAAGCAGGGGCCATTTCTTACAAACTCAGTTGAAAAAGTTTCGACTTATAATACTTACGTATAGACATAGGCTTTGAAGTAACTTTTAGAAACAAGTAAAGGCTTTTTATTAGTTTGAAATTAAGAACCCCTTTGCAAATAACTTACTATACCTGGAATAAAAATGCTATTGAAGTTGCAAGAACTTTTTATTTTATTTACAAAACAAAACAAGTATAATGTGTTTAATGGAAAAACTTATTAAGTTGGCTGAGAATTGTCAGGATGCTGGAGTAATAAAGTACCAGCTACTTTCATTGTTCTATCCTATTCTATGAAAACTTCACAACTAACCTGTTCACATTTTGGAAGATATTTAAAAAATTATAACACAGACATTGGTACTTTTCTGACATTACGACTTTACCTTCCACTATAGGATGTCTACCATAATATGATTTCGGAAGTGTATAGGGCAGGTCCAGGTCATCGTGTATATATTTTTTTTCTCAATGTGGGCTCTAAGACATATCTTGGGCTTAAAAGATGCACTTGAGTGTTTGTGCTACTTTCAAGCTAACTTGTATATTGTTTTGGAATTTTTAGTGAAATGAGTTATGAGAAAGAACCATGACATGACTTAAATTAAAGGTTTCTGCTTGGTTTCTGTTAAAATATCAAGTATAATTAAAAGATATATTTGCAGAAGAAGATAATTACACACACATGCCGTTAGCTTTCTTCTAAGAATGGAAGATCCACATCAAAGGCACACTAAGGGTTGTTGTGGTAATATATTATACAAGACACTTAAAATCTATGGTGGTTCAAATATTAGAACCCAGGATGTAAACTTCAAGAGGCTCCTTTTGAGGCCCTGTCCTTAGCAATCACATTAGAAAAAAATGAATATACCTAATATGATATACAGGAGTATGATAATATATAAACACTTAGTGTTATTTTGACAAATGTTATACTTATGCATCCTTCGGAGAGATTAACACTTACATAGTTAGCACTCTGTATAACTGAGAACACAAAGGTCACCCTCAAATTGAATCCCACACAATCACTTAACAGAACATTTAAATTTATAAACAGAAACACCCACATATTTTGTTTAGGTTAGTCCGTCCGTCCTTCCTTTGGCACATTTATGGATAATTGAGATGGTCAAAAGATCATTCTTTATTTATCTTCGATAATGCAAAATCATTCAGTAGCACCTTGATGATGTGACTTGAATACTGGACACTGGGCAATTCTTTTTTTTTTTCATTGGTTTTATTATTGTCTGCAAGTGGCATTTTCCAAATCGCAAGTATCAAGCACTTTGCTTACAGTCTTCATAGAAAGTCAAAAAACAAACAATGCATGCAGCTGCAGTTCTGCTACTGGAGTTAAGAAAATTGCGAGGAAAATTGTTAAAAAATAGCTTCGTTCTCCAAGGGATCAAATCCGTGGTAGGTCCTAGGTCTATTTCACTTTCTGCTTTCACTATATGAGTTGTTGAGTAGAAAAGTAGTACTATAAATATAAAGGACTGTTTGATGATAATAGGTAGTGTAGTTACTTGATAATTACTCACGAAAATTGGAATAAGAAAAAAATAAATATGAGAAATGCATTCACAATATTTACAAAGATGCTTCCAAGGAACCGACGGACGTTACGACGTAATATTATGCTCTCTTTCTCAAAATACGTGCAGAAAACAAGCAGAATATCTTAGATACCAACAGAAAATAAGAATTTCCCCAGATATCAGTTGAAAAATTTTTGGAAGAAGGGCTGCCACTACAAACCGATATTTCCATGGCTGGCTAGATGAATATCTTCCTGAAAACGACTATATTTTTGTATAGAATACAAAATTACGATTATTTTTCTTTTCCTAATGTGGCTAGATCATTTTGGAAGTTTATATTTAACTTATTCCAAGCCAGGTTCCAAACCTGGCAGAACCAAACCATGGTTTTTGCCAGGAAGTAGAGGAGCTCGCAGAATTAAAGAGGGGAGCTTACCTTCCACATGAAAGCTCACCAACCGACCAAAATTACGCAGAATAGATACAAACCAGGAACAGAGTCAATTCGCGAATAAAAGCCATCAAAAGGTAATTCTGGATTAAGTTCACGAGCGATATGAACCATGGCGCTGAATATGGGGCTCAGAGGAAAATATGGAAAATGTTAAATAACAAAAAAAAGACCTTGAGCGAGTTTGTTGAGAGTAGAGGGGTCGCAATAGAAACATGGGAAGAATACTTTGATAAACTTTACAATACCGAATAAGTACAAAGAATAGAATGCCAGACAATATGTAGTGCAACCGGTGGCATACCAAATGAACTATTAAAATACGGCGGCACAGAGCTTGCAACAAAACTTACAAGCCTGTTTAATGAAGTTATGAACACAATAGAAATACCACATGGTTGGCATACAAGCATTACAATCCCCATTTTCATAAAAGGACAAAAGTTATCTACCGTAGGAGGAATAACTCTATTGGGCACAACAATAAAGCTGTTTACAGGACTACTGAAGGTAACGCTGGAGAAACATATAACAAACAGGGAAGAACAACAATGGTTCAGAAAGGATATAGATTAACAACGGACGTTATATTTGTTATCAAACACACTGGCATTTGTGTGCTTCGTCGACCTAAACAACGCATTTGACAAAGTCCAACTAGACGACGTCACCTTATGGAAACACGGACACTCGCCAACATAGTAGAGATAATCTGTAACGTTTTACGCTGCCAACTGAACGCAAATTAAATCGGAACAGCATACAACAGCAAGCATACAAACAGGAAGACAGCCTCTGCCTCTTCCTGTTTAGGTGACTCTGGACATCATTGAAGAAGTGGCATCTCTAAACAAAGGATACAGAATAAATAATAAACTTATTAGCATAACATGCTATGCCGACGATGCCGCAATATTCCCATAAACCCAATGGGACCTACAAGGACAGCTCTTTAAATTCTACCAAGTGGGCCAACGACTTATATGTCAATCGAAAAAACCAAAAGCATCTCCAAAGAGCCACTTAGATGCAAACTTATAGTTGAGGATAGACCCATAGAGCTTGTGATGCAATTCAAGTATATCGGCCTGGACATAGCCACGACCCAGCAAAGGATATAAGAAGTCATGTTAACAAAGCCTGAGAGAGACCGTCTGGACTAATCAGTATATGCGAATGGAGAGCAAGATTAAAATCTATAAAGCACGCCTAAGACCCACAATGAGTTATAGAATAAAAACAAGAGAAGACACTAACAATACGAAAAGCATGGTACGTGTAGCCGAAATGAAGTTGAGCAATGCGGCACACAGGACATAGTAAGATGGGGAAGGCAAAAAAGAAGAAACTGGTATAACAACGTAAAAAGAATGGCTGACGACAGTCTGCCCCGCGTAGTACTAAAAGGAAAACAACCAAGAGACCGTCCACCACGAAGGACGCCGAAGAGATGGAGAGACAGCTGGCAGTCCACATCACAAGAAACGATGAAGAAGCGCGCTAGGAATTAACAGATCTTAGACAAGTTAAAGAAGAAGCACTTTTTCCATTTTATTTATAAGCGATATGGCAGTTATATTGCCTATGTTGAAATTTGATATTGCCTTGGTGAACAATTTCAGTGCATTATATGCAGCTAGCTGCTCTAGACAATGTATGCGTACTTTTTTCTCCTTTCGGTTCCTAAAACCTAAATATTTTACTCTATATGTGTCAAATTATGTAATACCAGGACAACACTGCGAAGTATAATCTCATTACACTTCTGTTGCGACAATATTGGTATCAACATCCACCTGAAAATATTTCTAGAGCTTTTCGCTTTTTACCAAATCTGTAGCCAAGTTCACCTTGCAGCAGAAAACTATCTAAGAAAAAATCAAATTTTAGCAAGATTGAAGACCCTTTATATAGAAATCTACTATTACGTTTGGGTCAATCATTGGAAATCACACTCTACCTATGTAAGTCTGAGCAGGTATATAAGACCTTCATGCATCTCCTGTCTTTAGAGAGGATTCTCTGGACTCTCTGCATCAAACAGAGTATAACGAAAATGAAAAATGTTGACAATAGTAGATTAAGTCACTAGGAGTAAAAGTGGGTCTTTTCGTGCTGAGCCCAGAGATTGACGGCCGAAGCGAAGCTGAGGCCTGCAACTGGGCGAAGCACAAAAAGACCTTTTATTCCGAGTAACATATACTATTTTTTTTTCAAGCATGCAGGAAGGTCTATTTCAGAGTGATTCAGTTTTGCAACTTTCTCTCATACTCTTTAAGCGGGTCTAGGTACTTACCCAATTAGGCGTGTATATAAATAGAATGTGTTAGATCGGTGGTTTTCAATATTCAATGGTTTTAATGGTATTAAATCATAACCAATGGTTTAGGAGGTTTAGGTAAATTATGGTAAACTAGAAATTTGTAGTATTATTATTAATACTAAATTAATAAAAATGACATGGACAGATAAATATGATGACGCGCATGACAACCAACGACATTTAACAGAATTCGAGAACCTATGCGATTTCGACTAAAAACGGTTTCGGGTGGTGCTCTCGAGCGCTCTGAGAGTATTCCTATCCTTTGTTTTTTCAACAAGAATGTAAAGATGGCAATAAGATGGTTTATATATGCGCCACCATGACAGTAGCGGTGACTTTTGACTTTACTTTTACTGCCTAGGACTTTTTTGCTACTTTTTTGGTCTCAGGATTAGAAAGCCCAATTTAGGAGTGCGTATGGAGAAAACAAATGTCGTACTTTTAGTCCGCTTGAAAAAAAAATATATTTTTAGTTGAAAACAATATAAAATATTGAGTTATATTGCAAAAGCAATTCAAAATTAGTTTTAATGTTAGAAACTTATCTATAATTGTTCGAAAATCTAACAACCAACATATTAAAAATTCAATAGTACATCGAAATATGGTCTTTATTTTATTTAGGCCAAACTCACTTGCTCATATGTTAAGAACTTATTTCTGAATATAGGAGTCTACTCGCTCAAAGTTGTATATTCTAAGAACACGTTATCGTTAACGAAACAAAAGTTTTCTATTTTTTCTACCGCACTGAGCAATGAAAAGATGGTTGGTAACCACCTTTTCATATACCCACCATATACAAAGTACAATCTAAAGTTTTCCGGCCTTTGAAGCCGTGGTCCAATGGAGTTTTTTTCCTGAAGTTTCGTCTACAGCTGCGGCAGATATTATCAAACGCAATGAGGCAATGGGCGAAGTGACCTCCTGTGCTTCCCGACGTTGACTGATTCGAATGTGGTGATCTCCGTGGTATTTATTCCCCCGCCGTAGCGCAGCAGTGGAGGGACTGGAGTGGGGGTAAAGGTAGGGCGGGATTTTAACGCTCTTGAAGTGTGTCGTAGAACTCGCTTCCAGTCTGCATTGAAGCTGTTGCCGTGTTTAAAGATCTCAATGGCATTTTTCGCCAGTCTCGGATAGAAACGCTGCGATTATTATAAGATATCCACCTTGTTGAAAAAGATGTCATGCTCTTCGGAGAGAGCGTGCTGCGTTTGTCACAGCCTGCAACTTCTCTTGTGTTCCGTAATCCTCGTGTTGATACTGCGTTTTGTGGTGCCAATGTATACCAAGCTACAGCTGCATGGAACTCGGTAAACTCCGAGTGCCGATAGAGGATCTATAGTCTTTGGCCGATCTCAAGCACTGTTGGATTGTACGAGATGTATGGTAGATTAGTCCATCCGCGCTTTTCTTCATCTTCACTCGTTGTTCCTTCCTGGCGTGAAATCTCCATAGTGAATTGAATTTTTGGGTGGACAGAGTTGAGATGTAAGAGGAAGTTTTGAAGCTCGCCCGCGCCATGTTTCCAAGTAACTATGGTGTCGTCCACGTATCGGAACCAGCACCTTGAACTCTTATTTGCCATTGCCAACGCGGTGGCATCGAAAATTTCCATACCCCAACATTGCTTGAGATCTGCCAAAGACCGCATAGATCCCCTAACGGCACCCGATGTTTACCAAGTGCAGCTGTGCCTCGGTATACATTGGCACCACAAAACGCAGTGTCAACACGATGACTACGGAACACAAGAGGAGTTGCAGGCTAGGACAAACACAAAAGTCAGCAGTAGCAGAGCACTCTCTCTCCGAAGGTCAGGACATCGTTTCCAACGAGGTGCATATCTTATATCAATCGCAGGGTTTCTATCCGAGACTAACGAAAGAGGCCATTGAGATCTTTCAACAACTTCAACAGGAAGGAGGAAATTACGTTTCTAAATGGTTTCTAAACGCCGCTCTACCACTACCCCCACCCCAATCCCTCGACTGCAGCGCGACGGCGGGGGAATAAATACCTCGGAGCTCACCACAGTCGAATCAGTCATCGTCGGGATGCACGGGAGATCACTTCGCCCATTGCCTCATCGCCTTTGATAATGTAAAAACCTTCACAATCTTATATATACAAGGTGTTTTCTATTGTTATTTCTGAAACAGTAAGAAATACAAAACTCGTGAAAAAGGGAACAAAAAGAGCTTTCAAAATATTAAGAAAAAATCTAGGAAATCAGGAATAATTTGGCAACGCCGTTTACGGTTTCTACCTTCTTTATTTTTCTTTTAACATCAACATATCATCCAACTAGATAACGTTTTTTATAAGCTTGATATCAGATGGCGTAAAATTAGATTCTGGTACTTACGAAAAATAGTATAAAAAGCCGAGTGTCGGTTAAAGCCTTTTACTACTGAATGCTCTTCTATCTTGGGTCACTAAAAATATATTCAAACAGAAACAATCGTTTATCCAAATGACTTGGATATTTGCATTTTACAGATTTACTATGAAATAAAATATGAAAGAAAAAAACCAACAGAAAATATAAAAATGTTATTCCTTTGATAAAACCAAAAGTTTTACATATTTTGTCTAATAAATAATAAAAATTTTAAATAGTGCACATGTACTGTATCTTCAGTTACTTTGTTTTCTATATTAATTACCGAGTAATTACCTAATTTTTCGAATAAAACTACTACACACTGATAGCGTAGTAATAAGATATCATGTTACCAACTGCATTATAATAATAAAAGTAAGCACGCACGTCAGTGAATTTAGATGTTATAAGGTTATTAAAAGGTGAGGACAACAAATGAAATTATTTATACTATATGATGAATATACAAGAGATTCTAGTAATACCTGTAGGTACTATATCTTGGTATACAGCATCTCCTTTCATGCCTCTATTTTTTCTCTATTCTAAAAAATATATATATTTATATTTAGCAATTTTATTATTGTGTTTTAATAATAATGAGTATAATTGGTTTTGTAATTTTTTTCATTTTTAATACTTGGAGGAATTCAGAAAGAAAATACGATTATTTTAGATGCACAGTATAACACAATTAAATGAGGCTTAAAAATTTTCTAATAAATATTATAAAATTTTAGGGTAGTTATTGGTTCAGAAATGCTATATTTAAGTGCATAGAAAATATGTGTCAAATCCCCAATCCCTATCGATTGCCCGATTTAAAAACAATCAGGCACGAACTCTGTATAAGGGGAGAGAACAGCACTTTTACTATCGATTGATCATCGCATTCCTGGCGGCGAAACCTCACATTCTTAAGCGTCAGCAAAGTCGTGTTTTTGCTGTCCATGCAATGTCCTGGATGCTGCTGATGCCTCCACTTTCCCAAATACCCGATGAATGAATGAACACATCTACTATTTTTACTATAACAGATGGTATAGTAAGCATTACACCTAGCTAATGCATTAATGCCTTGTTAAGCAAAAAATGCATCTTTTACTCTAAAGAAATGGGCAGAACAGCACTCTTTTTTTCATGTTTGTATAGTTTATAAAATTCCTTCTTTCAATGAAGAAACAAAAACACAAAATTTGGAAAAAAAACTCTAAAAGAATTAGAATTTCCGGCGATTAGGATTCGAATCTCACACGTGTAACCAAATCGATAATAGTTTCTTGTGAAATATTAGAACTCCTCATGTGTTGACCTTCATTGCAATTAAATCAGAGAGGTCAGAAAATTAGCTGTGACCCACGAAGAGGTTTCATTAAATACTACTGCAAAAAGTTGAATTGTTTTGTAAACTTGCCACGGTTTTGACTAAAATGAAGAAGTGTAGGAGATACATAGTTGCGCATTGTTTTTATTAATCTCCAACAGCCAATATGCTATTATCTCTAAGACAATAATGAATTAAATTGGTTAGCTTGTACTTGTGGGTAATGATTTATTTTTACATATTATAATATACATATACAACGTATAGGGGGTTCGTTAGAAAATTTCATCTCGAAGACTATAAATGTTTGACCGAAAAGGATTGCACAATAAAAAGTAATTATATAATATAATAATAAGTCTATATATTCCTCAATCTTTTAATTTTGAAATTTTACATCTAACTATATGACGTGTTTACATGAAAACTAATAACATATGATTCTTATAGCACTTTCACTGTAGACATTTCAAACTGGTGAATGACAATTCATACTGTTATGTCCGACCGTTTGACCACAGAGCGGCAACGCCGACCGCAACCCCGGGAACCCATCTAGACTAAACGAGAACCAGGAATTGTCGCCTCCGTTCTCGAAAGTACGAGAGTGTGTGAGTTCAAGCCGGGTATATAAACCGGTGAGCCGCACGAGATCGCATCAAATGGATAGTGCAGTGTAGTAAATAAGCGCTTGTCAAACCAATGGGTTTCGTGCACATGACGTCATTTTGCCAGATTTTTAGTAAATATAACCTCACTTTAATAATTAATTATATAATGTTTGCAATAAAATTGGTCTTTTTGCATTAATTTTAAATCCTACTAAGGCCTTTTTGGAGGATCCAAACTTTAAATTTAGTTATGTTGATGCAGAAGCACACAAATACAATATATTTTTAGTTTTCAACCAATGTAGTCACGTGCTGCACGAAACCCATATGGCCGGTCTGCTTGGCAAGACTGCAGCAGATACGTCACACGACAAGACCTCAATGTTGTGTGCAATGTTGCCAAACGACTTTAACAATGGATGTAGTTGATTTTAATCGTTTCTGCTATTTTTTCATCTTTTTTTTAATGATTTAGGTGATTTTGCCTTATTGCAACTGGTCTTTAATAGAATAATAGACTTACATACATCTGCGAATGCAGACAAAAACAATGAACCAAAAGATGAGAAATAAAAAACGTGGTGAAAATGAAAAGAGTGTGAACTGAGAACTTCTAAAGCAGACGAAATAATCCGGAGAAGAGAGAGGGAAAAAAAGAGAGAACAGGGGAAAAGATCGAGGAGCTCCGAATAATGATAAAATTAGATCTGAAAAAAAAACAAAAAAAAAGATGAAGATCCGTCAAGAAACCAAAGAAATCATTAATAATTAAAATGAAGATGAAATAGTTGGTTTTTATGTTTGTCACTCTCAGACACAGTGATGCCACAATTATTTCTCGAAGGTTTAGGTGAGAGGCACTCTCTAATCCAAACAATAAACAACGCTACAAGTGTCTGTATGTATTTTTTTTTAATTTAATTTAAGACACTTAACGTTTATGAACAACTGGCAGCAATTATGAAAATGCTGAAGAAGGACAAAGAGGGACAAAGGAATTTTCTGGAAGAACAAGAAAAACAAAGGCGACTTGAGAAAAGGGAACAAGAAAACAAAGGCAGCTCGACAAAGAGGAACAAAGAAATTTTATGGAAGAAAGGAAAAAGAAAAACAAAGGCAACTTGAGATAAAAGAACAAAGAAAAATAAAGCTGCTCTGTTTCAAGCATTAACGGAAGGTCGTCGCGAGTTGCAAGAACTTGTCTCAACCCAAATGACTTAAGTCAAACAAGAAGTAGATCAAGTCAAACAAGACGTTGATCAAGTCAAATAAGACGTAGATCAAATTAAACATGAAGTAGAGATGAAAATGACGGAGTTAGAAGAACGGTGACGGATCTAAGAAACACGTCGCAGTGGGCCAACTTCAACCGCTGAGCGACTAAACATTAGTAGGCCTACAGTTTTCGACGGCAGTACTTCTTGGAGCATTTACGGGGTGTTCATTATAAAACTTCATCTAGTTGGCTGTGAAATGTCAAAAGAAAAGGATGGAGAAACAAAAGTCCATTTATTTTGATTATGTCATCCTTTTCTGTCAAAATTTCATAGCTTACTAGATGAAGTTTTATAATGAACACCCCGTATCAAGACCAATTTGAGGCGGCAACAGTTAAAAATCGATAGACATATTTGGCCAAGGCTACCGAACTTTTAGTAGTTTTGAGAGAAAAGGCTGCAGACATCATGCCTACATTGTCGACCACTGAAAAGTGTAATTACAACGCAACTGCCGCAACGTTAGAGCGGAGGTTTGGTAATGCTCATCACGAAATAATCTAACAGACAGAACTACGGATGAGGCAGCAGAATCCAGGCGAAAACCTACAGGAATTTGGAGTTCGCGACAGTGAAATGAAATGCCATTTGAGATTGACTCGTCCTTCCAGTGCAAATGAGGATTAATTCAGGCTGTAATTAGCGTCCTTAAGTTATAAGGTGTTGGTGAAGTTAGCGGGATTAGGACAAATAATGCACCTCTTCTTTATTTGAAAATGGCCAACGTTTCGACTATTTATTTAGTCTTCATCAGGGCTATTCTCACTTAGAGAGGGTAGTCAGTTAAAGTACGATTTAAGATAGTTACGGTAGCAAACTCCATTCGATTGTTCGGTGACCCTGGTATCCCAGGCTCGACAAAACACACATCCGCTGCCCAAGGTACAAAATTTGCGAATGTTGTACAAATTTTTTACCTTGGGCAGCGGATGTGTGTTTTGTCGAGCCTAGGATATCAGGGTCACCGAACAATCGAATGGAGTTTGCTACCGTAACTATCTTAAATCGTACTTTAACTGACTACCCTCTCTAAGTGAGAATAGCCCTGATAAAGACTAAATAAATAGTCGAAACGTCGGTCATTTTCAAATAAAAAGAGGTGCATTATTTGTTCTAATCCCGCTAACTTCACCAACACCTTATAACTTAAGTCGAGCCTAGGATATCAGGGTCACCGAACAATCGAATGGAGTTTGCTACCGTAACTATCTTAAATCGTACTTTAACTGACTACCCTCTCTAAGTGAGAATAGCCCTGATAAAGACTAAATAAATAGTCGAAACGTCGGTCATTTTCAAATAAAGAAGAGGTGCATTATTTGTTCTAATCCCGCTAACTTCACCAACACATTAATTGAGGCATTGGAGTATGAGGCGTCGAGAATAAACACGCTCCACAGAGTTAGAATAGTTGACGTACAGGAAGAGCCGTCAATCTTAAAGCAATTGTTGGACGAGCAGCGTGAATTCAAGAAGCAAATGACTTCATATTTCGATCAGTCAAGGAGCAGGGCGCAAGGCATTGGTTACAGAACGAATATGGACCGAAATGTCCACCTACAAACACCCGACTCTTGTTTCAACTGCGGCACAATGGGTCATTTTAAAAGGGACTGTCGCGTTCGACGGGGAAGGAGCAGACATATAAAAAGAATACATTTTTTTTTCTTGCAGAAACGTTCTCGTGTGAAATCCTATGTTGTAGGCAAGAAAATTTAAGAATGTTTTCTTGCAACCCCCTTTGACGAAATCTTATCTTGCCAGTACTAGGCGAATGTTATTTACATGCAAAAACTTCTTAGAATGTTTTTTTTGCAAACATAATTTTTTTTTCTTGCAAGAGCACTGGTAGACTGTTGTAAAATCCTACGTATGTTGCACTATTTTATACGCAAGAAAATTTAAGAAATGTTTTCTTGCAACGGCCTTTGACAAAATGTTATCTTGCGAGAAATAGGCGAATGTTATTTACATGCAAGAATGTTTTGTTTGCAAACATATTTTTTTCTTGCTAGACTGCTAGAATGCTCTAAATCTTACGTATGTTGTCCAATTTCGTACCCAAGAAAATTTGAGAAATGTTTTCTTGCAACCGCCTTTGACAAAATGTTTTCTTGCGAGAAATAGGCGAATGTTATTTACATGCAAGAATGTTTTGTTTGCAAACATATTTTTTTCTTGTTAGACTGCTAGAATGTTCTAAATCTTACGTATGTTGTCCAATTTTGTACCCAAGAAAATTTAAGAAATGTTTTCTTGCAACCGCCTTTGACGAAATGTTATCTTGCGAGTATTAGGCGAGTGTTATTTACATGCAGAAACTTTAAAGAATGTTTTTTTTTGCCAACATAAAAAGATTTTTTTCTTGCAAGAGCACTGCTAGAATGTTCTAGTGTAAAATCCTACGTATGTTGTGCTATTTTGTACGCAAGAAAATTTAAAAAAGGTTTTCTTGCAACTCCCTTTGACGAAATCTTATCTTGCGAGTACTAGGCGAATGTTATTTACATGCAGAAACCTCAGATAATGTTTTTTTCTGCAAACATAAAAAGATTTTTTTTTCTTGCAAGAGCAGTGCAAGAATATTCATCGCCTTTGACGAAATGTTTTCTTGCGAGTACTGCTCAAATATTATTTACATACAAAAAGTCATAAGTGTGTTTTTTGCAAACATATAAATTTTTTTTCTTGCACGAGCAAGAAATGTTTTCATGCAAAATCCTATGTTATACGCAAGAAAATTTAAGAAATGTTTCCTTGCAACCCCCTTTGACGAAATCTTATCTAGCGAGTACTAAGCGAATGTTATTTACATGCAGAAACCTCATAGAATGTTTTTTCTTTGCAAACATAACAAGATTTTTTTTTCTTGCAAGAGCACTGCACAAATGTTCTTTCCAAATGTTCTCGTGTAAATACCCTGGAAAGGTGCTATTTTGTACGCACGAAATTGTGAGAATTGTTTTCTTGCGATTTGAAGGAATATTCTTTTCTTACAATCGCCTTTGACAAAATGTTTGCTAGCGAGTACTGCTCGAATATTATTTACATACAAAAAGTCATAAGTGTGTTTTTTGCAGACTCCGCCACAACGACAATCTGGCGGACTGACATATCAGCTGGAAAACTAAGACAAGTCAGTGTGAAGGGGCGAACGCTGACTGGACCCACGGAAGCCCCCAGGATCATTGGACAGCTTGGAAGAAGCCTCACCATCCCTGGCAAAATTGAACATCGTCCCAGCAGATTTCATGGTAACGCAGATTCATTATCACGCAGGCCTTGTAAAAGGGAACACTGCCAACGAGTAGAACAATTAGAAGAAGAGTGGAACCTGGGACCACTGAACATATAAAGCTCGAACAAATAACCGATAATACTGTGTGGTTAATAAGATAAGATATCAGATAAGAGCCCGGAAGTAAAAGCTATGTGGCCTCAATGAGTTTCTTTGGCGATTCAGAATGGTTTACTGAAGAGGACTTGGAAAAGCCCCGACGGGAAAAGTGCCACGCTCCAGCTTCGTACCAGAAACTAGACGGAAAGATATCTTGCGAGAAATGCACAATGACTGTCTGGAGGCCATTTTGGACTGACATGTGAATAAGACTCTGGATAAAATTCGGGAAAGGTGCTACTGAGTGAATTGCCGAGATGACATCGAAGAGTGATGCAGAAATTGTGATACCTGCTGCTCCGTAAAAGGAACCCAAAGAAAGACTAGGTGACAAATGAAGGCAATACAATGTTGGCGCCCCATTTGAAAGAATTGCGATTGACGTGGAAGGTCCTTTTCCAGAAACGGACGATGGCAACAAATACATCTTAGTTGCCGTGGATTATTTCAGTAAATAGCCTGAAGCTTATGCACTACCAAATCAGGAAGCTAACATCGTGGCAAGGGTCTTGGTTAACGAATTCTTCAGTACACTTGGCGTACTATTAGAGCCTCATTCGGACCAGGGACGGAATTTTGAATCGCAACTTTTCAATAAGATCATGGAAATCAGCAAAACAAGGACAACTCTATCCACAATCAGATAGCAAGGTCGACCGTTTCAATCGAACCATGGAACAATACTTCTGCAAAATGGTAGCTCTCCACCAGAAAGATTGAGGGACACATTTCTGCCTGTTCTAATGATGGCTCATAGAGTTGCAGTGCATAACACGACAGGGCATACCCCTGCCAAAGTTATATTCGGTAAAGAACTTGGTCTTCAGGTAGATTTGGTGTATGGATCACCAGAAGAACCGATGCAAGACGTCCAGAACTATGCTGATGAAATTTGAGAAAGATTAAAGGAAATCCATCGAAACGTGAGGACAAAGATAAAGATTGCCAGCAATCGGATGAAAGCCAGATATGACCTAATGGCGAATTCTGCAGGATTTAAGGCAGGTGACTTGGCGTGGCTGTATAATCCACAGAGGAAGAAAAGAAAGTTTCCCAAATTGTCTCCAAGTTGGGAGGGTTCATATACAGTCATCAAACGGATCAACGATTTGATCTACAGGATCCAACGTACCCCTAGAGCAAAAAAGAAAGTGGTTCATCTTGAACGGTTAAAGACTTACAGTCGTAGAGATTTCTCTGATCGGGAGGATCAGAACTAAGAGGGGTGCAATTTTACGCCCGACCGTTTGTCCATAGAGATTCAGGCCGAAGCGGCAACGCCGAGCGCCGACCGCGACTCCGGGAACCCATCTAGACTAAACGAGAACCGGGAACAGTCGCCTTCGTTCTCGAAAGTACGAGAGTGTGTACAGGCCGGGTATATAAAGCAGCAAGCCGCGCGATATGAGATCGAATGGATAGTGCAGTGTAGTAAATAACCAAAATAAGTGGACAAGCGAACAGTGCAAATTGTTAGTAGAGAGTAATTGTGTTTTAATCGTGTTGTAATAGTAAAAAGTAAATAAAAGTGTGTAGTTAATTGTGTATAATATCAATTAAATCAATTAACAATTAATATAATATTAATTGTTAATTGATAAATTATTATAACCCCAATCCCGTAACAATACTTGTTTAATCCGGATATTGGTTTTCAAATTCAGTTTTTAAATACTGAAATACTTACCTACTAATGTTGCTCTAATTTTTTTAACATAGACAATACATACTTACTTATAATACATATCTATCTTGCTTTTGTTATCTAACGATTTAAATTGTTTTTGGGAATGACTTCCTAACCGACTATCCTTAGGAAGTTTTTTATTTATTCCACTGTTTCTAAAAAAAAACAAAAATGTGCATGTTCAAGATTTTAACATGAAATTTTATGCAAATAGCAGAAGAGTGCAGAAGAGTGTTTATTAAGCAAAGATACATTAAAACCAATAGTTTCTATCTTCGCTTTAATACTCTTCTTTTTTGCTTATGCCTATACGGAGATTAACATTAGGAAAAACAAACATTAATTTAGTAAATAAAAAAATATGTTGTGCACCATTTATAAATGTGTTACAATAAACATTTTATCTGATTATTTTTCCAAAAAAAAAAATTAAAAAATTGTATCTTTAGGATATATCCCAAAGTAGCTACTCGGATTTAGCCACTTTTGTCCTCACTAGTCTCATTGGTTTTAAATCAACTTATTGTGGAAAACCATGCAATCATAAACAAAATCATCGCTATAAATATAATTATAACATTCTTCAAACATTTGAAGATCCTGCGACGCAACCTTTTACTTCATAATTACCAGAATTAAGGATCCCTCCTGCCCCTGGCTTCTCGGTTGGTCCTTGGCAATCTCTGCATCCATAAGAATTGTATGATTGCAATTAAACGCATTTGAACAAACAACTAAAATGGTTGGCATCGTGGTAACGCAGGATAAAGACCTCAAAGCGTTACCAGGTCCATGCAAGACAAAGACCTCCGTGGGCCCCTATGACCACGCAGACCAAAAACTCAGAGGGCCTCCATAAGTCATAATATTGTACCTACCGTTATTACCGTTATAGCCGGGGTTAGGAATTAATAATGAAGTGTATTGTCAAAAGTTACAACAAAACATGCTTCTTTATTAGTTTTTGGAAAGGCTCTATCTTTATTAGGACTTTATTAGCTCTCACAGCCAGTGACTAAGCCACACCATCTCCCTCTTTAAAGCGAACATCTAACAAAACCTATATCTACTTGCAGATGATAGTTAGCGTTGTTGAATATACCACACAAAAAACCAAATACCAAATTTATAGTTTAACAAAATCCTTATACCTAGATGGTGGTCTAATCACCTTTCCACAACGGGACGTAGCTCCAGGATCAACAACCTCAACAGGTTGAGAAATGTTCGGGATAGTTGTCCCATTCCCAATTTCACTAAAAGGTGCTATCTGAGATGTGATATTTGGCAAATCATTATGATTATCGAGTTTTGGTTTAAATGGATTACCACTTAGACGAATTTGAGATGAGTTCCTCCTTAACAGATTGCCCCTTTCACTTAATACACTAAATACCTATTTTCTTTAAATTTGCATTTTAAATTTACGCAATCTAGGGGTTTAATGGTATTACCTCCAAAAGCAGTAAAATCAAACTTATGGGCATCAATTTAGATCTATAAAAAGTACTCTTATATAATGAAAAAGATACTGTACTTACTTCTGCTCCGCAGTCAAGTTTTAGTTCACAGTTTATGTCAATCAAATGGTATCAATTTTTGGAGTCTACATTCACTACAGTAATGGAGCTGAAAGGTGCCCCCCTCATATCCTTCAAGCTGCTGTTCAGTGATTTCTTCAACATCTTGAGTCCGACAACATGATTTAAAATGACTGAATTTTCCACATTTTTCACAACGTTTTCCCATAGCTGGACACTGCACAGGAGGATGATTCCTTCCACATCGAAAAATGTTACTTTTAATGCCCCCTTGAGTGCCAGAACGGTTGTTAATTTTGGCCGCTGACCCTGATTTTTTGCACGAATTCTCATAAAGTGTATTCAGCTGCTGCTTTGATACCTGAGCTGCCCCATAATGTTGAACTGCTTAATCCAAGTTAAGATTTTGAGCACCCAATCGTAAAAGTCTTTCTTGCAGGTCTCTATCAACAACGCCCATGACAATTCTGCCTCTCAACATTTCGTCATTTAGATTTTTAAATTCAGAGTTTTTTTGCAAGTTTCTTAATGTCAGTTAAGAAACTAAAATCCTCAAAGACTTCACCTTCTTTCTGTTGCCTCTTGAAACATTTATAGCGTTTATAGACAACATTTTTCTGCTGGCTGCAATGTCTTTCAAACGCATCCAGCACCTTTGCAATGTCTTTTTGATCCTCATTTGAAAGATGGAAGCTATTATGAAGTTCCACCGCCTCCTCACCTATCAAGTTTAATAAAATTGAAACTTGAATTTCTTTGTCTGTCTTCTCTTTGCCAGTTGCTTTGAGGAAAATTTCAAAATTCTGTCTGAATCGTCTCCAATTTTTAGAAAGATTGTCTGTTAAACTGATAGATCTTGGAGTTTTTATTCCTCTTCTTTTTTTTTTAAAGAAAAGTTAGGGTGAACTCACTACTCACCGGCAATCAAGTTGGTATCTTATTTTAGTACGTAGCTTTCGTCACCAATTGCGCTATATATGTTATAGCCGGGGTTAGGAATTCTAGTAATAAAGTGTATTTTCAAAAGTTACAACAGAAACATGCTTTTTTATTACTTTTTGGAAGCGCACTCACTTCTGTCAGTGTATGTCTTCACATTGCAATGTCCTTCGTATAAGCACTTTCAAAACACTGCTCAGACACTGACTAAGCCACAACACATACAAACTACTAAATAAAGTCTCTACTACTACGAACTGCTATATTGACCTAGTCAATTTCTCTACAATTTGTCTAACCCTTAAGTCACCTAGGACGTACCCAATAATAAACAGTACCCTGCACGTGTCCATTAGAAGAAAACCTGGCTCTCGTGGAAACGTTGCTAGTTTAGCAAACACAATAAAGCTCCGCTTAGTTATCGGCTTCTGCTTTCGTTTTGTTTACGCAATAGTATAAATATGTATTCCAATGGATTTGTAACAATTTTTATGTTTATCTAATAATGTATTAATTACAGCTCGTTTTCCAGAAAGTAATAAAAGATTATAGGTATTAATTAGATATTATTTTTATAATCAGTATAACGGGAAGGCAATACACGCTCGAATTTCTTCATATCAGTTCCAATTATTGAAAACAGCTACCTATATGGACTTTATTAGAGTAGAAAAAAAAATATTTAAGGCTCATTGGGAGTTTTTTTACCAATGACTTAATAAACAACTTACTTAGGTACAAAGAATTTAAGCTCGACGCCCGTATATTTTCTGTAGATCTCTGAGATAAAAAAAAACAGTTTACCTTTTGATTTTTCTGACTTAAATCCTTTCCAAGAGGCAAGAAAATTAAAACGCAAATTCTAACAGCCCTCAAGCAATAAATGTCCCAGTTTCGTATCTCGTAAAAAAATCAATTTGATGATTTTCAATTATTGCAGTGTAGGTCCACATTTGTATCGTACTTTTTATGGGAAGAAAAGAAATATGTTCCTATCGTCGGTTAATAAAATAAAGGTCAGTGAATTTAAATAAATATCGTTAATTCTCAGGATTATTGCACCCGCAAAATTTTATCGTCACACCCACTCATTACTCCCCAATAACGCAACTCTTTCATGTTACCATAAAACCTGGACCCATTTAACTTTTACTGACCCATATGCGAGTATCTTACGACAATGCCCGGACATTTCCAACACACTATAAAATTCCAAAACACCCCAGTATTACCCGCTCTCCACTGGCTGTGGAGGTATAAACAAATTCCTAACACTCTCTTTCTCGCACGTGTCCACAATGTCTGGAAGAAGCGCGCTCTCTTTTGCGCTCTTGCCCGACGACAAGTGCGGAGGCGGCGCCTCAAAATGCCCGCCCCCCGATTCCGGGACTATCCCGGAGTAACCGCCAACGACGCCAGTATTCAGTATTGCCAGCAAAAGATAATACGCGGCCGTCGCGGAAGCATCGCCGCGAAATTAGTGTTTTGTCCGAGAGACGAAGAAGTGTTTCTAATATTAGTGCTTAACGTTCACTAACTCTTTTGAATGTGGGTATCATGGAAGACGACCAGCAAAACTTGTTAGCTGATAAATATGTCGAGGATTTTGTCCTGGACCATTTAGACATTACGGTCAAACGTGAGGAGAAACGCCAGTACATCGAGACTACTTCGTGGCTGCACCACGAAGAGGACTCTTCAAGCAGAATTTGTGCCAGGCCTTCGAGTTGGGAAGACTGCAGAAATCTGTCTCCTCCTGAGGCAATATACCATCCTCCAGCAGTGGTAAACGTCATAAATCCAGACACTCCTCCCCACACTTCTCCAAGTCAATCTCCAATGGCTTACCATCCTCCTGGTGTCGAAGACGATCAGCAACAAATGGTGTGGTTTCCTCAAATTATGCGTACGGAGCCCCAACCCCTAGACCTGCGACCACTGCATTGCATGGGTGGAGACCCCGATTGGGAGAGGCGAGGGTATATACCCTCTGGCGTGTTAATGGATGATCCATCCCATCATCATATGCTTCACCAAAGGCCGCAGTCGGTGAACTCAGTGGCCAGTCTTTCCCCTAGGGTGGGCCATCGAAACAATGACAGTGGGTACTTTACAAGCGATGGTTGCAATACGAGTGGGTATTCTACGTGCTCAGAAGACATAGGAATCATCAGTGATAAGCTGCTCATGAGCTTGACAGTACGCGAGCTCAACAAAAGACTACACGGATACCCTAGAGAAGAGATAATTAAACTCAAACAAAAAAGGCGAACTTTGAAAAACAGAGGTTATGCACAGAATTGTCGCTTTAAGCGACTTCAGCAAAGGCAAGACCTAGAGGTAACCAATAGAAGCTTACTGAGTGAGTTACAAAGGACCAAATCAGAACTCGCAAGGGCTCTGCAAGAACTGGATCGGCTCAAACTTCAAGTTCGCAATCACCAGATGCCTCAGAACTTGAATAATTGCGAGGGTCAAAGTTCTTCGGAATTGTTCGTCTGACATCACTTTCCGGGTCGGAGACTATAGGGACTGCGACCCCTCAATGCTTCATCCAGGTTGCCGTGTCTACAGAACTGTAAGTGACTGTAGTAAAGAAGAAAACGTGGTCTGAAGAACGGGTGAAACATCGTTAAAAAGTATTAAATTTTTTTGTTATTTATAATACGTGTTTTTTTATATTTTTATACAACTTAAGTGTGTTATTAAGGTTTTATCTTTGGCCCACTGTTATGAAAAGTTTGCCAAAAATATCAAATAATTAATAAAACAAATTGCATATCTTTCCCATTTTACTCTATAAGAATATTGATTTGTTTTCAAGTAATGTGTTATAAGTTTGTACATTCATCTTGAAATATTTTTATATAAATAGGATTCTCTTGAGATCCAAAATGTTACGTTTCTAAAATATAATATATTTAAAGTATGTTATATTATGTAAAACAACAATGTAAATAAAATGATTTTAGCGACCATTAAAATATAATGGTCTGTACCATAATAACCGTTTTTGTTTTATTCTCTTCTCAGCATTTAATATAGAGAGTGGGGTTTATTTGGCCACAATGGTAGGTAGTTCTTTTGGCACTTGATAACTTCAAAATTCTTGTAGTAAGTGGCCCAGGTTTTTACCTCTATAGTGACCTTTATCTTTTTCAGGACTATTTTCTTCTTACAGACTTAGATAAAGATACATTTTTAATCTGTTGGTGTTGAATAAGTTTTTGTTTTATGGTATGTATTCAAAATAGAGATTTTCAATATTTTTAATAAGAATATAGAATTTGAAGAAGTCTATATTATGTAGACTATAGAAGCTCCTATAGCCAGTCCAAACGTTAGCACTCTCTTAAATCAAGAAGTTTTTTATTTCCTGCTTCCTGTCCCTATATGGGCTGTTACAAAAAAATTGGGTTAGGTCCCTGGTCACTGATTTCTTGTGCAAAAATAATAGTTTGTTTTATAATATCACTTTCACTGTGGAGGTTCTTATATCTTTAGATTTTACTTACAGTGATACTAAAAGCACCACGGGTTATCCAAAGGTGCAAGAAAGCATGTTAGGAAGCTATTTTGGCTAGTTTATTTTGCCTAAATTTCGTAATCCAGCAAGTCAGCAAGGCCAGACTCATAGTCATTAATGCTAGCAATACCTCTACTTATGTTAACTTTTTTCCGAAGTTCTCATCACACACCAGATATGCTTATACCAAGCCAAGTCATAAATACTCACCTTGCAACGAAAAATGATGCAAGGCATTTACATGTCAAATTTTGAAAAAAAGAGCTAACAGGCAGGGTTTGAAGAATCATGTCAATAATATGGAGAAAGCTCAAGAAAAAAATAAAGGAAATTGTTAGTCGTCCGCAATGATCTTACCATATCAACAAATAGCTTCACTTCAACACTTACATCATATACCTTCAAATACACTTTTGAAGTGTATTTAAAAATGAAGTAAAAAGAGCATTTGCTTTTTATAGTTTTGTTGTTAAAATACATCAGGTTGCAGAGCTTGTTTCGTCACAAAAGCCCTATTTCCAAGAGCTGCCTAGTGTTTTCCTACGTTTCTTTACATTAGGGCATTAGTTAAGTTCCTGTTGGTATTTGCTTTTTATTAATAAAAATAAAAAGTCAAACGTCAAAAAAAAGTCCAAATATTGTCAGTTTCGTGTTACAATTATTGGAGCGGTCTACTATCAATTCTACTTCATTCTCCTCTTCTCCTATTTCCGTGATTCACTCTGTATCTCTTGAAATACAGGATATCTAAGAAACGTTGAAAAATCTCACATTTAGAGATACTAGGAACAAAATAAGTCGAGTGAACCACATATTATGCCTTAGCCCAAAAGTTAATGATTTCCGAGATACAAGGTCTCAAAACTACAGTTGCATTTTCATTTTAATCATTAATACTTTACACACTTTTAGGATGTATAACTTTTGTCAATAAACGATAGAAAGTCGTTTTGTAACGCTATTTCTCAAAAACTACTAATTTTTCGACTAAGGTATAGGTGGTTTACTTACCTATTGTGGTTCCTATTATAAATGGATCGCAGGTGTAGGACAAATAGCCACTTCACTTTCTCGAAATCGCCAACGTTTCGACCTTTATTTTTAGGTCTTCCTCAGGGCTACAATAAGATCATACGTATGACAAACCAATAGGTACATTGAACTTAATTGTGCCTGTACTCTCTACTAACAATTCGCAGTGTTCGTTTGTCCGCTTATTTCGCTTATTTACTACACTGCACTATCTATTCGATCCCATCTCGCACGGCTCGCTGGTTTATATACCAGGCCTGAACACACTCTCGTACTTTCCAGAACGGAAGCGACTATTCCCGGTTCTCGTTTATTCTAGATGGGTTCCCGGGGTCGCGGTCGGCGCTCGGCGTTGCTTTTTTGCAGAGGAAATCAGCATAAAGTTACTATTAATAGTTTCTAGATGTAGCGTTCTCAAAAGTATAGTCTAAAGGTTATCGGAAACAGAACAAAAGAAAATTTCCACAAATTAAGCAGAAACTGCCGACGTTTCGACGTTTATTGACGTCTCTATCAAGGCTATTCCACGACTAGAGTGGAAATTGTGTCATAAACTCATACTCAGCAGGCATCTGCACAGGCGAGGAAGAGCAGGCGATGTGAAGTAAACAAGGCGACATAAAACTGGTGTGAGTGCTCATTAACGGACGCACTAGTCACCAAGAGACGAAGTTCACCAGTACGAAAGACCACCAGCACTCACACCTGTTTCGTGTCGCCTTCTTTACTCCGCATTGCCTGCTCTTCCTCGCCTGTGCTGATGGCTGTTGAATATGAGTTTATGACACAATTTCCACTCTAGTCGTAGAATAGCCTTGATAAAGAGGCCAATAAACGTCGAAACGTCGACAGTTTTTGTTTAATTTGTGGACATTTTCTTTTGTCCTGTTCCCGATAACCTGGACTGAAATACGGCGACTTTCTGATTGGCTTATAATTTTCTATTTTATTTTTATTTTTTTTATATTTTCTATTGGCTAACTTACTTCCGCCTCCATCAGTCGACTATTTTACAAAATGTTCTACCTCAATTACTAGAAACCGTTCCTTTGGACGTTCAGAGTATAATGTGGTTTCAACATGACGGTGCTCCGGCACATTTTACCCAATCCGTGCAGGAACCATTTAAATCAGATATTTCCTGCTAGATCGATTGGGCGAGGAGGGCTCGTACATTGGCCAGCACGAAGCCCAAACTTAACCCCATTGGATTTCTTCTCGTGGGGTTATGTCAAGTCCTTGGTTTCTGAAACTCCTGTTGACAACCAAGAGGAATTGCTAGGAAGAGTGATGGCAGCATCTTTCTCTCTTCAAGAGACATTTTGAGCTTTTGTAACTAGTTGTATAAAAAATAAAAATGTTAGTTTTTTTGTTGCTTTACCCATGTTTTTCATCATAAATTTTGCTTTTGACAAACAGTACCTTTCTTGTGTAGAAAATAATAAGCCTTCACAATGTGCATCTACGCCACTCGCACAAAAAAAGCGCGCACTAACACTCATAAAGCACGTTCAATTATCTCGACTAGTCCCTGAAATATAACGACAAAACTTATAAAAGAAATATTTCTTTAACAAAACAGTGCATTTGCGGATAGGGGTAAGTAAAATTTGTATGAATTGGCGTCTTCTACAACCCCTTAAATTTTGTGAGTACCTTTCTGAACCACCCTATATATGGGGTCACCAATAAAGGAGGAGTAGAAGTACCTATTGCATACTATAGCCAAACACTTTCATAAGCAGAAAAAAATACAAGAAAATCGACATAGAAACTTTAGCAATTTTAGTGGGCAATATAAAACGAAGTGATCGATTGGAAAAATTGGGAAAAAGCTTGTGTTTTCTGACATACTAACATATGGCTTTCTTGCAACTTGCCCTTGGTAAGCAGATTGGAAATTCTGAAGCCCTTAATATCAGTTCAACAGAATTCTGTTGACTCACCAAAAATGGAGGATGTGTTGATGCTGAAGAATATACCAGATTAATTTCTAACAAGCTGATGAGGTGACCTCTCAAATCAAACCAGAAAATCGCGTGCTCTTGCACCAAGAGTCTGCATTTAGAAAGGGAAGAAATTACGTTTCTTAATGCAGATTGTAAGCGAGTTCTACCACATACTGAGCAAGTGCGCCGAAACTCCGCGCCACCACTACTCCCACCCCTGTCCCTCCACTGCAGCGCGATGGCGGGGGAATAAATACCACGGAGCTTACCAGTCACCACAGTCCAATCAGTCAATGTCGGAAAGCATGGGAGATCACTTCACCCATTTCCTCATCGCCCTTGATGCGCAGATGTAGACGAAACGTCTGGAAGAAATTCCATTGGATCACGGCTTCAAAGCCCTGAAAATACTTTAGATTGTGCAACACACATTTTTGGTAAAAATTATGGAGACGATTAAATATTCCAGAAACTGTCAAATTATGGATATCTAAATCATTTTCATGAAGACAGTTGGGAACGAACCTCGCTCTTTGGATGACCATATCGCTATAATTGCTAATTCGTTTTCTTCGACTTTGGTACATTTTTGCAATCAGGACAGAAAACTAGTTTTACCGGAGAAATAAAAAACCAATTTCGGTTATCAAAATGCTTTAATTGTCTTTATCAAGGTCTTAAATTATCGTGCCTGTTTCGTGTTGTCTTCACATTTAGTTTTAAGTTTGTTCTGAAACGACTTTATTGTGGTCTGTAGACGGCGCATTGGTCTGTTTGCCTTGACGATTTTACTTTAAATAAGTTTTTCTTCCTAATTTCTCAAACATTTCCACTCGTGTGTGTCGTTATGTGTGTAGTCTTCGTTGGCTCGTGGTTTTTTATAGCTGTAGAATGTTTTTTTCTGATAAAGTGGAATGTTGTTCCAGACAAACTTAGCTTGTTGAAAGAGCCCTGAGGAAGTGCTCAATAAAGGTCGAAACGTTAACAATTTCACAAACATGAAGTGTTGTTTACGACTTACACTCGCTATCCATCTCTTTCAATTACCAAATTACTCAATTGTCCCTAGATACTATCTCTACATGTTCTTGTAAGTATAAACGATAATATCTCGATCGTTAAGACGGTATTCAAAAACCAGTTTTAAGTAACCCGAAAATGCAAAATCTATCAGTGTCAATCAAGAAAAAGCGATAATTAATTCAAAGTTTCAATGGAATTAAAGCAAAGGGTGAAATTTGTTGGCCAATATTAAAATTTTTTTTTTCTACGATTGACTCGAAAATGAACAAATGCACACTACTAACTACCGTTGAAAATCATGTATTATTTATATACAGAAGTGGACTTTGCACACGCTTCGGATTGCTTTGCACACGCTATGCATATATTTTATAATACGAATGATCATTTTTTTACGATTGCCTCGAAAATGAACAAATGCGCACTATTAACGACCGTTCAAGATCGCATATTGGAAACAGCGTCCGCAAAATGCGCACGCTCTCAGATAGAAGAGTGTGCAAATTCCACTTTGCACACGCTTCTGATAGCTTTGCACACGCCTTGCATATATTTTATAATACGAATGATCATTTATGAAGCAAAATCGCAGTCGTAGAAAAAGTATAGTGTGCAACACGTACGAAAATTACTCTTCACACTCTTGTGGCGCTTTATCACTCGCCTACGGCTCGTGGCCAAACCGTCACACTTTTGTGAAAAGTCCAATTTTTGACACAAGTTGCACAATGTACTATTTTCTACGACTGTTTCGAAAATGAACAAATGCGCACTACTGACTACCGTTAAAAACCGCAAATTGCAAATAGCGTGCGCACGCTCTCCTACACGAACGTTTGCAACGGCCACTTTGCAGACGCTTCGATTGCTTTCCACACGCCTTGCATGTATTTTATAATACGAATGATTCATTTATGAATCAAAATCGCAGTCGCACAATCGCAAATTACAGATAACTTGAGCAAAGTGCACATTGCTCACTATCTCCTACAGAATCGTGTGCAAAGTACACTTTGTACACGATTCTGATTGCTTTGCACACGTGTTGTATATACTTTATAATACGAATGATCATTTATGAATCAAAATCGCAGTCGTAGAAAAAGTAGACTGTGCAACACGTACGAAAATCACCCCTCACACTTTTGTGACGCTGTATCACTCGCCTACGACTCGTGTCCAAACCGTCACACTCGTGTGAAAAGTGCAAATTTCGATACAAGTTGCACAACATACTATTTTTTAAAACTGTCTCGAAAATGAACAAATGCGACCTACTGACTACCGTTAAAAACCGCAAATTGCAAATAGCGTGCGCACGCTCTCCAACACGAACGTTTGCAAAGTTCACTTTGCAGACGCTTCGATTGCTTTCCACACGCCTTGTATGTATTTTATAATACGAATGATTCATTTATGAATCAAAATCGCAGTCGCAGAAAAAGTAGGGTGTGCAACACATACGAAAATCACTCCTCACACTTTTGTGACGCTATATCACTCGCCTACGGCTCGTGTCCAAACCGTCACACTCGTGTGTAAAGTGCGCACAATTTGCGCAATATTCTAATTTTCTACCACTGTCTCAAAAGTGAACAAATGCGCACTACTGACTACCGTTGAAAATCGCAAATTACAAACAGCATGCGCAAAGTGCACATTGTTGCACGCTCTCCTACAGAATCAGAATACTTCTGATTGCTTTCCACACGCCTTGCATATATTTCATAATACGAATGATCATTTATGAATCGAAATCGCAGTCGTAGATAAAGTATACACGTACGAAAATCATTCTTCACACTCTTGTGACGTTGTATCACTCGCCTATGGCTCGTGTCCAAACCGTCACACTCGTGTGAAAAGTGCAATTTTTGATTACATACCCTATTATGGATACATTAAATTATTGCTTTCAACTATATTTACGTTCTGCTAAATAATGTTAAATGGAAGAAATAGGTATTTCCTTCTATTTGTAAGTATTATGATTGTTTTATTGCCCAGCTCAGTGTATTGTCGAATCGTGGATACCTTCATCTCAGATTCATGTAGGTGGTTCTTCTCGCAAGTGTCAATCAAATTATGGTTTATTCAACTCCCGAATGGGTAGAAATAGTTTTCGTTTAAACTGTTAATCAAAGTTGCTTTTACGAACTACAGAATAGGTGTTATTTCGAACATTAACCCTTCCTACATAGGAATTCAAATGCGCATTTCAAAGCAAAAACTTGAAGAACCAGTTTAGTACCTAATCAATAGCCCGCCCAAATCGAACTGATTGGAGAATTTGTCTAAGATGCATCATCTTATCTTTGTCGAGGATTTGCTTTAACTGAACCATCAACAACATCGGACAGTAACGCTTAAATTATACACAAATAATACAAAAAGTGCTTCCATAAAAATCAAACTTTATCAGAAATTCAAAGTTATGCAGCAAACTAATTACCAAGTAGTCCCGAGTGCTGCTAAATGTTTGCTTCAGTGCACACTTTATTTGGATGGCCCTTTTAATTGGCACAATTGAAGAATCTAGAATGACCGTCCTCCAACCTCCAACCGTCATGAGCGGAAAGCTCTCAGTGTTAAAGAAATGGATTGCTATGGCCGGGATCTTGGATACGCTATAACATAGGTCTCTTGTCTATTAAGGAACATTTTACTGGTCAAACCTGTCGCGATCTTTCAGAAAATGTTATTGAGCCCCTCATAACCAAGAGAATCAGCAAGACGCTCAAGAGCAAGAGAATCAGCAGGACGGAAAAGGCGAATAACAAATCAATGAAAATCTGTTGAGTCCACTTCACCTCCACATTTTTTCTTATCCGTTATGGAGTGGTTGGATAACCACTACACCGTCAGATAGATTGGAAGGAGGGTACGACAGAATGGCATGCTACGTTTCCAGATTTCACACCTCTGGATTTTTTTTATGGAGCATGTGAAATCTAAGGAGGTAATGGTCACTAATTCTGCAACTGCGGGTTTACATTTCCTGCATTTGTGGATATATTTGGGGGAGGGGGGAGGGAAATCTAACCTGAACTAACCATTAACTTGCCATTTAGATAAATGGTTGTTGACTTAATCATACCCCCAAATATCTTTCTCCATTACTCTACAGTATAAGTGTTGTGGATTATGTGTATTGTTATATTGCTTGCATAGTTTTCGAGATATTGGCACAGTATCTTTTTTGCATTTGGGGAAACTAACGTGTAATTAAAAATTAATAAATCGGTTGTTTGTTTAAATGTTTTTAATTTCCCATTAATCTATCTCGCACGACTTAAAACCTGTCCCCATAACACCGCTATTAAATCCGTCCATATCCGGGCACCATACACCCCGAATAAATAATAATAATCACTGTCATTCTGTGGAAGATTAGCCAATAAACCAACAGTGGGATGTCATTCAAGCTATGTCATTTAGTCGGCTCTAATAGCGGTATTGTCCTAGATGCAGCATGCCATTGAAATGAGGGGGCGTGAAGAGGGAATCGGGGTGAAACGTTTTCCCCGGTCGTGCTGTTAAACAATCGGCTGCAAACGAGCGGTTTGCGGAAGGGTATTAGTTAATTGCGCAAATTTATTGGGTAATGACTCTATAGAGCAAGAGTCGCGAGAGTTTGGGTTGAAATCCTGACAAACATCAAAGTGCTGCTGATGAAAATGTCATTGTGGTGTTTGTTATCAAATTTCAGTTTTTTGCATTTTCTTTTTGTAATTAATGACCACGAAATAGTAGATTATGTCACTAGGAGTAAAAGTGAGTCTTTTTGTGCTGAGTTCAGAGATTGACGGCCGAAGCGAAGCTGAGGCCTGCAACTGAGCAAAGCACAAAAAGACCTTTTACTCCGAGTAACATATACTATTTTTTTTAAGCATGCAGGAAATAAGAAGTCTATTTCAGAGTGATTCAGTTTTGCAATTTCCTTTCATCGTCTTTATGCGGGTCTAGGTACTTACCCAATTAGTGGTGTATATTATTTGTAAACTAAATAGAATGTGTTAGAACGGTGGTTTTCAATGTTCAATAGTTTTAGTGGTATTAAATCATAGCCAATGGTTTAGGTAAATTATGGTAAACTAAAAATTTTTAGCATTATTATCAATACTAAATTAATAAAAATGACATTGACAGATAAATATGAAGCGCATGACATTTAACAGACGAACTCAGGACGCTTATTCTATAGGAAAGAGTGAAAGTGAAAGTGAGAATTGCTGGCCAATGGAATTCGTCAACAGAATTTTTTGACCAATCAAGGTTGTCAAAATTCTCACTTTCACTTTCACTCTTTCCTATAGAATAAGCGTCTAGATCTCGAGAACCTATGCTATTTCG